>CM031597.1:114198863-114206408 GCA_018398815.1 Conus ventricosus | reverse complement strand
AATATGTTCGCATGAAAGGCCGTGCGCGTGGCATGCGCGCGTGCCAAGTTAATTGTGAGGCGAATGGGAATAGGAGAACGAAATCACAAACTTCGGTGAAGGCGATCGTAAACTGACGAATTGGATGTACCGAGCTAGAATTTGGTTCCTCCCATTCACCCCGCCCTCTCCCCCCCCCCCCCCCCCCCCCCCCCCCCCCCCTCCTTTCCCCTCTCTCTCCCCTTCCAGCTCCCCCCGCCCTCCCCATTGCCTCATTCACCCCATCCTCCCCTTCTCTGATCTTTCTGATCACCACAGATAGAAACCTGCTTATATATGAACGCATGCATGGTGACAATGAATTAAACTACGCCTGTAAAATTCCCGTTCTGTAAGTGAGCATTCGGCAGGTTTCTAAAAAGGGAAAATACGCACTGTGTCCATAGCGCTTGCCGGAAATGGCTGCAACTTCCTACTGTGGCCTCGGAGACCAATATGATAGCTGAAATTAGTTTAAAATCATAGCTTTGTCCACCTGAAATATCCAAGGTACAAATGCAAAGTCGAAGGCAATCTCGGAAACTTCGAAGACCCATCTTAAAAAAGAAAAAGGTATAGATAAAAAGGAAATATCCACGATTCAGTTGCGTGCCAGTCTTTGCCAATAAAACTATCGATTTCCTTTTTTTTTCTGTTCGTTTTTTTTTTTTTTTCGTTTTGTTTTGTTTTGAAAAGGCATGACGTGAAACAGTGAACAAGATTTTCATGGATTCTGCAGTAAAAAGTTGTAATGTTTGTGCCCCCGACTGTGTATAATCGTAGCACTCGATGGCCCGCTGGGTTGCCTGTGGTGACCAGCATCTTGTATCTTCCCCCTCAGGAAAGGGAAAAAGTTGTTTTAAAAGGGTTTAAACACCTATAACTGTTTCTTCATTTTTTTCTTTTTCCCCAGAATAAGTGTAAAAAATTCTGTCATTCGGCCCCAGACAATTTCAGTTATTTTTGTATTCGGGTTAAAGTGGGGGACCAAAATGGGGGGAAACCCCCAACAGGGGGAAAAAAAAAAACTCACCCACCCCCCCCCCACCCCCCTCCCAACCCTGATATTCTCCACCCCCCCTTTCCCCACCTCTCCCCCCTCCCTTTCTTTCCCCTCCTGGCCCCCTTTTCCTTCCCCCCCCCCGCCACAAACAGTACCAGTCACAAACGCAGACGACGACGATAAAAAACGTTTTCAGAAAAAAGAAGAGGAAAAAAGAACAGTTTAAATCAACACCCAAAACGGTGAGTAGCAGAAACAACGTCACAAGCAACGTTATGACCCCCAAGCGAAGGCAGGAGAGAAACATCGTCGATAACCTGGGGATTTAAAGGTTCTGTGGGGGCTCCCCACTTCGTGGTATAAGGAAGATGCTCCCAGGATTCCCCAAAAGGGGGGGGAAAAAGATGAATAATCGGTCCCAAAACCAACACGATGCAAATCCCAACGGTATGAACATGGACAAATGGAATATCCTGTGTCTGTGGAAAGCGTTTCGCTCACCCGTGGCATGAAGATCCCAGAAAAAAGATGGGATGTGTGAGGACCCCCTTAAATGAGCAGCGCGCACGCCCGCGTAGACGTCGGAAAAGACCAAGGCCAGGTTTAAAACCACAGTGCAAGGACATCCAGCTTTTGGTTCGGATGGGAATTTGCCAGGCCCTCGATCCCGGGCCTAAAAATCAACCTGCCACGAAAAAACGAAACTAAAATTTGGGGGAGAAATGGATGAAAAAGATGCCAAAAGACCGTGCATGTGGGAAAGCACCCTGGAACAAAACTGGGCCCTTTATGGGGACATTGTGTATGCCACATGAGAGACCCCTTTGGGAGTAAAAATCCCCAAAGAGAAAACCCCTAAAAAGAATCCAGCCCCAAAAAAAATGGAAAGTCGAGCCCAAAAAGAACAACCTCAAAAAGCAAATGAAGACGCATGCAGTGAAAAAAGGGTTTGGAAAAAATTGTGGGAGCCCGAAGAAAAAACACAGCGCCCTCAGCAAAGCGGAATTGGAGGAAGAGGAAGGCAAAAAGAGAAGCACAAGAGCGCTTTTCAGAGCCCCCTTCATTTTCCCAAGAACATGTTTGGCACCCAAAAATCTGGGCCCCTAAGTGTGGAAAAGGATTTTTGAGCGTCTAAGGGAAAAATACATGCTAGAGCAAAAGCAATCGACATTAAAGGGTTTGGTGGGGCCAACCAACCCTGAGCCCTTTTCAAGGGCAAGCCCCCAAGTTGGGGAAATAAGAAGGGGTCGACAAAACCCGGCAAATCATCCAGGGAAAAACGGAATCCTTCCCAGCTTTACAGAAATGTCCCAAGGTGGGGTGGTCCACAGGCTGCTGCGTCGGCTTGGAGAAACCAGGGATCAGCGGCCAGGGGAAATGACGGAGATGGTGTGTACATCCCCAAAGAGAAAACTCAAGTGACATCGCCAGTTCAGGCCAATTCCTATAACGTCGAAGGGAAAAATTTTCTTTTGTCGGGCCGCAAGGTGACAAGTCCTGATGGAAAACAAGTATTGGGATGTGTCAGTCCAGAAAGGGGGTTTCCCAGGCGTGGGGTTTTGTGGAACAGGGACAAATGATTGGGCCAATGCAAAAAACAAAAAGAAAAGAGGGACCTGGAGTAGTGTGGTTGATCTGGCAAAAGCTTGGGTTGTGCCCCATGAGATATTACAGTTGGCTCTTGAGAGTCCCAAAGTGCAAAGAACATCCGCAATGCTCAAGAAGTACTTAATGGTTCTAATGCGGTTTCTCCCAAGGAGTACAACTGATTGGATCAATTTGGGAAGTGGGCTTTTGAAATGGGTGTGAAAATTTCCCCCGATACTGTTCGTGTGGAAAGGGAACCATCTTGAAAGCGCAACAAACAACGGGACAAACAGCCCTGGCGGATACAGATCCCTCTCTCAAGGCCTTATGGATGCATAAGTAAATTTCATCCAGGAAGACGAGCCCCGTCATGTGGGGAAAGGGGGACGAATAGTTCCCTCACCCGAATGAGTTCAACCCCAAAAAAATCACGGGTTCCATGAAAAAGGGGAAAAGTGGCGTTTTCTTGTGGTTTCGTGTTCAACGGGGCCATTAAAAACCCGTCACAGAAATTAACTAGTCAAGGCCTTGGAAGAGGGTATATGATCGCTGAAAAGACACAAAGAGCAAAAGAAACCAGAGTTGGGGAAAAGGCTTGGAGCCCATTGCCCGGTGGGCTCCGGCAATACAAGGTCTGGGCGCGTTCTGCGTACAAAGCCCCTAGGGCCCTTGTGTATACGACATCTGCCCGACAGTGGAGGAATGGAAGCCAAAACAAAAGTTCACAGGAAAAATGGTTGGTGCCCACCTGTCGTGCATCCGTTTGTTGTCGCCAAGAAAAGCTCAAATACCATGAAACCCCATCTGGGGAATAAAAAGCAGGGAAGATCAGACTTCAAAGCGCTGGAGGACTCAGGAGACAGGTGGTAGAAGAAAATCAAGCCCCGCTAAGACAGGCAGAAAAGGGAAAAGTTTCAAGAGGCGATGGATTCGAAAAAGAAGTCTCAAGATCAGAAAAAATAAAGGAACCACAGCCCAACGACAACGTGCCCCCACAACTCTCTGCTTTTTGGGGGGAAACCGAGGTCGGGGGTGACCTATGCCCCTGACCCGCCTCTCACCCCCTGGACTTTTGAGGAATTGATTTGACATGGAAAGGTGGGGGCGAGGTTTGAGGGGGTCGAGGCAGGGGGGAGGGGGTGGTGGGGGTGGTGAGGGGTTTAAGGCGTGGAGCGGGGGGTTTTGTAAGGGAGGGGGGGGAAAAAGTGTGTGTGTGTGTGTGTGTGTGTGTGTGTGTGGGTGTGTGTGTGTTGTGTGTGTGTGGGCACTACTTGAAATCACAAGAAAAAATTTAAAATTTTTGAATTGACAGGAGTGTGGGATTGCGCACAAGTGTTTTGGGTGTGTGTGTGTGTGGTGGTGTGTGTGTGTGTGTGTGTGTGGGTGTGTGGGTGTGTGTGGGGTTGGTGGGGGGGTGGGTGGGTGGGTGGGGTGCGTTTGTGAGGTGTGTGTGTGTGTGTGTGTTGTGTGTGTGTGTGTGTTTTGTGTGTGCGTGGTGCGGCGTGCGTCGTGCGTGCGCGGTTTTGGTGTGTGTGTGTGTGTTGTGTTTGTTGTGTGTGTGTGTGTGTGTTTGGTGTGTGTGTGTGTGTGTGTGCTGTGGGTATGTGCGTGTGCTGTGTGTTGTGGTGTGTGTGGTGCGTGGCGTGTGTTTGTTTGTTGTGGTGTGGTGTGCGTGTGGGGGTGTGTGGCAAGCTGTAATTTGAAACATTTAACTTTCGAGAAGCGGTAAAATCAAATGCCTCAAATCTTTCCAGACTATGACAGATTTTTCGTGTCTCCGACCCCGAGCCCTTTCATTCGAAAGGGACACGCTTTGTAAAGGTCGCTCGGAACTAACACACAAAGTTTTCCCCAACCTTTGGTTTTTTTCGGAATTGCATTTTTGTAACTAACGTCTTTTCTTTTAAAGCTTTTTTTTTTTTAAAAAAAGAAAGGTTATGTCATGTTTTGCACGGTGTTTTAAATTTGAGGGATTGTTTCCCTAAATGATGGTGTGGTTTTCGTTGAAAGACCTTCAGAAAAACTTTTTAATGGTAATGAGAAACCCCAAAAACAAAAAAACAATTTTTTTTTAAAAAAAAATTTTTTGGGGGAAAAAAAAAAAATTTAAAGCCCGCCCGCGCCCCCCACAAAACCCCACACCACCACCCCACACACACACCCACACACCCACACCTCAATTTTCCCATTTTTAATTTCTAAAAAAAAATATGTTTCAATTTCAAAAAAAACCCAAAAACACACCAAAACCCCCACCACACACACCAAAATTTTTAAAAATATAAATTTTTTATTTTTTATAAAAAAAAAAAAAGAGAAGGGGGGGGGAGGAGGGAGGAAACAGAAATTTAAAAAGCCTAAAACAATTTTAAAGGAAACCCAAAACATTTAAAAACAAATTTAAAAGGGGAAAAATCTAAAATTTTTTAAGAAGCCCTATTTTCGGGGTTTCGTGCGGGGTTTCCAAAAATTTTTTTTTGTCCCTTTTTTTTAAGTTTTTTAAAATTTTTAAATATTTTTTTTTTTAAAAAAATTTTTTTTTATTTTAAAATTTTTTTTAATTTGTGGAATGTTTGTGTTTATGGAGCCCCCTTTTTTTTTTAAAATTTCCCCCCCACCCCCCCCCCCCCTTTTCCCCCCCCCTATTTTCTTTTTTCAGAACACAAAAAACCCCACCCCAAAACCCCCTCAATTGCTTTTAGCTTTTGGCGGATAAAATAAAACAAAAAACCAACTTCCCCCAAAAATTTTTTTTCCCTTAAATTAAGTGGGAAGGGCTGAATTGTAGGAAAAACCGGGGGGGCCCCCTCAAAAAATCCCCTTGGCCAGGGTTTTTTTTTAGAGCCTTTGCAAAAGTGAATTAAAGCGTTGGCGAACGTTGGGGAGAGAGCACCGAAAACCCCCAAAAGGGGAAACCTGGGTTTTGTTCGGTTTTTTTTTTCAACTTGCAACGGCGACGAAAGGGGGTTTAAAAATTTGGGGGGGGGTAACGCGCATCCCCCCCCAGCCGGGCATGGTTTTTTGTTTGATTTTTTTTATGAAATTTTTTCCCCAAAAAAAAACGCCCGAAAACCAAAAATTTTAAAAGTCTGGGGAAGGGTGGGAAGAGAATTCCCCAGGGGGCAGTGGGGTTTTTCGGGGTTTTTTTGCAACGGTCAAAAAATGTTAAAATCTTGTAATTTTGTGTTGTTTTTCCTTTGCAAAAAAGCGACTACCCAAAGCAGTTTTTCCGTTTTTGTTAAAAAACCAAAATGCCCTTTTAAAAGTCTTTTTGGATTTGGGAAAATTAAAAAGGAAAATTTTTGGGGGGGGGGGGGGGAAAGAGGTTTTGGGGTTTTTGTGTGGTGTGTTTTTGTTGTTTTGGGGTTTTTGTTTGCCACTTTCAAAAAAAAATTCAAAACTTTCCCCCCGTGAAATTTTGGGTTTTAAAAAAAGGCCCCCAAATTTACAAAACAAAAAAAAAAAAGGAAAATCTTAATTTTGGGAAATTTTGGTGAAAAACCCTAAAAAAAGGGGGGGGGGGGAAGAGGAAAGAGGGGGAGGAGGGGGGATGGGGGGGGGGGTGGAGTGGGGGGGAAAGAAAAAAAGGAGAAAAGGGAAAGGAAAGGAGAGGGGGAGGGGAGGAGGGAGGGAAACGGGAAAGGGGGAGGGAGAAAGAAAGGGGGGGGGGGGAGGGAAAAAACCCAAAAAAGGACAAATTGGGGGGGGGCCCCCCCCAATGCAAAACCCCCCACCGGGGGAAACCAAAACCCCCCCAAAAACACACCAAAAAAAAAAAAGAGACGAGAGTAAAAAAAACCCCGTTTTATTTTCCCCTTTTTTCCCCCTTTTTTTTCCCCCCCCCCCCTTTTTTTTAAAAAAAACCCCCACCAAAAAAAAAAGGAAGAGGGGGAGGGAGGGGGAGAGAGGAGGAAGAGAAAGGGGGAGAGGGAGAGAAGGGGGGGAGGGAAGAGGAGTTTTCCACTTTGGCCAGGCTAGGGCTAAAGCCTAGTTTGGAAAGATAGAAAGTTGGGAAACCGGGTTTTCACATTAAAAGGATGTTTTTTTTCAAAACCCCTTTTTTGGGTTTGGGAAGGGGGGAAAAGGGGGAAAAACGGGGGAAAAAACGCGAATTTTTTTGAAGTGAAAATTGAAACCCCTTTGGGGAAAAGAGGGGGAAATTTTTTTAATACCCCTTTTTAAAAAAAACCCCCCCGGATTTTATTGAGGGTTTTTAAAGGGGAAAAAATTTAAAAAAAAATTGAAAAGTTTTTTAAGGGAATTTCCCTTTTTTTGAAAGGAAGTTTTTTTGGGAAAAACGTTTTTTGGGGGTTTAGTAAAGGACGGTTTTTTAAAAAGAATTTTTTGGAAGATAAGAATTTTTTGGGTCCAAGGGAATTTTTGGAAAAAAAGGGAATTTTTTTGGTTTAGTTTAAGGGGAAAAAGGTTTTTAAAAGGATTTTTGGCAAAAAAAGGAATTTTGAAAGTTGTTTTTGGTTTTTTTTTTTTTTTTTTTTTTTTTTTTTTTTTTTTTTTTTTTTGGGGGGGGGGGGGGGGTAATTTTTTCATACGGAAAATATTAACTGAGAACGTTTCTTGGCGACTTCTATCGCTCTGAATTATCCCAAGTGAATTTTTCAAGGCTATTTCTCCCTACCTAAAAACTGTCCAGGACAAACTTTCTTTGGGTAGTCATTCCTACCTCAGGTATTCAATAGTAAACTGTTCTTGTCGACTTTTTTCTCTCCCTAAAAGTGTTGACAGCGAAGTTTGCTTTGCTCTTCTTCCTACCTGAAACATCCACACTGAATTGTTCTTCCGACCTATGCTAAAGTGACCATCTCCCGGAAAATGATAGATACGTTGCATTTTTGACATTTTAAAAGACATATCGATAGAAAGTTAAAGGACCTTTCCAGCGGTGTATACAGTGGGGGGTTTTAATGTTAAAAGATTTG
>CM031597.1:114156363-114188863 GCA_018398815.1 Conus ventricosus | reverse complement strand
GGACTTTGCTTTTTCTGTGCTCACTTCCATTCCATATGCACCTGCCCTTTCTTCCAGTCTCTTTGTCAGGTCTTGTAGTTCTTCGTTGCTGCCTCCCATCAGGTCAATGTCATCTGCGAACCTCAGATTATTGATGATTCTTCCTCCGATGGAGACAGTGGAGTGGAAGTCATGGAGGATACACGCATGATGTTTTCCAGGAAGAGATTGAACAGTACGGGAGATAGCAGGCAGCCTTGACGGACTCCAACTGTGGTCTTGAGTAGTCCCCTATCTGGTTGTTGAGGAGGACTGCGCTGCTGGCGGTTTTTTATACAGTGCCTGGATGGTTTGGACGAGACCCTCCTCTATGCCAAACTTTCTGAGCACCTGCCACAGACCCTTGTGCCACACCCTGTCAAACGCTTTCCTAAAGTCAATGAAGTTGTGGAACAGGTCTCTCTGATGTTGCAGATGTTTCTCCATCAGTATCCGGCAGGTGAAGATCTGTTCTACTGTGCTTCTGCCTGCCCTGAATCCAGCTTGTTCTTCCGCCCGGTGTTCTTCCGCCTCTTTCTTCAGTCGATTCAAGATGACTCTGAGCATGATTTTACTGGTGTGGCTAATGAGACTTATTGTTCTGTAGTTCTGGCATTGGCGTAGATTTCCCTTTTTGGGCAGGGGGATGATGAGTGATTGAGTCCATTCTGTGGGCCACTGTTTTGTCTCCCAGATCTTCTGACAAATCGATGTTACTAGAGTGACCAATTCCTTCCCTCCAGTTTGAGCAGCTCCGCTGGAATATTGTCTGCTCCAGGTGATTTCCCTGCCGGAAGGCTGCCGATGGCTTCTTCCACTTCTTCTCTCATCACTGCACACCTGTTAACAGCAGAATCATCAGCATTCGTGTGTCAGCCAAACCAAAGAACATCAACATCATACAGGTGTATGCTCCAACTACCAGCCACGAAGACCAGGCGGTGGAAGAATTCTACGAGAAAGTAGAAGACACCATCAGAAAAGCCCCCAAGAAAGACATCATCATAGTTCAGGGGGACTTCACGCCAAAGTCGGCCCAGATGCCTACAAAGACTGGGCTGGAACAGTGGGTCAATACGGTACAGGGGAAACTAACGACAGGGGACTTCGCCTTCTGGAGTTTGCCTGCACCCAAAGGCTCACCATTGCCAACACCCTTTACCCCACAAACTGTCAAGAAGAACAACCTGGCATGCGCCGAACGGAATGACTCACAACCAGATCGACTTTGTCCTCCACTCCGCGGCGCTTCAAATCAAGCATCAATAAAGCAAAGACGAGGACATACCCCGGAGCTGATATAGGCAGCGACCACGATCTCGTGCTGCTCACAATGAAGATCAAATTGAAGAAAAAGTACCAAGTGCGCAGCCACGCATCAAGTTTGACCTGGAGAAGTTAAAAGACCCAGAGATAGAAGAGGCATCCAGGCACAGCTCGGGGGGCGGTTCGCGGCACTCAACCTCCTGGACAATGACATCAACGACCTCACAAACAGCTTCAATGAGGCAGTCTGCGAAACAGCAGAGGAGGTACTTGGTCGACAGAGGAAGAAACACCAAGCATGGATCTCAAACGACATCCTTGACCTCTGCGACAAAAGATCACTGAAGAATACGAAAAATTCCAGCCCTGAACAAGCCGCACAGTATCGAAAAACCAACAACCTTGTAAAGAAGGAAATGATTGAAGCCAAAGAACAATGGATCAATAATCAGTGCGAGAACATAGAGAAAGGCATGGAAAAGGGAAACAGCAAACATGCCTTCACCACACTGAAAAACCTCACCCAAGACGCAGCAAAACAGATCGTCAGTCATCGAGGATACCTCAGGCGAGCTGCTGACAGAAAGCTCCGCTGTTTTGAACAGATGGACACAGTACTGCCAAGAACTTTAAAAACTACCCTATACAGCCAGACGACAGTCTGTTTGAGGGGGACTCAACACCATCAAGGGAATCCTCACCACTACCAGTGATTATATACATACACTCTGCAAAAAAAAAAAAGAAAATCCCTTGTATAAAGGGTTCATCTGTTTTAAAATGGCTGTAATCAAGATCGGTAATATTAAAAGAACAACAGAGTTGGCATGGCAGTTCTCTCAGTTTTATATCCGTTTTTGTTGGGTTTTTTTTTTTTTTTTTTTTTTGGTTTGTTTTGTTTTTTTGGGGATACTTTTCAAATCTGAACACTAGAGGAAAAATGTGGAGTAAAGAAAGCCCACTAGATACCAATTCATGGCGTGGGGTTTTAACATCTTTTCACAAGCCATTCCGCATGTCAGAACACACGAACCTCACTTCAGATAGTGAACGCGCGTTCCCCTCCAAACATCCCCACATCCCGCTCCTACTTTCCACCCTTACACTCCTTCTGTCTGTCTGTCTGTCTGTCTGTCTGTCTATCCGTCTCTCTCTCTCTCTCTCTCTCCTCTCTCTCTCTCTCTCCCTCTCTCTCTCTCTCTCTCTCTCTCTCTCCCTCTCAAAACACACACACACACACACACACACACACACACACACACACACCACTCTCTCTCTCTTCTCTCTCTCTCTCTCTCTCACACACACACACACACACACACATACACACCCCACACACACACACACACACACAACACACACACACACAGATGAATTGTGATATAATATTACACAAGCATTCAAGCATTCTCACACATTGAACATTCTCACACATTGAACACTCAGTGTCTATAGACGGTCCAAAGCATACACATCTCACTTGTGATCAATATTCAAATTTGTTTGCATCGCTTATTACATCATCCTTTTCTGCCTTTTTTTTCCGGTGTACAATGACCCATTTTCTCTTTTTGTTTTTGAAGGGAGTTTTTACCCTTCCCTTCAAATTAGTGTGAATGCAGCCCAAATGTAACCCTGTCAATTTGAACAGGGTCTACCCGGAAAATTGGTCAGCTGGAAACTGAAGTTGAAAGGGAACCCTTGGGCCCCAATAGTTTTTTTTGATTATCTTCGGGCGAGAGACCCACACACCCCCACACAAAAAACACACCACACACACCCACCACACAACACCCCACACACACACACACACCCACACACACCCCAACAAACTACACACACACAACACCAACCCACACACACACACACACACACACACACAAAACCAACCAAAACACAACAAAACACAACACACACACAAAACACACATACACCCACCCCCAAACCCACTCCACACCACACACCACACACACACACACACACACCACACACAAAACACACACACCGCCCACACACACACACACACACACAAAAACACACACCCCCCAAACCCACACACACACACACCCCACCCCACCACCCCTCCCCACACACACCACACACCCACACACCCACAACCCCCACACCACACACACACACACAGGGGCTTTTTAAAAGCAAAAACTTTTAGTTTATTTTTAAATTGGGAAAAAAGTTAGAAAAGTTCCGGGGCAAGGAAAAAATTGCAGTTTCATAAAAAAATTGTGCATTTACAAAAAAAAAAAGCAAAAAAGGTTAAACGCGCAAGAAAAAAGCAAACTGGTCACGTTCTGTCTAATTAAAAGTATCGACTGTAAAGATTTTAAAAAAGGGTGGGGGGGAAAAGGTGAAAGAAATGAAATCGGGCTTTAAACCCAAGATTACCAAACCCAAAACAACAAGTAAAGATTTTTTATCCCCCCAAAGAAAAGGCTGATAATTTGAAATTATTTTACGTTAAAACATGTTGTAGGGAAAATGTTTGCCTAATAAAGAAAAAAGTCGTTTAAAATTGAAAGAAAAAATACTGATAACTATAGAGCCCTGCCCAAAACCCAACAATTATATAAAGGGTATCAATTCTTTACGGGAAAGGGTCAGGAATGTTTCCCGTCTTTTGGGGAAAATAAAAAGGTTTGGTTGGGTTTTGGAGGGATTTTCTTACACGATTTTTAAACCTTTTAAACCAAAAAACGGATAGTCATTTTACATAAGTTTTTTAACAAATTTTTGGAATGTGGAAAAATTTCCCGATATAGGGAAGACTTTATTGGGGACCCTTTTCAAAAGGGGCAGGCAAGCCCCCGGGCCTGAGACGTCTAGCTATAGACCCTTTTTCATTCAGTCTCAAACGGGAAAAAAGTCAAAAAAAAAATAAAAAATTTTTAGAAGGGCCCTTTATGTGATAAAAATGATGTTTTTCTTCACATAAATCGGGGTTTTAGAAAAGGAGGGAAGAAAACAATTGTTCCCCTGACCCGCCCTAACTACTCAAATTAAGAAACATTTTGTTTAAAAAAAAAGGGTGCCCTTTGGGTTTCCCTTCTTTGTTTTTTTACAAAAGTTTACGATGGGATTTGTGGCACAGCCGTTTAAATTATTAAATTAAAAAAAAATTGGTTTTTTTGGGTCACGCTACAATTTTTGGAAAAATATTTTTAAGGGGGAGACCCCTAATGACCAAAGTTGGTGGGGATTTATCATCCTAAGATTTTAAAAATAGGGGAAATTCCCAAAAGGGGTTCAATAATCCCCCCTTGTTTTTAAAAGTAATGCTTATGACTTATATACTGTTTTTTCAAAAAATTTTCCAAATTTAGTCAAATGCTGATGACATTCCCTTATGGTTTAAATGTATCTTTAAAGAAAAGAACAAATTTACGTCACAAAAAATTATATTCAAAACCCTTTTCCCGACGAGCTGGAAAAAAATTAAATAGTTAAAGGCATTTAAAGGGCCCTTTAATTCTCTTTGAAAAACACATTTGGTTCTTTTTTAACAAGGGAATTAACCCAATAACCTGCCTATATTCTTTCGGGGAGGAGGGGAAATTTTTTATAAACTTAAAAGTAAAATTTTTAGGTGCCCTACTTACCCCAAAAAAACAAAACGGGGAAAAAAACATATTGACCCCAATTGTTATAAAGCATTAAAAAGTTTGAATTTTTTAAAAATTGCCCAAGTCTTTTCCCAGGGGGACAGGATCCTAAAGTTTTGTTTTCATTTAGCAACCAGTCTTGTTTAAAGATCAAGATTGGCTTTTCGGGGGCAGGAAGTATTCCCTTTTTTGCTTCGCGATCGATTTAAAGAAATTCAAAGGGGAAAGACAGTAAACTGTAAAGTTGGCCCCGGTTTTACCTGTGCACACTAATCTCTGAAGCTTATAAAATAGCGGCCTTTTGCCACTTGATGAAAAAAAGGGAAAAAAAGTTCTTTAAAAAAAGTAGTGAGGGCGGATTGCGGGGGACGAAACCTTTAAGAGTTAAATACACGATCCGACATTGATTTTTCGAAAAATGCACAAAAAAAATTCCCCAAAATTTTGAGGCCCCTTCCCTTCATATGTTTTTAGACGTTTTTAATTTTATCAAAAATTGATTTCCAAAAAGATAGCGCCTCGCGTCCCGGTTCCCCCGGGGTACCCCCCTTGGGGCTAAAAGGGAAATAACAGTTAAAATTTTTTTTCTGTCTAAATTTTTAAACGAAAATTTGCGCCGCAGGGTTAAACAGAACTGCAAAATTTACATGGAAAAAAAGTTTACTAAAATATTTGAAAAAATACACTGACGGTCAGTTCTTGTGATGGTAGTTTCGGGATCTTTGGGTTTGTTTTTTTTCCCGATTTTCAAAGCTGAAAAATCATATTTTTAGGCCAAAGGGGCATTCCATATTTACCCCTGAACTAATTGCTGTCCTGATGGCATTAAACTTTTTTTTTTCTTGCCAAATTCAATATTTAATATCCTGTTTTGTGTTGATTCACCTCCCGTATTAAAAAATTTTTATTGTTTTGAAAAAACACAAAGGAGGAATTAAATTTTTTGAGATTAAGTACATGTTTTCACTGCTTTACATAAGGTATAATGTTGGGATTTTTTGGGGGTTCCCCCGCCAAAAACCCCCTTCGTTTTAAGGGCAAGCATTAGAGCAGCAAAAAGGGGGAGCAAAGAATTCTATTTGGTGTTTAAGGGTTTATTGTCCCTTTTTCCCCCCAAGGAAATTTGTCATTAATCGAGAGGGATTTCTTGGGGTCAATACAGTTCCTCTCCAAAAACCCTTTTCAAAACTCTGTCAAACTTTTTGTCGATTTGCCGACCGGTTTTTTAGCCGACTTTTTTGGGCTTTTATGTAATTCCCCCACGAACCAAGTATTGCCAGACTTAAGTGCGTAAGTGTGGGGATCTTTCAGTTCAAAAATGTGATTTTTGATTTTAACTTTTAAAGAAACCCTTTTTTAAAGGGTTTTATCCCCAAATGCTGACACTGGGCATGTTAATGTGTTTGACTTTTTTTGATTCGTTGCCAGTTTTTTTCTCTTGTTAAAATTTTAAAGAGTAACCCCTTTTTGGGAAAATCCCATTAAGGGGAAAATTTTATAATCAAAAATCGAAAAATTTGGGTTTTTTTTAGTTTTTTTTTTATCTAATTTTCAAGTTACTGTCCGCAATTCCTCTAAACCCTTTTTTTTTTGTTCCCTGTAAAAAACCTCGGGCCCCTTTTCTTTTTTTATAATAGTCTAAAATTTTAAACCATATGTTATTTAGACGTCGCAATCACCTAATTTGGGGACGAGGGCGTAAAACAGAATTCCTTCCCTTTTACACACAACAACAACCGCAAAAACCCCCACACACAAACACACACCCACAACACACACCACACAAACCACACAAGGCAAAAAAAAGACAGACAGCGAAAACAGCAAGCACCAAGAGGGATAGGGGTTTGCTCCCCGGTTTTTCCCTATGTGTGCATGGCATTAGCGCCCTTTGTGCGCCCCCCGCCCCTTTCTCCCCGCCGCCCCGTTTGTAAACTGGGAAAAAAAAAAACACCCTGCGCCGAGTGACGTTTTTTAAAAAAACAAACAAACACCACAAATGTGGAAAAAAATTCAAACAAGGGGAAAAAAGTGCCACGAAACTGGCAGCAATCTTCGTACCCTCTTAGGTGATATGGTGGACGGGGAATAATCATTCTGATAATATGGTAGAGGAGTGGGGGATGGTGTAGGAGGGGAGGGAGGGGGGCAAAGGAGGGGTAGTGGTGGTCGTCTGACGCAACCATAACGACAACATATTGGGAGATGTTGTGTGTGTGTGTGTGTGTGTGTGTGTGTGTGTGTGTGTGTGTGTGTGTGTGTGGTGTTGTGTGTGTGTGTGCGCGCGCGCGCGCGCGGTGTGTGTGTGTGTGGTGTTGTGTGTGTGTGTGTGTGTGTGTGTGTGTGTGTGTGTACGGCGCGTGCGTGCATATTTGTGTGTGTGTGCTAGTGTGTGATGTGTTGTGTGTGTGTGTGTGTGTGTGTGTGTGTGTGTGTGTGTGTGTGTGTGTGTGTGTGTAGGAGCTGACAAATCTATCTTTCCCAATAAAAGTTATATTTTAACACAGTGTCTATTAATCAAATATGAATGCTGTTGACTCTTTTGAAGCGACTGTTTTTAAACGACTTGGCCCTGGCTCGCATATCTTTTCCTCAGGCTCTGTGTAATTTAAACTATGTGAAATTTCTACGAAACAACGTCACTTATCACAAATCATCGATTTCAATATAATTATCATTAATCGTGCAGTGGCTGTCAATCTTGAATCGAACAATCAAACTACATTGTTTACAGCCTATCCAGCTTTAGGGCTGACGTCGGATTAATAACAAACCTATTTCACAACTGAAGAACAAAAAATAAGAGAAAAAAGAAAAAGAAAAAAGGTGGAATAGAAAACGGACCAATCTAGGACACAAACGTGACGTTAAAAAAAAAAGAAAGAAAAATATAAAATTAAAAAAACTTAACACAGGTCCGATAACTCACTCCTAGGGTCATGACCCGGACTCGCCATGGCCACTTTATGCTTAGTTCACACTATGGAAACCGGCCTGGAAACAGCCCCAATTTCTTGTCGGGTAACCGAAATCTGCACAGAGAAAACTCACATTACCCCCTTCAACAAACTGCATTACCTCTATCGGATATTCCCGATAGATTTGCCAAGCCAGTTTCCTTCCATCTCAGTCTGCAAAAGTTGTTTGGAAATACAGGCCGAGAAGAAACTAGGACACTGACGCTACCGAGTTTCCATATCGTTTCCAAAGTGTGAACAGGTAGGCAACAAAGTTTTTGTACACGAGACTGACTGAAATTGACCCCAAAAAAAAAGAAAGGGCGAAAATAGCAGGGAAGTCCGTGCAAAACGCAAAGGGGAGGAGCTTCGCAGTTTCTGTATAATTTCGTCGAGCGTTCACATTGTCGACAGAAACTCCAGTCACATTTTTATAGACGGTTTCCAAAGCAGTTTCTTTAACGCGCAGACTGCCAGAGTTTCCCACAGTTTCCATAGTGTGAACCTAGCATTAAGAGTGCAAGAAGTTAGGGACCGAAACACGTGCATATGGGGAGGGGAGAGAAGGTACAGAGGGTTGGGGGTTGGGGGCGGGGGTGACTTCTTCTATGATCACCTTCTGCTGTCACGCTCTCCTTGATTTTTGTTTTCCCCTTAAAAAAATATTCGCACAGCCGATATCAGGTGACACGGACACCTGTCGATCAGCGATCGCAACAAGGCATGATGATAAACTGGCGAGATTTCTCCCCCCCTCTCCCCACCCCCCCCCCCCCCCCCCCCCCCCCCCCCCCCCCCCTGCTGTTCTTAAACTGTCTGAAACAGCTCGAAGTCTCGAGTCTGCATGCAATGCGCCACAGTTATCTTCCCATAAGCTCTTCTTCATATGGAGATTAATTTGATTGTGCCCACCCACCCCCCTCCACTCCTTCCCCTCTCCTTTCCCTCTCTTCCCCTCTTCGGCCGACAGATTCTGTCTTGTCTGCTTTGTGTTTACTAATGTCGCCTGGGTGGCGCATTAGGACGAGGTGTGGTTCGTGTGTCGTGGTGTCAGTGTTTGTGGTCCGGCCGACCACCAGGGCCATTTGCGATCACCGACTTGACATTTGCGATTCACCGACTTGACATTTGCGATTCACCGACTTGACCCTCCCTTCCTGCTGTCAGAGGAACAACCCAACGCTTTTCTTTTTTTTAGAAAGAAATTATCCAAATATTTTCATATTTTTCATGTGGTGCAGGTCCTTACACAATGACGCAGTAGCTAGCCCAGAACAAGCTGGACGCTCTCACTGTCAGATAGTTCAGAAAGATCTTGGCTTGGCGCGGAAGGACTCCATTTTCCAGGTTAAGGAGAGAGAAAAAAAAACCGTGCGTGGTGATTAGCTCCATAGTCCAGTGCAACCTGCAGACCTTCACTGGTTCTTTATCAGGGAGGGGGGATGGGAGGGTGGGTCACACAGCGTGGTGATTAGCTCCAGAGTCCAATGCAACTGCAGACCTTCACTGGTTCTGTATCACGGTGGGGGGGGGGGGGGGGGGGGAGGTCACATATCGTGGTGATTAGCGCAACAGTCCAATGCAACCTGCAGACCCTCACTGTTCTTTATCAGGGAGGGGGGGGGGGGGGGAGGGGGGGGAAGGTGGATCACATAGCGCGGCTGCCTTCCCACTGACATCAACCAGAGACGAGTTTCACAGACACGAGAAATGACGAGGTAGCTGGCATGAGCTAGCGGCGAAGGATGCTTGAGGTGAGGGTAGCAACAAAAAAAAAAAAAAAAAAAAAAAAAAAACGGACACCAGACAAATTCAAACTCACAAAGTGACTACTTCTTCGAGCTCTTCTTGGTGAAGGGTCAGTGTCTGGATCGTTTTCTGCACCTATCACACACAGAACGTCACTATTTTTCGTGCACCAGTCACAAACATTGCAACTGTCAGCCATTTTGTGTGTGTGTGTGTGTGTGTGTGTGTGTCCGAATGCGAGAGATCCCAAGATCAAGTCTAGCGAGTTCTCGCCTGTTCCTAGTCTTGCTCGCTACTAGTACAGTAATGATTTCTGGGTTTCAATTAGGACTGACGCATTTGGGACTGTGGGCGATATTCCAGTTTTTTTGGGGGTAGGGGTGATCGTTTTGCAATTGTGACATATCTGATTAGTCTGGAACTTTCAAACTTGGTCAAAATTATCCTAATGTATTGTAGTTTATGAAAATATGTTCCAAGTGACGAATTTTTAAATATTTTTTTAAAGTGCGAGAGATGACTTTTAGTCATGAAAATAACAGTGTGCGAAGAACATGCATTACTGAAGCCAAAATATAGCCTAACTATTATTTGTAATGCTCTTTTTATTATATCTACGAATTGCTTTTAATAAAAAGGAAGTAAAAAAAGTTTTCTTAGTTTTAATGCCACTTGATTACTGATTGAAAATGCAATTGCCGAAAAGAGGTGGGGGGGGGGGGGGTACCCTTGCGGCAAGGGCAATAACTCTAAGACCATCCCAATTTTTTTTCTGTTAACATGCACGAATGGATTCAGCGCATCCAGGAAAACATTTCAGACTTAGTCTGGTTTAGCCCGGGGGGGGGGGGGGGGGGGGGGGTTGAAGTCTACCCGCCCCTCACCGACTACAGGGTGTGTTATAACACGCTACCACTCGCCATGCAAGCGGCAAGTCTCGCTACCTCGTCTCTTTGAAACGAGTCCCTGGTGTTATGCTGAAAACACAATGAACAAAGAGAAGAGAGGGGTCGTTCGGACATGGTCTGCTCTCAGCCTATCAAGCGAAATCTCCGTAACGTTAACAGCAGCTGAAGGTGAGATGCTGTGACCAGTGTCCATGAAAAAAAAAAATTATTAAAAAAAAAATTAAAAAATTTAAACACAGGTCCGATAATCACTCCTAGGGTCATGACCCGGCTCGCCATGGCCCCTTTATGCTTAGTTCACACTATGGAAACCGGCCTGGAAAACCCACCCCAATTTCTTGTCGGGTAACCGAAATCTGCACAGGAAAACCCCTCACATTAACCCCCTTCAACAAATGCATTCCCCTCTATCGGATTTCCCGATAGTTTTTGCCAAGCCAGTTTCCTTCCATCTCAGTCTGCAAAATTTGGGTTGGAAATAGGGGGCCCGAGGAAGAAACTAGGACACTGACGCTACCGAGTTTCCATATTCGTTTCCAAAGTGTGAACGGGTAGGCAACAAAGTTTTGTACACGAGACTGACTGAATTGACCCAAAAAAAAAAAAAGAAAGGGGGAAAATAGCAGGGAAGCCCGTGCAAAACGCAAAGGGGAGGAGCTTCGCAGTTCTGTATAATTTCTTTTCGAGCGTTCACATTGTCGACAGAAACTCCAGTCACATTTATTTATAGACGGTTTCCAAAGCAGTTCTTTAACGCCAGACTGCCAGAGTTTCCCACAGTTTCCATGTGTGAACCTAGCATAAGAGTGCAAGAAGTTAGGGACCGAAACACGTGCATATGGGGAGGGGGAGAGAAGGTACAGAGGGTTGGGGGGTTGGGGGGGGGCGGGGGTGACTTCTTCTATGTCACCTTCTGCTGTCACGCTCCCCCTTGATTTTTGTTTTCCCCCTTAAAAAAATATTCGCACGGGCCGATACGGGTGACCAGGACACCTGTCGATCAGCAAATCGCAACAAGGCATGATGATAAATGGCGAGTATCCCCCTCCCCCCCCCCCCCCCCCCCCCCCCCCCCCCCCCCCCCCCCCCCCCCCCCCTGCTGTTCTTAAACTGTCTGAAACAGCTCGAAGTCTCGAGTTGCATGCAATGCGCCACAGTTATCTTCCCATAAGCTCTTCTTCTATGGAGATTAATTTGATTGTGCCCCCACCCCCTCCACTCCTTCCAGAGACCTCTCCTTTCCCTCTCTTCCCCTTTTCGGCCGACAGATTCTGTCTTGTCTGCTTTGTGTTTACAATGTCGCCTGGGTGGCGCATTAGGACGAGGTGTGGTTCGTGTGGTCGTGGTGTCAGTGTTTGTGGTCCGGCCGACCACCAGGGCCATTTGCGATTCACCGACTTGACATTTGCGATTCCCCGACTTGACATTTGCGATTCACCGACTTGACCCTCCTTCCTGCTGTCAGGAACAACCCAACGCTTTTTTTTTAGAAAGAAATTATCCAAATATTTTCATATTTTTCATGTGGTGCAGGTCCTTACACATGACGCAGTAGCTAGCCCAGAAAAAGCTGGACGCTCTCACTGTCAGATATTTCAGAAAGATCTTGGGCTTGGCGCGGAAGGACTCCATTTTCCAGGTTAAGGAGAGAGAAAAAAAACCGTGCGGGGTGATTAGCTCCATAGTCCAGTGCAACCTGCAGACCTTCACTGGTTCTTTATCAGGGAGGGGGGGTGGGAGGGTGGGTCACACAGCGTGGTGATTAGCTCCAGAGTCCAATGCAACCTGCAGACCTTCACTGGTTCTGTATCACGGTGGGGGGGGGGGGGGGGGGGGGGGGGGGGGGGGGGGGGGGGGGGTCACATATCGTGGTGATTAGCGCAACGTCCAATGCAACCTGCGAAACCCCCACTGGTTCTTTATCAGGGAGGGGGGGGGGGAGGGGAAGGTGGATCACATAGCGCGGCTGCCTTCCCACTGACATCAACCAGAGACGAGTTTCACAGACACGAGAAATGACGAGGTAGCTGGCATGAGCTAGCGGCGAAGGATGCTTGAGGTGAGGGTACAACAAATAAAAAAAAAAAAAAAAAAAAAAAACGGACACCAGACAAATTCAAACTCACAAAGTGGGTACTTTTCGAGCTCTTCTTGGGGAAGGGTCAGTGTCTGGATCGTTTTCTGCACCTATCACACACAGAACGTCACTATTTTTCCGTGCACCCGTCACAAACATTGCAACTGTCAGCCATTTTGTGTGTGTGTGTGTGTGTGTGTGTGTGTGTGTCCGAATGCGAGAGATCCCCAAGATCAAGTCTAGCGAGTTCTCGCCGTTTTCCCAGTCTTGCTCGCTACTAGTACAGTAATGATTTCTGGGGTTTTAATTAGGACTGACGCATTTGGGACTGTGGGCGATATTCCAGTTTTTTTGGGGGTAGGGTGATCGTTTTGCAATTGTGACATATCTGATTAGTCTGGAACTTTCAAACTTGGTCAAAATTATCCTAATGTATTGTAGTTTATGAAAATATGTTCCAAGTGACGAATTTTTAAATATTTTTTTAAAGTTCGAGAGATGACTTTTAGTCATGAAAATAACAGTGTGCGAAGAACATGCATTACTGAAGCCAAAATATAGCCTAACTATTATTTGTAATGCTCTTTTTTATTATATCTGCGAATTGCTTTTAATAAACAAGGAAGTAAAAAAAGTTTCTTTAGTTTTAATGCCACTTGATTACTGATTGAAAATGCAATTGCCGAAAAGAGGTGGGGGGGGGGGGGGGGTACCCTTGCGGCAAGGGCAATAACTCTAAGACCATCCCAATTTTTTTTCCTGTTAACATGCACGAATGGATTCAGCGCATCCAGGAAAACATTTCAGACTTAGTCTGGTTTAGCCGGGGGGGGGGGGGGGGGGGGGGGTTGAAGTCTACCCGCCCCTCACCGACTACAGGGTGTGTTATAACACGCTACCACTCGCCATGCAAGCGGCAAGTCTCGCTACCTCGTCTCTTTGAAACGAGTCCCTGGTGTTATGCTGAAAACACAATGAACAAAGAGAAGGAGGGGTCGTTCGGACATGGTCTGCTCTCAGCCTATCAAGCGAAATCTCCGTAACGTTAACAGCAGCTGAAGGATGATGACTGCTGCTGACCAGTGTCCAGCTGGAGAGCTGTGACTGTATTGTACATCAGACGATGCCAGAGCGTCAAATTCATCCCTTTATTGACTAGTGTCCAGCTGGAGAGCTGTGACTGTGTTGTACATCAGACGATGCCAGAGCGTCAAATTCATCCCTTTACTGACCCCGGAGGTCTGAGAACTTTCGTCCGACACACAGGACTAGTCAAGAATACAGGAGAAGTAGAAGAAGTACATCGATCGTTCAACACCATCTACGATCAAGCGAAAATATAAACTGCTAAAGTGAACTGAACAGAATGCAGCGGGTAGTGTGTTTTCTTTTTTTTTTAATTTAATTAAAAAAAGACAAGAAAAGACAAGAGAGAAAGAAAGAGATGAAGAAGGTGAAGAAGAAGAACATCAAGAACAAGAATAAGGAGAAGAAGAATAAGAATGAAGCAGGCTTCTACGTAACGGAAAACAAGCCAAAATACACAAACGCGCGCGCACACACACACACACACACACACACACAGAGAGAGAGAGAGAGAGAGAGAGAGAGAGAGAGAGAGAGAGAGAGAGAGAGAGAGAGAGAATATGTAAAATAACTTCCATTTAATACAAAGAAGCCTCTTGCTAACAACATTGCGGGGAATATTGTTGTGTCATTTTTCACGTTTGACATCGGTTAGAAGCCTTGTTTACCGAAAGTCCAGTTTCTTGTTTTGTATAGAATTTTGAACAAATGCTCATTTACAATCTGTTTTGTGTATTTACTTCAATAATAACTTTTCACACACACACACACACACACACACACACCACACACACACACACACACACACAAAGTAATTTTCGAAAAAAAAAGAGGTTTTGATGCTTTGGGGGTGCTTATCTATTTTCTCAGTCTCACGGTCAAAAATAAACACAACCAAACTCGTGTCAATCGCCACCAGCCCAGTCGGACATGAGCTCTAACTCAAATATTCTGGGCATCAGGCAGACGGCCCCATGCGTCGGATCCAGCCAATTAAGCATAGGGGGGAGGTTCCACGGAGACGGTCTGTCTAGCCGGACGGACTAAGTAGCTGACCGACGCCTCGATGTCTGGTCAACCGAGCCTCGACGCCCGGATCAGACTCATCCAGCCAATTTGGCACAGCGAGTAAGCTGATCCTAATTATTCCACGTAGACAGTCGGGGTGGCTGGACCCACAGGTCTCGATAGGTCTGGTCAGACGTCTCGGCGCCTACCCAGACTCATCTAGCCAATTTACGACGTAGCCGGAAAGGGAGAGGGGAAGGTAGTGTGTGGTGGGGGCGAAATCAAGCTAATCAATTAAATGACCAATTGACCACCACAGAGAGTAAGGCGTTAGGCGTGACTGTCATGATTTGAATATCCAATGGAATTAGAGGGAGATAACTTCGGGTACGAGGCGGTAAAAATACTGACCAATGGTACTCACCCTGGACACGTAGGTAGGGAATAAAGTAATGTGTGGGTGAGAGAGTGAGGGGAGAACGAATAGAGAGACAGAGAGAGAGAGGTCTGAGTGTAATCTCTGAGAGAGAAGAGCAGAGAGATGAGGGGAGGAGAGGAGAGAACCAAGTGGAGGCTTAGCACAAGATAGTCTGCAGAGGAAGGACTGAGGAGAGATGTGGAGAGAGAGAGTTGCTAACTAATGAAGAGGGAGAAGAAAGAAAAGAAAAAGAAAAGAAAAGCAGCCATGTCCATTTGATAAGAGCAGACTAGAAGAGAGAGAAAGAGAGTGCAATGCGTTAATGCAGGAAGAAAGAAAGGAGAACAGATCGATGTTGATAGTCACTGCTCTATCTTAACCGGGGTTCGACCTCATACCTGGCAGCGTCACTTCGCCAAGCAAAAACCACAGACCAGCGCCAGTGCCAGCAGTCTAACTTGCCCAGGACGCCAGCAGACCAAGACCAGTGCCAGCAGTTGTGTCGTGCTTGTGAAAGTGACAGTGAAAAGAAAAAAAAAGAAAAGAAAAGACAGTGATTCGTGAATAGTTAAGATCACCTGGCCAGGTAAAGTAGAAATCTGTTTATACCTGGTTAGTTAATGATGTTTTAGATAAATGATTTTGTGAAGTTCAGGAAAGAGAGAATGTTTTATTTTGTTTGATTCCATATGCATTGATGTTTCGTTCTATGAACATGTGTAGTAAAGTTATAGACTTTACTAGTGGTTTGATGTGACGAATGCATGATATATGAATGAGATCGTAAGCAAGCTGTGAGTGTGTTTGGGCTGTGCGCTAGTCCTTCCTCCATTGACATCACCCGAGGTTGACAATTTTTTGGCGAGCCTCCCGGATATTCGGGCCCTTTTATTATAATTGTTCAATTCTAAGGGGAAGCTGGGGGGGGATTAAAGTATTGTAATCCAAAAAAGGGGGTTGTTTTACTGTATTTCCCCAAATAGTAAAACTAGGTTTGGCTGTTTCCAAAGATAGTTAATACGGGCTTGGCATTTCAGCCCGAGTACTTTTTTTCGCACAGATTGCCTAAAATTCGCTCTCTAGTTGGTCGGCGCTGGGTTTTAAAAAAACTAACTATTTTGTCCAAGCAATTTTATCTTTCTGGATTTGCTTTACTCCGCTGCGGTAACCACCATTTCTTCGTATTAAAAAATCTTTTAAAAAAAAAAAAAAAAGAATATAAGGCGGAAGAAAAAGAACCCCCATTGAACAACTTGTACGTCGCCGGATCTGGGTTCTCAGGAGATGGTTCGGCATTCGTAAAAAACCAAAAAAAGAAAAAGAACCGCGCGGAGAGACGACGCGTCGCAGAAAAATAGCATTAGAAACGGGAAAGGACTAAAGCTAGCGAAACCGGGAAACAAGAAAAAAGGGGAACGCAGGAAACAAAAAAATAAGCAGAAACAAAAGAAAAAAGGGGGAAACGAAAAATAAGGGCGCGGAAACAGAAAAAATAAGCAAAAAACAAAAAGAATAGGAAGCGAGAAACAAAAGAATGAACGGAAACAGAAAAAAAAGGGGAAGCGCAGGAAACAGAAAGTTTAAAGGTTCAATTAGAGCTAGAGAAATAGAATACAAAGGGAGCCACCGGGGGGGATTTCATTTTCCATGCTCTTTTGCCGCTATGCCCCCGCCCAAAAAGTTCCCAAAATTCTCAAAGGGGACCGATTCAAATTGATCATCATCATCGTTTCAAAACTTTTGCGACCATCCAAGGTTGGGCCCTCCAGGAGGGGGCAGTCATTTTGTTGCTTTCTGAGGGGAAAGGCAAAAAAAATTTTCCTGCGTTACCCAGAAAAAACAGTCGATTTGGGCGCTGTGGGAATCATTGATGAAAGGTTTGACCTCACAGGGGGGGGTTCAAAAAAATTTCGCAGCAAATTAAAGCAGTGAGACACACCTTTTGGTGCACGTTTAGATCACTATTTTGAAAGTGTTTTAGATTTGACGTACAAAAAGGAGTTCCTGGTTAAAAAGAGCTAGTTATGAAAGAACGTTTTTCAGGTTGGGGCCCTGAGTTAACCTACTTTTGAAAGAAGACACCCAAGACGCGGAGAGTTGCTGAAAGTTCGCAGGGTGTATAGAGAGGCACTTTGGGCAAAAGGGTGCGGGAGAAACAGGTGCACCAGGGGGAAAGGGCAAGAACCAGGGGTTTTCTGCAAAGCTCAAACCCTGGGGGGGCAGGGGAGGGAAAAGGGGACATTAGGTGTTTCATTTGCCCAAAGGGACATGTGGCGGGGATTGCGCATGGGTTCCAGAACAGCACCCCTTGCAAGGGGTGGAAAAGGGGTCGCCGGGGAACGACCTGCGGGGGAACCAAAAAGGGGAGCACGAAGGGGGTGGAGTGCGGCTATGGCACATGGACAGCAGTCATGCAGGGATGGGGGAAAAGGCTAGGGTTCGTTACCATGAAAAAGGGGGATTGGCCGCAAGGGGAAAGTGTTACGAACACGGGTTGTTCATTGGTTAGTTAGAAAACGCGGGTCGAGAAGGGGATTTGACGGGGCAAATCCGACCTGTCTCTAATCGATGGCACTGTGAGGGAGTTCCATTGCAAAATAGAATAGTACCCCTTACTTCTCGGGCGATTTGTTCTTTGGGTGATGGAAAACCCCTTCATGATTTGATCATTGGAATTTTCCCGGGGGCCGGGATCCGGGGGACCCGAGTTTCGACTGCTACGGGGCAGCAGTTCAAACAGGGAGCAAAAGGAGGAAAAAGGTTAAAACCGTATTTGTTCCAGCAAAAATCAGGCTAATTTCCCGAGATTTTGGACACACGGGAAAAAACCCCTTTCGCTCGTAATCTGGGATTTGGGAAGAGGTGGAAAAAAACAGGAGGTTAAGGGGGTAGACAAAATTTCTTGTGAAAGGGGGGTTTTGTACCGGTTTTTTTCCCAAAGGGGGAAACAGAAAGGGAAAAACTCAGTTAGAGGTACCCCCCGGACGTGACACTCATGTCAGTGGGGCACGGTCCTCTGGCGGGGTTTTCGGGACCCGCAAAACAGCTGACGAACTTTGTGCTTTCTTTGGGCCGGGGCAATGGCAAAATCAAGCGTTTCTGCATTCAGTGACCCTTTCAAAGGTCAGCCAAAGAGGGGGAAGAGAAGGGGCCTCTTAAACATCCCCTTTTTTGCACCCGTTAGGGGGTGGCTGTTATCTGATGGCCCAATCTGCCCTGTTCCAAAAGGGGGAAGGGGGAACATGCAAGGGTTTCAAGGGGAAGGTTTGAGGAGGCAGGGTCGTTCAGAAAAACAATAGCGGAAGGGGAGGAAAAAAATCCCCCAAGGTGGGGGTCGTCCTGGGACTGCTTCCCAGGTCACAACAAACTGTGGCAGGGAAAGGACCATTCACCATCCTGAAAAGGCGGTCGGGGTTTCCGAATTGATTGAAGGGGGAAAATAAACTTTTCCAGCGAATTTCTCCCCAAATATATTTTAGGTGGACTCGGCACATAGGCGCAGCAGCAATCATTGATAGTAAAAACCCAGCAGAAGAAGGGGGATTTTTTTTTGCCTAATTTCCGGAAAAGTCATACAGGGGTGTGTCACTGTATGAAGGGCTAGCAGAGGATTCCCAGGTTTTTGTTGTCAGGCGACACAAAACAGCCGGAAAGGGAAAGGGGGAAGATTGAATTCAGAGAACCAAAGACCAAACAGAAGTCAGGATCTGCAGGGTTTTTTGTTTCTATAGGGGGTTTGTTCCCAAATTTCGCACAATCACGAGCCCCCTCAGTGATTTGGGCAAGGCGGGGGAAAACCGGGGAGGGGTCAGTGGTCAACGTGCAGAGCAAGCACTGAGCGGTTGGAAAGACAGGGGTTTCCCCTCCCATTTGAAACTCCAGATTGTCCAAACCATTTTTGTTTCGGACAATCATCAGGGGGGGGGTAGGGCTATTGTGCAGGGCATAAGGGGTCGAGTTTTTTCCGTGAATATGCTAGCAGGAATTGACAAAGTGTGAAAAGGGGACGCAAGGTGGAGATGGGGTGTTAGCCCTTTTGTGGGCCGTGCAGAAATTCCCCCAAAAACTTTTAGGGGAAAGAGTTCATGATAAACGATCACAACCACTCAAATTCCTGCAGGGGCCGTGAAAAACCCGGGGGGCTGCGTTGGGGAATGGGATTTCAGCCCTACAGGTTTGAGTGAGAAAAATTCCCGTCGACAATGTCGGAGCTACATTTAAGCTTAGTTGCAAGCTGCAACTCAGAGGGAATCATCATATCCGGGTGCTTTTTTGATAATATTTTGATTACAGTTTTTATTGGGTATCGGTTATTCCCATTGGCTATGGGTTTTATTTTTTGTGTAACTTGTTCAATTTTCTTTTTGGAAATTGTTCATGTGAATGTAGTTATGCTGGACATCATCGCTTTTTGGTAATCTTTTTGCAATAATGAGGGTGGGGAAATTCCCCGTGAAGTGTCATGGATCGTGGGCATATTTTTGTGCTTTCATAGAAAGAAAGAAATGTGGCAAATCCGCAGGAGGGAATTGATAATCGCCAGAGGTTTTCTAAAAATGAGTTGAAATAACGCAAGAGCGCACGTCAATGATAACTCATTGGAGTGGTATTCACTAATGGTATATTTATAATTTATAAACCGTTGGTTGTAAAGTATTTTTCAAACTTTGCGCGTGTAGCTGTGTGTCAGCAAATTCGGTTGTTGTCTTTTTTGTACCGTTGTTTTGACACAATGCGGTGCATAGTCTTTTGCAAGGGGAAATTGTCACGGTCAAAAATAAACAAACCAAACTCGTGTCAATCGCCACCAGCCCAGTCGGACATGAGCTCTAACTCAAATATTCTGGGCATCAGGCAGACGGCCCCATGCGTCGGATCCAGCCAATTAAGCATAGGGGGAGGTTCCACGGAGACGGTTTGTCTAGCCGGACGGACTAAGTAGCTGACCGACGCTCAATGTCTGGTCAACCGAGCCTCGACGCCCGGATCAGACTCATCCAGCCAATTTGGCACAGCGATAAGCTGATCCTAATCTTCCACGTAGACAGTCGGGGTGGCTGGACCGACAGGTCTCGATAGGTCTGGTCAGACGTCTCGGCGCCTACCCAGACTCATCTAGCCAATTTACGACGTAGCCGGAAAGGGAGAGGGGGGAAGGTATGTGTGGTGGGGGCGAAATCAAGCTAATCAATTAAATGACCAATTGACCACCACAGAGAGTAAGGCGTGTAGGCGTGACTGTCATGATTTGAATATCCAATGGAATTAGAGGGAGATAACTTCGGTACGAGGCGGTAAAAATACTGACCAATGGTACTCACACCTTGGACACGTAGGTAGGGAATAAAGTAATGTGTGGTGAGAGAGTGAGGGGAGAACGAATAGAGAGACAGAGAGAGAGAGGTCTGAGTGTAATCTCTGAGGAGAGAAGAGCAGAGAGATGAGGGGAGGAGAGGAGAGAACCAAGTGGAGGCATTAGCACAAGATAGTCTGCAGAGAAGGACTGAGGAGAGATGTGGAGAGAGAGAGTTGCTAACTAATGAAGAGGAGAAGAAAGAAAAGAAAAAGAAAAGAAAAGCAACCATGTCCATTTGATAGAGCAGACTAGAAGAGAGAGAAAGAGAGTGCAATGCGTTAATGCAGGAAGAAAGAAAGGAGAACAGATCGATGTTGATAGTCACTGCTCTATCTTAACGGTGTTCGACCTCATACCTGGCAGCGTCACTTCGCCAAGCAGAACCACAGACCAACGCCAGTGCCAGCAGTCTAACTTGCCCAGACGCCAGCAGACCAAGACCAGTGCCAGCAGTTGTGTCGTGCTTGTGAAAGTGACAGTGAAAAGGAAAAAAAAAGAAAAGAAAAGACAGTGATTCGTGAATAGTTAAGATCACCTGGCCAGGTAAAGTAGAAATCTGTTTATACCCGGGTTAGTTAATGATGTTTTAGATAAATGATTTTGTGAAGTTCAGGAAAGAGAGAATGTTTTATTTGTTTGATTCCATATGCATTGATGTTTCGTTCTATGAACATGTGTAGTAAGTTATAGACTTTACTAGTGGTTTGATGTGACGAATGCATGATATATGAATGAGATCGTAAGCAAGCTGTGAGTGTGTTTGGGCTGTGCGCTAGTCCTTCCTCCATCGACATCACCCGAGGTTGACACTCAGATAAAAAAAAAAGACAGAACTAAATCCGCAGCTTTGAATCTCCAATAAATGTGTTCTTAATATTTGAGGATACTTTTATTTTTTTATCTATTTTCGAGTTGTCTTTTACACACACACACACACACACACACACGCGCGCGCACACACACACACACACACACACACACACACACACACACACACACACACACACACACACACACATACACACACACACAGAGTTATGAGATAAATGAACAGTACAGGTGTTAGCTTGGTAACGTGAGTTTAAAAGCAAGTTATCCATCCGCCTCCTCTACCAGAGAAAACAGAACGAGGACGGGTGTTGAGAGGGGGGAAAGGGTAAGCAGGGGGGATAGGGGGATGGGGGGGGGGCAAGGAGGGTGACGGAAGAGTGGTTGAAGGGAGGTGTGTTTGTGCGCGGGCGGAGGTGAGGGGAAGGATCAGCGCTTTGAATGGCTCGGTACACAAAGGTATTAAGTGGGCAGACGTTGTGTGTTTACGTGCGTGTGTGAAAATGCGTGGGTGCGTGTGTATGTGTGCGTGTGTGTGTGTGAATGTGTGTGTGTGTGTGTGTGTGTTGTGTGTGTGTGTGTGTGTGTGTTGTGTGAAATATGTGAAGAGAGAGAGAGAGAGAGAGAGAGAGAGAGAGAGAGAGAGAGAGAGAGAGAGAGACGGAGAGAGAGAAAAAGCATACGTTTGAGAGAGAAAGATGGCAGGATAGTAAATAGAAACTATATACGTGTGTGTGTATATGTGTATATGAATGTGTGTTAGTAGGTTAGTGTGTGTGGTGTGTGTGTGGTGTGTGTGTGTGTGTGTGTGTGTGTGTGTGTGTGTGTGTGTGTGGTGTATGCGTGCGTGTGTGCGTGCGCGCGCGTGCGTGCGTGCGTGCGTGCGTGTGTGTGTGGTGTGTGTAATGGGGGGGGAGGGTAAGGGGGGCCGCACGCGCGCATATGCGTGTGTATGTATGAGAATGTGTGGTCAATGCGCATTTGTCACGTGTTTCCCAGCCTGCTTTCCTGCTCCTGTAGTAGTTTGCTAGGCACTGGGTATGAAGTGGTAGGAGAGGAGGGGAGGGGTGCGGGGTGGGAGTGGGTAGGGGGAGGGGAGGGAGGGGCGGTACTGGCTGTAGGACACAGGGGAGACACAGACGAAGGTGGGGGGGGGGGGGAGTGGATAGGGGGGGAGGGTGGTGGAAGAGCGGGGGGTTGGAGTGGGGGGGGAGGTATCAGACGGCGGGGCGGCCAGATCGTTGACGTCCCCCCCCCCCCCCCCCCCCCCCCCCCCCACCCCCCCCCCACAAATCACAGCCCGCCCACAGGACAGGTGTGGCACGCCTGAGCTGACATCAAACAGGCCGACGTACTGACTGACTGACTGCTCTGGTCTGAACCACAAGAACTTATGCGGGAAAGAGAGAGAGAGAGAGAGAGGAGAGAGGGAGAGAGAGAGGGACAGAGAGAGAGAGACAGAGACAGGGAGAGAGAGACAGAGACAGAGAGAAAGAGAGAGGGGGAGAGAGAGAGAGAGAGAGAGAGAGATACAGAGACAGAGAGAAAGAGAGAGACAGAGACAGAGAGAGAGACAGAGAGAGAGAGAGAGAGAGAGAGAGAAGAGAGAGAGAGAGAGAGAGAGAGAGGGGGGGGGGAGGTAGCTCGAGTAGTTCTGACGTCCGTGGTGTCACTGACTAGAAGTGCCGTTATGAACGAGTTCAGAACGTATAACATGACAAAGGTCACGTCATGAGACAATAAAAAATTGATTCGTGTGATTTTTTTTTGGGGGAAAACCATCAGAATTGATGCCGGAACGACGAAACAGTACAAAATATAAATGAAATAACATTTTATGTATAAATTTTCTATATTTTTCATCGGTACTTTTGTCGCGTATACATTGATTTTGACAGGGAAAAGACGTGCTAGTCGATTCTAATCTAAATTTTGACAAATGCGATGTCAGCGTTGAACTGGGAAAGGTTTTGTACAATAAGTGACAGATAGTTCATTCTAGTCCTTTCATAATTATGCACGTTCATTCTAGTCTTTCATAATTATGCACGTTCATTCTAGTCCTTTCATAATTATGCACGTTTTGCTTTGCTTCCCGTGTGCGGCAGATGCCGAATCTGTTAACAACGCCACAATCGTCCCCACTCATCTCGGTCACAATACAGTGTGTGTGTTGTGTGTGTGTGTGTGTGTGTGTGTGTGTGTGTTGTGTGTGTGTGTGTGTGTGTGTGTGCGTGCGTGCGTGCGTGCGTGCGTGCGTGCGTGTGTGTGCGTGCGTGCGTGCGTGCGTGCGTGCGTGCGTGTGTGTGTGATGATGATGATGATGATGATGATGATATGGACCAGTATTAGATGTTTTGGATGAAGAAGAGTGACAACAAACTAAAAAAAAATTGCATTTTTGTTTATTTGTTTGGTTTACGGTTTGTTTATTATCTCTCTCTCTCTCTCTCTCTCTCTCTCTCTCTCTCTCTCTCTCTCTCTCTCTCTCTCTCTCTGTGCGCGCGCGCGCGTGTGTGTGTGTGTGTGTGTGTGTGTGTGTGTGTATGATCTTGGAAATAGACCCCAGATATGGGTGAAAAGATAAGCTTGTTGGTGGAAGTAATAATTTCCAGACAAATATTTACCATGAGCATTTCACTCAGCCACCTCGTAAAGCAGCACGAATAGTATTAGCATGCGTGGAAACATATGCACAGGGAGAGAGAGAGAAGAAGAAGAAGAAGAAGAAGAAGAAGAAGAAGAAGAAGCAGAGGAAGAAAAGAAAACAAGGACAAGAACAAGAACGAGATCGAGAAGAAGAAAATCGGGAGTGGCGAAGGAGGGATTTTGTGGAAGGGGGGGGGGGGGCGGGAGGGGGGGGGCAGAGAAAGCAAGGAGGTTCGAGAGCTTTGCAAAATCCGTGAACACGGAGCACAAGTCAAATGACAATCTACGAAAGGCGTGGGCAAATCTAAGAGCATGCGGGCAGATTCATCAGTAAGGAGATGCCGTTGGAAAGGCACGGCGGCAGTCTTCCTTCGGGCGGGAACCCTCCATGACTTAGCCAGTCCCTACTGTCATCAGGAGGAAAATGTATAGGATTTTTCCTGTGTATATATATGTAGATCAGTAATAGTCATCACCGAACACCACCCGAGTGCTTCCGTTGCAGTGCCGTGTCTTCTCTTCTGGGTGTCCTCTTCGCGACCGAGAGGACTGCTGGCTCTGGAGGTACACTAGCACGGAGCTTGGGCGTGGCTCCGTGTCACGAAGCTGGGTCCGGTGTCGCGTGAAACCTGGGAACGTGACACCTGGGAAGGCTTCCCAGATTTCACAGATTTTTTTTTTTTTTTTTTTTTTTTTTGGGGGGGGACGCGTTCCCAAAATGTACTGTGATATCTGGGAAGGCCCGTGATATCTGGGAACGTGGTCTTTCAGAGCTCAGAAGGGCAGAAAGAAGGCGAAAAAGGAATGGATTTTCGAGATAAAGTAGGAAACAATTTATTTAGGTGCAATTGAGATCTTTGGCCTTCTTGTCACTTTTTTTTTCTTCATTAATTTCTTGGCATGATTTTCAGAAAGTACTCTCTTTCTGAGACCTTCTTTGCGTAATTTCAACAAATTTTCACAAAATAGAGGAATGAAAAACTTTGTTTTTTTCTGAGGCCTTCTATTGTGGCCTTCTTGGCGTGATTGCAAAATCTGCTAGGAAGGCCACATTTAGTCTGTTCTCTGAGACGTTACCAGATTTCACACCAGTTCCCAGATTTCACGATTGGAAGTTCAGGATATCGCGGTAAATCTGGGAACGCGTTCCCAGATATCACGGTTCGCAGATATTATACGACACCGGAACTGGGGATGAGGGGTGGGGGTGGGGAGGGGCCGGGTGTAGTGATGGTGGCGGCGATGCCATTGGGAAGGGTGGGGAAGTTGGGATGTAAAATAAAAGACATTCAAATTAATACGGTTCTGTCATTTTGCCGTATCAAGTGTAACGGAAGGATGTCAACCTGACATCAATTTTTTTAAAAAGGCCATTTTCTGTGATTCTCTTTGGAACTCCCCTCGTCCTCCCTGCTTGTCCCCCTTCCCCTCTCCCTTCCTCTAGCCGCTCCCCCCCTCCCCCCTTTCCCTCTACCTCCCACGCACACACAAAATTAGAACAAGCAAAAGCTTGCTTGTAACTGAAAAAATAACGAAGAATGTTAATTATTTCAAGTTTATTCGTTTTTAATTCAGTGCTTCCATCCGTTACCTAATTCATTTTGTTGTCGTTGTTTTCGGCCTTTTTGTTTGTTTAGTTGGTTGGTTGCTTTCTTGCTTGCTTGCTTGCTTGTTTTATTCTGATCCCGACACTGCCTTTTCTATTTTGTATTGTACTGTATTGCATTAGTATTGTATTGCATTGTATGGCATGAATCTATTCTGTATCGATTTGTATTGTATCGATTTGTATTGTATTGCGTTCCATTGCATTGCATTGTGTTATATTGTATTGTATTTTACTGTACTGCTTAACTTTGTCATTACAATAGCTTCCTCTATGGTTTCTCTGCTCTTGCTGATGAAGCATATCTCGCAGTCTTTTTCTTTGCCTTTTTTAATTTTCTTTTTACATTTTTCAGTGTCTGCGTATCTTCCTGTTAACCTGTCAACTGTATTATTCTACAGAATTCTGCCGAGAACAACTCCCATGTTGCCGTGGGATCTTCGTTATGTGCAAGCTGCTACACGGTACCTGAGATTGTTTTCGCATCCAAAAGACTACCACTCAGACCATTGGTTAAGGTTTAGTAAAGAAGGGTCAGGACTAGAACGGATGGGGCGGAGCAGTCGAAACGCGCGCACAGGTGATTTGCGCGCCCTCAAATTACATCCAAAAAAGCGAGTGCTTTAAGTGCGCGCGTATCACTGTCCAATAACTGCCGCTCTTTCAGTGTCCGAAATGTGCGCATATTGCTGCCCAGTCACGACGCTTTCTCGATAAGGCAACGACCCGATACGTTCACGACATATTCCCTCTGACAGCCCCCATAAAAGGACGTTTAGGGACAAACTTCACGGAAGAACTTGCGTCATATACTGCGTGGTGCATTATCCTGTCTGTGATGATAACGGAGGCGCACCAACATGTTAGCAAGCGTCGAACAATGAAATCGTTAATGGCAGACTTCTTCCAACAGCCTAGCGTGCTGTGAATACGCAGATTGACTCTTTTTTTTTAAGATCTAGTTGCAAAGTAAGACGACTGCAGGCGGAAATCTAAACAAATCTCATATAAATGTTAGCGAACCGCCCAGAAAATTCGCTTAGCTTTGATCGCTTCAGAGTTCAGCGCAAGAAAGACACCTTCCTTGCGCTGAACTCTGAAGCGATCAAAGCTAAGAGAATTTTTGTTGTCCTATTTGTTCGCATCTTGCCTGAAGAAGACCTAAGGGGTCGAAACGCGTCGTGTTGTGTCTTGCGACTCGTTTGTCCACGTTTCTCTGGGCGGTTCGCTAACATTTATTTAAGATTTTCTCTTTAGTTGAGTATCTTTCAATTATTCAAATTTTCGACGGGGTAAAAAACCTGCATCGTTGACGAAAGTCGTCGCGACATGGGTTAGGGTTGCTTCCGAGAACAGTCAACATTTCTTGAAGAAGCAACCGGCGTTATTCAATACTTTCGAAGCCAGCTGTTCTGCAGAACCAGCATTCCTCAGTGCCAGCTGACATCACTCTCTTTGAAGTCGTGTAGCATGATCATTTCTGACACCATTGTCCGACCCATGTGTGTTAAAATAAAGCAAAACGTATTGCGCTTCAATACCTTATGTGCATCCCCCCCCCCCCCCCCCTTTGCACAAGGAAGAGTTACCACTCTTACTTACAAGTCAATGCCTACTTCTTCGCCAGTCCTCTCTTTCTCCGTTCCCCCGCCACCTGTTCACTGTACCGTCACCTTCATTTTGTGTTTGTAAAGTCATTGTCAGAATGAATGACGGAGGTATTGATTTGCCTGCACATCTTTTCTCGCGTTACTTATTTGTTCCATATGTGTATACATCACACGCACAACGCGCGTGCGAAGAGAGAGAGAGAGAGAGAGAGAGAGAGGAGAGAGGAGAGAGAGAGAGAGAGAGAGAGAAGACAGACACACACACACACACACACACACACACACACACACACACACACACACCACACGCGCACACACACACACACACACACACACACACACACACACACACACACACACACACACACACACAGAGAGACAGAGAGAGAGAGAGAGAGAGAGAGAGAGAGGAGAGAGAGAGAGAGAGAGAGAGAGATCGTGGCGGTTACAAGTGCAGGTAAACAATTCCTTCGTCGTTCATTATGATGATGACTGGGCCAACTATATATTTCAAGAAAAAAAGGAGTGAAGTAAATAGGTCTGGGAACAGGGGGTGTAGGTGGGATTTAAAAGGGAAGAGGGTGTTAAAGTTAGAGAGCGCTGAAATATAAATCATATACAATCTTTTTTCACTGACAAATATTGGGAACCATAAAGTAAACAAAAGAGCAAGATGGACCAACAAAGAGAAAGGTTAAACAACCCAGTGCGTGACTCGGCCTTCTTTTCCGTGTATTAACTACTTCCTCTTCACTACAAAGAAGGTAAATTTTGTTTGTAGAGGGACTGGTGGGTAGATGGGTATTATCTTCCGATGAAGTTCCGCCATTGTTTCTATCCATGCACTATAAACAATAACTTTCTCTGATTGGTCCTTTATTTCTGCGCAGTTCATCCTCTCGCGAACAACCCCATAAAACGTGATGAAGGTCCACCCAATCGCTTTTCGAACAGACGGACGGACAAGCAGACAGACAAATGGACAAGGAGACAGGCTGACAGACAAGCAGATACACAGACAAGCAGACAAACACATCTGTCAAAAGGCAGAAAAACAGATAACCAATTGGATAGAATGAAAGACGATCAGTCGACACAAGTAGAGACACCGACAGACAGACAGTCAGACAGACTAATAGACAGACAGACTGGTAAAAACCTGCCTCACAGTACTACGTATGTATGCAGGGCAATAGACGCTATAATCGCGCCACCTTCGTACATCCATCTAATGCTTGTCGATTGCGGAATCAACGCACACGCACTGCGATCATTGGGCAATAAAGCAGCACGTTGAGATCGTTTTCAAAGGAAAGGAAAGCCGCAACTGATTCGACCAAACTGCGCAGTGGCTTTTCCGTCTTTGACGCGGATCATGGAAGCCGCGTGATGATTGGCCAATGCCACACGTGTTGTTTCCGTGGCTTTTTGCCCACTCACGCTTCACCTGTTCACGTTTCGACCAATGGCGTTTTCACCCAATGAGTCTTCTTTCCCACACACCAATCAAACTTCGCCCCCAAATCAGATATAATCAAGTGCTTTAAAATCATTGCTTGTATGAAATGCGAACATTGTGGGTTTAACGTACAGCTTAAAACAATGTTTCTGTGTCACAGATGATGATGATGCTGTGATGTGATGATGATGATGATGTGATGATGATGTGATGATATGAAGCTGTCTGCTGCTGCTGCTGCTTCTGATGATGATGTTTAGACAGCCCAAAATAGTATTTCTGCATAACTAGTAATATACAGTTGATAATAATAATGGTGCAGCCGAAAACAGCATTTCTATTTAAGCTATTAAAATAAGATAATGATGACGTTGATGATGATGATGATGATGATGATGATGATGATGATGATACAGCGGAAAACAGTGTCGCTGCATAACTAGTAGCATACAAATGATGATGATGATGATGATGATGATGATGATGATGATACAACTGAAAACAGTATTTCTGTGTAAACTATTAAAATACAGATAATGACTATGGTGATGATGATGATGATGATGATGATGTGATGATGATACAGCTGAAAACAGCATTTCTCTATTGCTAGTAATGTACAGGTGGTGATGATGATAGTACGACAACAACGACGACTCTCAGACATTCAAGTACTCTTGGGCACATTCAACCAGAGTTTGATCAAAGAATGTTGTGGAGGATAGGCCAGTCCGTTACCTGCGTTCACACCACTCACCCCAGTCAACTAACATGGACAAAGATTGATTAGTTCTTGTTCATATGTGGACTCTGCGATCGTGAAAGCCCGACAAAAAAATACTTCTTTGGTGAAATATGACACCTTAGATCTCTAGAGCCATGGGAGGGGAACAATTGCTTGTACGTAAAACGAATTAGTTGAATCGTGATTGGATGAAAGGTGATGTACACTATTGTAACCTCAGGTTTCATGTGACAGTGGAACATCCACTCTCACCTCATGTGATACAGAACACCATCCTGTGACAGTGGAGGATGGGGGTAAGGGGGAGGGGGGACAGGAGGGGGAGGGGGCTATCTAACACCACATTTAAACGAACAGGACGACAGCACCTTCAATAGGCGGCAAGAAAAAAAGCCAGTGTTTAATGGTGGACACACGTGAGGATTTGGAACTCGCAACGTTTATAACTCGACACACCACCTGGCCGTTGGCCTTTGGATAAACGTTTATAACTCGACACGCCACTGGCCATTGGCCTTTGGATCAACGTTTATAACTCGACACACCACCTGGCCGTTGGCCTTTGGATCAACGTTTATAACTCGACATACCACTGGCGTTGGCCTTTGGTCAACGTTTAACTCGACACACCACTGACCGTGCCTTGGATCAACGTTAAAACATCGACACGCACCTGGCGTTGCCATAGGATCTCGTTAATGGCTTACCAACGTAATGGATTTACTAAAACAATCTCTTGGAAAGGTTGAAAGGAGGGAAAGGCAGGGGAAGACTGACGAAAAGAAACGATTAGTTGACACATTGCGGGTGGACAGTACACTATTACTGCAGGACAAGATGACAACTTGGGTGGACAGAACATACATCTGCAGAGACCCAGGGAACTGACAACATGCCGGTGGACAGAAATAATTAGCGAGCCCAGGGATGACAACATTGCGGGTGGCAAACAATACATTGCAGAGACCAGGACTGACACACTTGCAATGGTGGACAGAAAAATAATCTGCAGAGACCAGAGTGACAACTTGGGGTGGACAGAACAATACATTTCAGAGACCAGAGACTGACAACATTGGCCGGGTGGACAAACAATACATCTCAGAGACCCAGAGACGAAAACTTGCCGGTTTGGACAGAACAATATCTCATGAGACCCGAGACTGACAACTTGCCGGTGGACAGAACAATACATTGCAGAGACCAGAGATGACAACATGCCGGGTTGGCAAAGAACAATCATCTGCAGGACCAAGACCAACATTGCGGTGACAGAACAATCTCTGCGGACAGAGCGTGACAAACATTGCCGGGGGACAGAACAAAACATCTGCAGAGACCAGAGACTGACAACATTGCCGGGTGGACAGAACAAACATCTGCAGAGACCCAGAGACTGACAACATTGCCGGGTGGACAGAACAAACATCTGCAGAGACCAGAGACTGACAACATTGCCGGGTGGACAGAACAACACATCTGCAGAGACCAGAGACTGACAACATTGCCGGGTGGACAGAACAACATCTGCAGAGACCCAGAGACTGACAACATTGCCGGGTGGACAGAACAACACATCTGCAGAGACCCAGAGACTGACAACATTGCCGGGTGGACAGAACAATACATCTGCAGAGACCCAGAGACTGACAACATTGCCGGGTGGACAGAACAATACATCTGCAGAGACCCAGAGACTGACAACATTGCCGGGTGGACAGAACAATACATCTGCAGAGACCCAGAGACTGACAACATTGCCGGGTGGACAGAACAATACATCTGCAGAGACCCAGAGACTGACAACATTGCCGGGTGGACAGAACAATACATCTGCAGAGACCCAGGCCTTTGGCACACTGCCGACCGAACTGGGCGGACCTGGTGAACTGTTCTTCAATGTGGTGCTCCAGTGACCCCCACGAGCTAAGGGAGAAGGAGAATCAGAATACTCAACCAAAGGTTGTCCCTTTCTGCCGAGGGCGTATTGCACTTTCGCCGAAGATGTGGGACGGTATATGCGAAAGGGGGCACTTTTTTGTCCATCCTTTCCTTAGATCATAATCGTGAACTTGTTCAGGGAGTAAATAAGAAATTAAGGTGGGAGTTATCTTCTCTTGGAAATGTCCTTCGCCAGCAAGCGTAAAGGAAGTAGAGTGAGCGTCAAAATGGCGGCGCTTCTTCCTGCCACTCAGAAGACGAAGCTATTTGTTGAAGCATGTGGACAGACAAAATGGCTGAACAGAAATTCGAAGGATTTGGGGATAGCCGTAGTTACTTTGAGACAATAATTATTAATCTTGCTCATGTTGAAGACGGGTGGGTTTTTAAACGGAAATAAGCTGAATTGGAAACAAGACTGTTTAAGCTTCGTCTTCTTAATCTGTTTCATTCATATCTATCTATCTATCCATCTATTTGTCTATCCAATGTCTGTCTGTTTGTCTCTCTCTTCTCTCTCTCTTTCTCTCTCTTCTCTTCTCTCTCTCTCTCTCTCTCTCTCTCTCTCTCTCTCTTTCCGTCTATCTATCTGTCTGTCTGCCTGCATTTCTATCAATCTATCTAAAGATAGACTGATAGACAGATGGATAGAAAATAGATAGCTAGACAGACAGGACAGATATTTAGATAGACGTAGATATAGATATTTGACTTAAAAAGTCCAAGCCCTATGTCTTTTTCGTCATTTTATTCAAATTTAGTTTTTTGATACACCTTCATCAGAAATCGCCACTTAATAGACATCCAGTTATTCATGACGAATGTGTAAAAATTAAGATGATTAAAACATTATACCATTAAAGCATTGCTGTTTACAACCCCTGTTTCTATTTCATTTGGGCACGGTATAGCTGTGATTAGTGTAATGTTTTAATCGCCTAGGTCTTAATCACTTATCAGCGAGTAATTAAGCATTCATTTGAGGTAGGCCTTTATCCTGATGAAGGTGTACTGTAAAAAAAATCGAATAAATAAATCACGAAATGTAGACATCGGGCCTGGACTTCTTAATTCAAGGTCCACTGACGGATTTCACGTAATCCGGTGTGCCTACGGCTGTGTATGCGGCACCCAGATTTGTGTGTGTGTGTGTGTGTGTGTGTGTGTGTGTGTGTGTGTGTGTGTGTGTGTGTGTGTGTGTG
>CM031597.1:114123863-114146363 GCA_018398815.1 Conus ventricosus | reverse complement strand
CGTCTCCCGCCCCCCCCCCCCCCCACCACTCCTACCTCCCCCCCCCCCCTCCCCTCTCGCACCTCCCTTGGCTCATGCGTGCCGATCAGTTCGGCGGTTGTCATTGTCGATAATTGACATCGCCAATTTTTCTTCTTTTCTTTTCCTTTCTTTTTTTTTTTCGTTTTCTTTGTATCACTGTTATCATCATCATCAAAAAGTTTGCTAAGAGTCACTGTCTGCCGAGTCGACAGGTGGCTTTCCTTGAGGGTTTTTTTTAAATATTCATTTTTTTTTTTTTTTTTTTTTTTTGGGGGGGGGGTATTGTTTATTTTGTTCTGTTTGTTTGTTTGTTTTTGTCGCACGAGGCAAGATATGTGTGGCGCTGGTTTAGATATGTGCAGCTCACCCCTAATATGGCGTCATTTGGTCGACTGGACTATAAATAACATGAACTGGACCGACTTGTATGTTTGACAGGTGCTAAATATGCATACAGCTCTTCGCTTTCAGATATATAATGACATATGCCTACATTCGTCTGCGCTGAGTTAAAACGAGCATTGCATTCGTTTGAATGAATAAACGAGTTACGTGAGAAAAACAAAGTACATCCAACTGCCAATAGAGGAGGTGGAGGTGGGGGGGGGGGGGGGGGGTCGAAAACCGAGAGAAAACAAAATAATTACAGGAAAGGGGAAGAAAACAAACAAACAGATAAAAGACTAAGAGAGAGAGAGAGAGAGAGAGAGAGAGAGAGAGGCAGACAGAGAGACAGAGAGAGAAAGAGAAGGTGAAGCTGAGGCGGGAAGAAGGGAGGGGGGGGGGGGGATCTGGGAGGAGGTCGGGGGCTAATCAATTCATCAGAAATGAATTATTTTCCATACACCAAAACGTAGTTTCGGATCCTGGAAGGAATCACGGAAAGTAACTCCACGATCGCTAGGCTTTGCTCTTGCGGAACATCGCAGGAACAGAAGGAAGAACACAGCAATTCTCCACCTCAGATCGCCGTTACTTTATCGTCCGCTCCACGTCAGTCTTGAGTTCAGTACAAGGAGTCATCCTCTCACAGCTGGTGTCATCACCGTTCAGAGTTCTACAGAATGGGAAAATTTTAGCGGCTGAAGTCAACAATAGTTGTTTTCCTAACGGACATAATCCTCGAGGAAAATAGCAACAAAACAAAAAAAAGTGAGCTCACTAATTTTCCTGACGATCATAACCATTATCTTTGGGGACACAACAGCTTTCCGTCCCTGTTTTGAAAACATACGACTTAGCAGATTCCGACCAGCGCATTAGCCAGACACGCTGGTCAGATCTTCGGTACCTATGTAACATGGCTGCATCATTTATCATTGTATTTGAGTGTTTGCGTGAGTGTGTACGCGTGTATGTGTGTGTATATGTGTGCATGGGAGGATGGGCATGGGCCCATGTTTGCGTGCCAGTCATATTGTGTGTGTGTGCATGTGTCTGTGCATGTGTCTGTGCATGTGTGTGTGTGTGTATGATTGTTTGTTTGTTTGTTTGTTTGTTGGTGTGTGTGTGTGTGTGTGTGTGTGTGTGTGTGGTGTGTGTGTGTGTGTGTGCGTGTGGGGTGTGCGTGTGTGTGATATGTGTGTGTGTGTCTGTGAGTGAGTGTGTGTGTGTGTGTGTGTGTGTGTGTGTGTGTGTGTGTGTGTGTGTGTGAGCTGACTCCATCCATCAACACCCGCACACTAACAGGTGACAAAAGCCCATGGCTACAAAGCCGAGGACCCATAAATCCGTGTCACACCCAGAATGTGCCTCTCCCACAACACATTACCAGTGCACCACCCAATAAATATAAACAAACGGAAGACACCAGCTGTGCTCCTCAGAGATATCAGTTTAACCCCTGCTGCTCAATGATAATAGCTGCTTTCCTGGGAAAATAGCTGTCATCGGCTTATGAAGCTAGGAAGTTGCTCTACTACTGTTCTCACGTGATGGTCACGTCCATGTGACGGTGTGACCTTCCAATTCGCAAGCATCCTCGAAGCCCTCTTAACCACGGTGTTTTGCCACTGATAAGGGGAGGAAAAGAGGGAAAAGTCATCGACACTGCTGGTCTGACCCTTGACTTATAATTTCTCAACAGTCTTTTTCCGGCCACCTGCACAAAATGGGCCATTGGGACACACTAGGAGCACTGCAATCTGGGACAGAGCTGTCATATGCATTGTTTTCCTCAGAATACTTCAAAGATGAAAGTTTGTTACGTCAAGGAGTGTTTTCAAGTGAGTGCAGGCGGTGGCAGAGAGTTAGCCACGACGGCAGAAGCAAAGATCAACACGTTAGACGTATGGTTGCCCACAGGTCATTAAATCCTTAAGGCATTAAGACCATGTGAAAGGGACTATTACACAACACTCAAGTAAAGAATGATCTAGTAACAGACTGACGATGCCACCTGACAACCTGACAACCCAGGTGAGTCAGCCAGGCAGCTGGGATAAGTTTGTTCAAATTCAATCACCTAAATATGATTCTCTTTGTTCATAGGATATCACACAAGATGCTGCAATAGCAGGGTTAGCTATTTTCTGCTGGATTTGCGCTTTTGGATGTCATTGGCCAAGTTTAGATCAGAGAGATCATCAGCCTTGATTGGCTGCTCAGATGGCAAGAAAGGCAAGGAAAGTGGAGAGGAGGGTGGGAGCTTCATCCACACAGACAAGTCCTGCTGCGTTTGGAACGTGTGGGAAGAAAAAGACCTCGGCCCTTCCAGATAGGCAGCCTTGTGAGATGCACCAGCAGTCTGGTGTCATAACCCAGCCATCCTCTATAGCCTTAAACTCGTGTAGTGGCGCCTTGAAAAAAGAATAGAGAAAAGAAAAGAAAAGTAAAAGAAATTATTCGTTCAGTGCAGGGGAAGGGGAAGATAAAGGTGACAACACGAGACTATGGCGGCGTAGGTGGCCTTGCACTTCCAAAGTCCACCAATGCACAGAGGAGAGAGAGAGAAGAGAGAGAGAGAGAGAGAGAGAGGAGACAAAGAGAGAGAGACAGAGTGTAGGTAATCCCGCACTCCCAAAGTCCATTAACACAGAGAGAGAGAGAGAGCATAGGTAATCCCGCAATGCAAAGTCCATGAATGCACACAGAGAGACAGACGACAGACAGACAGACAGACAGAGAGTGTAGGTAATCCCGCACTTCCAAAGTCCACTAACAGATAGAGAGAGAGAGAGAGAGAGAGAGAGAGAGAGAGAGAGAGAGAGAGAGAGAGAGAAAAGAGAGACAGTGTGTGTGTGTGTGTGTGTGTGTGTGTGTGTGTGTGTGTGTGTGTGTGTGTGTGTGTGTGTGTGCAGGTAACTCCACACTTCTAAAGCCCACCAATGCACAGAGAGAGAGAAGAAGAGAGAGAGAGAGAGAGAGAGAGAGAGAGAGAGAGAAGAGACGAGACAGAGAGAGAAGAGAGAGAGAGAGAAAGAGAGAGAGAGAAAAGAAGAGAGAGAGAGAGAGAGAGAGAAGAGAGAGAGAGAAGAGAGAGAGAGAGAGAGAAGAGAGAGAGAAGAGAGAGAAGAGAGAGAGAGAGAGAGAGAAGAGAGAGAGAGAGAGAGAGAGAGGAGAGAGAGAGAGAGAGAGAGAGAGATTTGGAGAAAGCACCTACGTTTCCCTTCTTTTTTTCCAGTTGATTTTCGTACTTAATAGTCTTATCTCTTTTGCAGTTAGTTGGCTTAACGAGATCACTTTTGCCGATATTTGACTTAACAAGATCACTCTTGCTGATATTTGACGGAACAAGATCGCTTTTGCTGATATTTGGCTTAATGAGTGGAGAAAAATCAATAGTAACTACTCTAAGAAGAAGTAGCAACAAAGAGTCCATAGATTTTAGAACATAAAATGACAGCTAACGAAAAAAACAAGATTATTGTGAATGATAATTTCTGATTTACAAGAAGACACCATTTTCTATTTTTTGCTGTTTTAATCAAACGAAAACCTTGAAATTAAAAACAAAAGTTGACAAGTAACTTACCCATATGCCGATAATGCTAGAGAAGAGAGGAGAGAGAGGAGAGAGAGAGAGAGAACAAAAAATAGCTTGGACTTAATTTAGACTCGTGTTACGAGAAGACAACCATGCACAGCACTCCTGCGGGGAAGAAGAACTTTTTCTTAAATTGGAGATGAATAAATAAAGCGAACAGAAAATGAGACAGCTGGAATCGATTCGACAGCCCTAAACTTCGACACACTGCTCTGTAAGTAAGTAACGATCTACATTAGGCTGGTTTTCCAGCCTTACTTGATTCATTCTTCATCCGTTTGTGCAGTCAGAATAAACACTTATAAGTTGGTGTACAGAAACACTGTCTGTGTATAACTAGTTAATCAAACGCCCTAGTGATCAGGTGGAAGGATTTCATCTTGGTAAAATACCATGTGTTCCACAAGCGATTTAGAGGTGTGTGTGTGTGTGGGGGGGGGGGGGGGGGATGGAATGACAATGAGGATGTGTTCTCTCCCTTACTTTGCTAGATGAGATCTCTCAGTTCAGAAATAAATCCCAACACTATGCATTCCACGAGCAATTAGGAGGAGTGTGGGAATGGGGTGGAAGTGAGGATGTGTTGTCTCCCTTGCGTTAAGAGACAGGTTCGCTCAGTTCAGACAAAAAGGCCGACCACTCTTCCTGCCAATCGGAGGATGTGGCTATTTTAGGTGCCTGAGTTGTAAAAAGAATGGCTGAACATCATTTGAAAAGATTTTTTTTTTACCTCTAGGCCTCAAATCTTGTTGCCGATGCCGAGTCAATAGCACAGGCGAATCAGAAAGACAGCTGGGATGAGATTGGTCAAATTCAAACACCTGAATATGACTCTCTTTGTTCATACGGTACCGCACAAGTCGCCACGGTAGCAGAGTTAGTTGTTTTCTGCTGGCAATGGCGCTTTTGAGTGTCATCCACCATGTTTAGATCAGAGAGACCATCGGCTTTGATTGCCTGCTAAGATGGCATGGTGGGCAGGAAGGCTGGGAGGAGGGTTGAGTTTCACCCACAGAGAACAAGCTCTGCTGGTTTTGGAACATGCGGGAGGAAACAGACTCCCTGAGCCCTTCCAGACATGTGGATTGTGTGACGCACCTGCAGTCAGTGTCAGAGCCCCGCAGTCGTCTATAGCTGCAAGCACATGTAGCGGCACCTTAAAAAACCAACAAAGACAGCATGCAGAACATATGACATGCGCAACAGCGCATACCATCCACCACCACCATGCCCCCACACTAAATTAGCGCGCACACCCCATGATCGCTTACAACTACCCCGCTGTCTCTATCTCTCAATACCTGCACACCCACAAGCCCCAAACGCCAATAGCTACAAAGTGGAGGACCTCATAAATCTGTGTTGTACCTCACACTGTCCCTCTACCACAGCACACCTCTGGCACATCATTTAATAAATATAAACAAATAAATAGACGGAAACAGTTGCGATCTTCGTTGATAACAGTCTAACCCCGTTTTCCATTCCTGGGAAACAGCTATCATCGGCTCATGAAACTAGAATGGTGTCATACTTCACTTCCAGTTTGCAACATGTCCTCGGAGCCCTCTTAACCACGGTGTTTTGCCACCGATAAGGGGACGGGAAGAGGAAAACGTCATTGACACTGCTGGTCTGACCCTTAACTTATCATTTCTCAACAGTCTTTTTCCGGCCACCTGCACAAAATGGGCCATTGGGACACACTAGGAGTACTGCAATCTGGGATAGAGCTGTCGTGTGTATCGTTTTCCTATTCAAGGATTGAAATTCGTTACGTGCGGAGCAAATAATGACGATGGCGGCGGCAGCAAAAATCAAACCAGTAGACTGAAATGACCGATCGGCCAGATGTCCATAAATCTTCATTTCCATGTGAAACGTATTTTACGCAACATAGAAGGAAAGGGTGATCTATTAAGACTGACAATGCGAGTCGGCGAGACAGCTGGGATGAGTTTGGTCAAAATACAAACGCCCGAATATGATCCTCTTTGTTCATATGATATCACACAAGACACCGCTGCGGCAGGGTCAGTTATTTTCTGCAGGCATTTGTGCTTTTGAATGCTATCCTCCAAGTTTAGATCAGAGGAATCATCAGCTTTAATTGGCCGCTCAGATGGCAAAATGGGAGGAGGATGGGAGAGGATGGGGAGGAGGATGGGGTCTCTTTCACACAGGAGACGTCCAGCTACTTTTGGAACGTGCAGGAAGAAACAGACCTTAAGAGTCCTTCCAAAGAGGAGGTTTGTGCGATGCACGTGCAGGTTGCTGTCATATTCCAGCTGTCCTCTATAGCCATAAGAGCGTGTAGTGGCGATAATGAAGGAAAGAAAACAAGAAAGAAAGACAGAAAAGAAAAGAAAAAATACTCATTCGGCGCAGGGAGAGCGGAAAACGAAAGTCATGGCACAAGTGGTTGCAGAGTAGCTAATCCCACAGTTCTGAAGTCCATCAACGTGTACGAGAGAGAGAGAGAGAGAGAGAGAGAGAGAAGAGAGAGAGAGAGAGGGAGACACACACACACACACACACACACACACACACACACACACACACACACACACAGAGAAGGAGAGAGATGTTCTAGAATAAATAACAGGGAAAAGAATCAGAGAAAAACACATTCGCTTGTCTTCCCACCACTCGACCCCTCATTGCCCCCCCCCCCCCCCCCAACACACACACACACATTACATTTCTTTTCTTATTTGATAGCCTTATTACTTTTGCTGATATTGGGTTTAACGAGATCACTTTTGCTGATATTTGACTTAGCAAGATCATTCCTGCTGATATTTAGCTTAAACGAAGAGATAAAAAATCAATAGCAACCACCATAAGTAGAGCCAACCACAAAAAGTCAGCATTTTCTAGAATGTAAAACGATAGCTTACAAAAACAACACACACAAAAACCCATTGATCAGTATTGCATAATCGTTTTTTTTTTCAGCAGAAGTGAACATTTTTTAGCTTGTTGTCTTTGCTGTTTTTAATGACACGAAAATCTTGAGATGGTGAAAGAAAGACATCTGACTTGGCTGCATGCCAGCAACACCAGATTCAGAGACAGACAGACAGACAGACAGACAGACAGAAACAGAGAAAGAGAACATAAATAGCTCAACATATTGTAGGAATATTCAAACTCGTGTCAAGAGAAGACAACTATGCGAGCTCTCTTGTGGCGAAGAGTTAGTTTAATTGAAAATAGATAAACAAAGATGACAGAAGAAGAGACAGCTGGAATCGATCGCACAGCCCCAAGCTTCGCCACCACTCTAGAAAGTAAATAACGATCTAGTTCGGACTGTCGGCGCGCAGCCACAGCTCGGCTTACTCTATCCTTCATTTGCTCGAGCAGTCAGAATGAATAGTTAGTTGTAAACAGGTGTGTGAGAACACCTTTATGTATTGCCCTCGAGCTGATTTATGAATCTGTCCACTGCGTTTTGATTAGATACTACGTGTTCCACAAGCAATTTGGAAGGAAGTGGAAAGAGGGTGGGAAAGAGAATGTGTTGTTTCCCTTGCGTTGCTAGACGACTTTGCTCAGTTCAGAAAGAAAGAAAGGCCGACCACTCTTCCTACCAATCAGATGATGTTACTATTTTGAGTGTACGAGTGGTGAAAAGAATGGTTGAACGTAATTTGAAAAGATTTTTCTTTTTTACCTCTTGCCCTCACAGACTACACTTACCTTGTTTGTATTGAAGATGTCCATAAAGGGGAAGAAGTTGAATTAGTAAACGAGCCTGTTGAAACTTCATGTTTATTCATTTCTGCCTCTTTTATCTATAAATATCAATATGTATATTAGGTAGTGTAATTTGCTGAATTCTATAAATTTACTTCTAACTGGTAGAAAGAGATGTCAGGATTAACCGGTAGACAATCTTTGCAGTTTGTTGTCAGTTATGCAGGTGAATTTGTGGGTCGAATGAGTTCAAAAACATACTAGGATTCGTCTGAAACACACACACACACACGCAACGCACACCAACAATACCAAACATAAACTGTCAGTTCGTCAAATCTATCTGAACATGCGAGACATTTCACAGTACATGAGCCTTGAGAACTGGTCAGTGAACTGACGCAATCAGACGAGAGGAAACCACAGAGAAGGGCATGATCTTTCTTTCGTTTCAACGGTAAACTCCAATGGGAACCAACGAGCTGCGTCGTATGTGGTCTGGTGAATTGTTCTCATAACATGGATTTGTGGTTTACTACAACAGGATTTCGGCTTTTAAATTAAAGATCACTATGATGGATTGCTCGTAATTTCTGCAATCATTCATTGTTGAAAACAAGCAATGATAGTAATGATAATAATAACAATAACAAGAGCAACAGATCGACTACTTGGCAGTGGTTTAAACGAGAAACGTGGAGCAGAATGATTTTCTCTTGTGCTAGTGGATGGTATAGGGAAATGAGGGTTGTTGTGAGAGACGGGAAGGGGAAACGGATAGAATGGGTGGGGAGCGAGGGGACGAGAGGGAGGGTGGCAAGAGGGTGGAGGGTTCGACCCCATCGATGACCTACTTATCACAGGGACTCCCAGTCAGTCCCTAAACCATCCCCCCTCATGTTATTCCACGACCGGTAGGTCGCAGGGTTACGTGGCAGATACACAAACAACGAGTGGTGTTGCTGCTGCGGTCCTAATGCCCAAATATTATGTGGGGTGGTCTAAAAACTTAGCTGATGTGGTGTAGCGTATATGGACTATCCCGTACGCAGTGAGCCTCCTTGATGAAACTGAAACTTTGGGTTCCAGAGGTCAGACTGGCACCTCTCACTGGAATCTCATCCAATATCGGATGCTCACAATTCCCCAGTTTCATGATTGAATTGTTCAATCAGTATTAACGTGGACAGCCACCTCGGGTGATTTGCCAAATGAGAATAAACAACCTCGATGAATGTGCGTGCACGTACGTGAACGTGTGCAAAAGAGAAAGGGGAGGGGGAGGTGGGCGCATAGGCATGGAAGAAAAAGGTGAGCGGATGGGGAATGGGAAATCGAAAAATCGTTTGTCTTTGTTCCATACCACGGATAAACTAACTCAACCAGGCCGAATTTCTGTTACTCCGAGATATAACTCAAGCCAGTACAGCCGAGTTCTACTAGATTAACCCAACCAGGCCGAATTCTACCAGACTAACTCAACCAGACCCGAGTTCTACTAGACTAACTCACCTAGGCCGAATTGTACTGGACTAACTGAACCAGGCCGAGTTCTACTAGATTAATTCAACCAGGCCGAATTCTACCAGACTAACTCAACCAGACCCGAGTTCTACTAGACTAACTGAACCAGGCCGAGTTCTACTAAACTAACTCAACCAGGCCGAGTTCTTCAGACTAACTCAACCAGGCCGAGTTCTACTAGACTAACTCAACCAGGCCGAGTTCTACTAGACTAACTCAACCAGGCCGAGTTCTACTAGACTAACTCAACCAGGCTGAATTCTACTAGACTAACTGAACCAGGCCGAGTTCTACTAGACTAACTCAACCAGGCCAAATTCTGCTAGACTAGCCCAACCAGGCTGAATTCACTAGACTAACTCAACCAGGCCGAGTTTACTAGACTAACTCAACCAGGCCGAGTTCTACTAGACTAACTCAACCAGGCTGAATTCTACTAGACTAACTGAACCAGGCCGAGTTCTACTAGACTAACTAACCAGGCCAAATTCTACTAGACTAGCCCAACCAGGCTGAGTTCTACTAGAATAATTCAACCAGGCCAAATCTCCTAGACCAACTCAACCAGGCCGATTCTAACACAACAGCGATTTACAGATTAACTCAACCAGGCCGAGATCTACTGGATTAACTCAACCAGGCCGAGATCTACTGGATTAACTCAACCAGGCCGAGATCTACTGAATAAACTCAACTAGCCAATTTCTACAAAACGAACTCATCCAGGCCTAATTCCACTAAACGACCTCAACTCTACTAGATAAACTCAACCAGGCCGAGGTCTACGGATCAGCTTCACCCATGAGACGGAAGCCGACTCTGGACATGATAATAAATGGCTGTGTTCCCAAGTTCTTAAAATACACGTCTTTGAGATTCTGCTTGTTTTGTTTTGTTTGGCCATTTTGATCATAATTTTCACGAGAATTCATATCTAAGGTATAGCACTAGGAACTTCAGAAAGACATAGAAGACCTTCGCTTTCCAATGGAAAGTGTTGCGCACATAAACTGTGTCAGATCTTTGAAGTCCCTCAGTGTCAGTCTGACACTTGGGTGCTAGGGGAAAGGGGGACGTGAAGGCGGAGAAAGGATGAGGTGGGGGGGGGGGGGGGGGTGTTAAAAAAGGTCCTACGAACTCTGTGCAAGGCCAACTGCTTCTCACTCTTGGAATGTTGGAGTACACGGGCACCAGAAAGGGACATCTGTTTCTCTCTGCAGAAAGGTCATGTGTATGTACATTCAGTTGATCGTGGCCGTACAGGTTTCCAAGTTGATGACAGCGTCAAACTCAAATGCGATTCCACTTGTTGTCTTTGAAATGAGGAGAGACAACAAAAAGGTATCAACTGACGTCTTGTCAAAACGCCAGTTTCTATCTGTCGAGGGCTTGTTTGCTCTGATTCAGTAACTGGGATCAAATTTCTCTCCCCCCCCCCATCCCCACCACACACCCACCCACACACACCACACCACACACACCACCCCACACACACTCGCAATATCACGATTAGTGGAAGCGTAATGATGACCACACCACACCCACACACACACACACACCACACACACACACACACACACACCGAGTGAGGGCAGGAAAAAACGGAAAGCTATTCAACCCAAAAAGATTACTGACTTGACTGATTGATTTAATGGAAGGGTCTAGAAAGTGAAAACTGAGGTTTACAAAATGGCGGTTTGTTGTTTATCTCTTTTTTTTCAGGGGGGGGGGGGGGGGGGGGGGGAGTGGGATGAATAGAGTATAGAAGTGGCAGTGGGAGGACGTATTCAGTGTATTGTAAGTCTTCAATATCATTGCCAATTCAAAACAACTGTAAGATCCGCCTGGAAATATTTTTTTTAGTGAGAATCAGATCAAAGCAAAGCAAAAACTGTTAAAAAAAGCGAAGCAAAGCAAAACACACTAAGACAGAGAGAGCACCAAAGAGGGAGAGAACCTGGGTATTGCGACCTCTGACGGTCTGTGAGAAAAACGAGGCAAAAGAAAAACCGAGAATGACCAAAGCAGAAATGAAGAAAAGGATCAGAAAAGATACGAGACAGAAAACAAAGAAAAGGAAAATGGCAAAATGGTAAGGGAACACGAGAAGAAAACTAAAAGCAAGAATAAAACGGAAAAAAAAAAAAACAAAGCAGTAAGAAAAGAAAGGACTGCAAGAAATACAGACAGAGGCTAGAAAAAAAACAGCAAAAAGGAAAAAAGAAAGGAAAACAAGAAGGGGATAAAGGAAGAAAGGACAACCAGAAAAGAAAGAAAAGCCAGAGGGAAAGACAGTAAGAAGGGAGGAAAAAGAAACGAAACGAAAACAAGAGAAAAAAAAGAATAAAAGAACGGGAAGCAAAGACAGAAGAAGCAAAGTCAATACAGGAAAAGAAAACAAGAAGGAAATTAATAAAAGGAAAGGAAGGACAGCGAGACGGAAAAACAGAAAAGAAAGGAAAGAAGGAAAAGAACAAACAAGAACAGACATGCAGAGAGAAAGAGGGGCGGACAATAGGATACCACCTCCCCCTCCTGACTTGTTCCGGCTTTGAACGAACAGACAGACGGACACAGGCAGACAGGCAGACAGCCAGATTTCCACCCAGTCCATATCTTATGTTTCTCTCAAAATACCGGCAAAAAATTCTGACGGGGCTAAAACACACTGACAGACAGACCACCACTATGGATCAGATACATAGAAGGACAGCCAGAGAGACTGGAAGCGACGTCAAGACACACGGGCAAAGAACAAGAACGTCCAGTCACAGACCTGTCTGGTAGGTTGAACGGCGTCCACCGCTCTCTTGCCGCCCCGCGGGCAGTTCCTGATGAAGCAGCCCTGGGCAGTTCCTAGGAGCAGCAGCATCAGCAGCATCAGACACATGGCCCAGGACAGGCGGCTCATCTGCAGAACTGAACACTTCATGCTGTGATTTCTTGTCTCTCCGGTAGCTAGCTATGCGCCCAAGTTGTTTGGGTTGTCGTTTGAAGTGTCTCGTGTCCCGAACTAAAGGACAGACACGGTGTACGCGAAGTGGTGCGAGTCTCGCTCTATGTTTTTCTGGGGGAGGGGGGTGAAGAGTGTAGAAGCGATACCTGGGCTGGGTTGGGTTGGGCTGGGTTGGGTTGAGAACGTGGGAGATAAAGGTCTTTTCACCTGAATGAGACGACGCGCGTGTTTGAACTGGCGGGCTGGAGTGAGGTACTCTTCGTGCTGGCGTACCTTGGTTTGGATATTATCAGTTGCCGGCTACCCTCACTTCAGATACTTCTTTTTTTTCCCTCCTTCTTTTCCACTCAAGGTGCAGAGGTAGCAGGGTCCGGGAAGGGTACAATCTGGATACAGGTGAAGAATAACTTCTCAGAGGATCAAAACAGGATTTTCAAGGCTTACGAAGAAGTTGATTGCTTGATTGTTGTGTTTTCTTCCTCCCTGGAGTTGGTTTGAGAACAAAGTGTGTACCTGGTATGGTTTGACTGAGGTCTTGGAGGTTGGAAGAAAGTCAGTGGTGTGGGGACTGGAATGACTGTAGGTGTCTGGCTCCTTCTCCTCCCTTATGGTGTGGCGAGTGTGTCGGTGGTCCTCCCCCTTTGGCTGGGTGGCGGGCGGCCTGAGCAGCGACTGACCAATCAATAGCAGGCAGTCCACGGCCTGCCCATCTATGTACCACCTGCCGGCAGCCCTGCCGGGTGGGCGATGTCACGTGCCTGTCCGGACCGCGGGCGTACTGGCCTCTGTGATTGGTCGGTTAGTAGACGAGGGACCGGCCGTTAGCGTTGTGTTGACACACACTCACGTACACGCGCGCGCGCGCGCACGCACGCACGCACGCACACGCACACACACACACACACACACACACACACAGAGAGAGAGAGAGAGAGGAGGAGAGAGAGAGAGAGAGAGAGAGAGAGAGAGAGAGAGAGAGACAGAGAGAGAGAGAGAGAGAATCACAGAGAGAGAGAGAATCATACACACACACACACACACACACACACACACACACACAGAGGTGCGCCACTCACACACTTTGTTTGTGCGGAATAAGGATAAAGAGATGATAGTGGGTGGACGAGAGAGAGAGACGATGGGGGTGGACGAGAGAGAGAGAGAGGGGACGATGGGGGTGTGGACGAAGGAGAGAGAGAGAGAGACGATGTGGGGTGGACGAGAGAGAGAGAGACGATGGTGGGTGGACGAGAGAGAAATGGTGGGAGAAGGAGAGAGAGAGAGAGAGAGAGAGAGAGAGAGAGAGAGAGAGAGAGAGAGACAGACAGACAGACAGACAGACAGGCAGGCAAACAGACAGACAGACAGACAATGACAATGACATTTTATTCCAGTAAGGCCAAGCCCCCTTAGACGGGGTGTGTGTACACAGAAAAGCAAGAAGAACTTTAAAGTTTCGGCAGAAAGAAAGAAAACAAAACACAAACTATCTATTTCATTATCTACTCTCTTAATTATAAATCAATTTAGGAAATTTCAATCTCTCTTGCTTTTAAAAGCTTTGTACAAGTAAATGCAGAGGTTTTTTGAAAGTTTTTGCTTTAACTGAGGATAACAAAGATTAAGATGGAAAGCACTTGCTGTTCTGTAATATTTTGGAGCGATCAACTGTTTTCTTAATTTATCGTAAAATGGACAACATAAAACAAAATGAACTTCGTTTTCTTCGATATTTTTACAGAATGGACATAACAGATCATTAGGTGTAGGATGCCTGTATCTGTAGTAATGAACAGCAAGGTCTGATTCACCAAAACGAAACAATGACATTATATGTTTTAAGTGTCTCTCCATGTCTAATTGTAAGTATTTTGGAATACATTGAATAACGCTCTGTTGTCCACATGATCGTGCCAGTTTTACCATCTACAATCAATAAGTCGCTGCTTAAACAAACTAAAAAATTGATCTGCACCTCCAACACCTTTATTCAACCATACATATCCAAAGCCATACGGAAACAGACATATTCTGACATTTGTCTCCCGGTTCTTTTTGCCTTTCTGATCTAAATATAACAGCACTGAATACGCTTTCTTTGGTAGCCTATGTTCATCCATTTGTACTAACTTTCACCAGTAGCGAATACATCGAATAATAGAGTTAATAGTCATTGGAAATCTGCCTCATTCATTATATACAAGATCGTTTAGTGTTCGCATATCAACAGACAAAAACTTCTTAAGGGCAAACAAGTGGACCTTTTCACGGTGACATCCCATTTGGTCTACTCCATTTCGTCTACTCCCATTTCGTCTACTACTCCCATTTCGTCTATTTCCATACTGACCAATCTGCAAGGCTCCCCCTGGCGTAACCAGTGTCCCAGTCTACTCCAAAGCAGAATCGATGGTCTTTAGATTAGAGTAGGGCGAAGCCCGAGAGAGGACGAAGGACGAATGAACGAAGGCCGTTAGGCATGTCGTGCTCACACATTTCTGAGTAGGCGAAATGGGAGTAGACCAAATGGGAAGTAACCCTTTTCACGTACTGTGCAGCTTTTCCCATCCCCAATATTTCAGAACCATACTGTATTACTGGCTGTATCTGAGCATCAATATTTTTTAGAAAAACATTAACAGAATAATTATTTCACTAACGTAACCTCTGCATTAAACTCAAAAGTGCCCTATTTGTCTTGCTAGCAATATCCCCACATGCCACAGTAAAACTTAATCTTGTTGAAAAATAAACACCTAGATACGTATACACATTCACCACAGGCATATTGCCATCATATACCCATCTTTCTCTCACACCCACATAACCACCTTTTCTGAAAACAACAAAATTACTCTTATACATATTGACCTTTAAACAAAGTAAAGAGGATGGTCTCTGTAAACTATTTAAATATGTTTGCAAACCAACAATGGTCTCGGAAAGAAGGACAACATCGTCAGCCTCTATAGCCAATTCATTTATAAATAGTGAAAAAAGAATTGGACTACATATGTCTCCCTGCTTCACTCCAGGCGAGCAAGACAACTGATTAGTAAGTGTATCCCCACATCTAATACGAGCCTTCACACCGATATATGCATACTTTTAACACAAGGAAAAAGTTTTCCTTTAATTCCCACTTTTCAGCAAAACAGGCCAGAGTAAGTTTCTATTAATGGTATCAAAACATTCTCCAAATCAATAAAGGCAACATAAGTTTTCAACTATTACAAAAATTTGTTTGAACGCATGCCAGCAGTGTAAACAAATGATCTGTAATGAGTAACCAGCTTTAACCCAGCTGATATTCCCCAGTATATTATGTTTTGTTACTCAGGCTGCATGCGACTGTTAATAATTAAACCATATTTTTACTGCTCGTATCACACAAACTTATACCACGAAAATTCCCCGGATTATTGGCATTTCCTTTCTTATAAAGGGGCAAAAATAATCGTTTCAGTCCAACCATTTGGGTAAAAATCCTTTCTTAAAAAGAACATTAAAAAAAAGTACAAACAAAGGAACACGATTGCACTCGCACTTTTAATATTTCCCCCAATAATGCTGTCGGGTTTCCTGCAGCTTTTTTTTTGGTTTACCCTTTCTTAATGCAAGCACACATTCATCTTCAGAAATTGGTCTCTTAATGAAATCATCATCATCATCATCATCTATACCATTATCTATTTCCTCATTTTCCGGAGAAGTAACTCATCATCTTTTTCCAGCTGCATTCTGGAATGTTTAAATCAATCATTACCGAAACTTTAGCTTCTTACATTTTTTCTTTTTTGGACAAATTTGATGGGTATTTTTCCCGGAAATGTGTTTGACTATTTTATAGAGGCTGTCAGTTTGTCAATCATTGTACGATTATGCATGTTTTTTTTCTTATAGAATAACAGATTTTATATTCCCTTCTGGCATGCACAGAAAGCATATCTATTGCTTTCTTGCGGAGAACGACGTGGGTGTATTTACATTAAAAGAACGACGCAAATTTCTTGAACAATTTTCGAATCTCTTTCCTTTGGTTTCAACATTCCGTATCATACCAGTCTTGATGTCTCTTTCTCCCCCTCACACATACTCTTTTTTCCATGCACGCAGACATCTCTTTCACACATAATTTTTTCCAGGGCTACATCGACATCAATATCAGCGGAGTGAATTGCATCATCTAACATCATATGTTTTACGTTCACTATTTGCTACTCATTAAACTGTTGAATGCAAAACAGGATTTAAAAAAAAAATTCAGTGAACACGTTTCTTATCCTTTGACAAAATATCCATACTGTTTTTTTTTGGAAAAGAAATTAACAATGTTTTCAGGCATATAATGTGTTTTCGCACAGTCTAAAATTTTTAATTCACAAGGGATCACACACATAAGCAAGGAGATCACTAGATATATAAAAAAACAATCTATGGGCACTGCATCCAAAATCACAAATGTACGTGCAGTGTCCTTCGAGGCGCCATAACAATACCATTCATAATGCACAAGTTCAACGCAGTACACATGTTTAGCAAGGACTTACCAAATCCTTCATAACAGAATCTTGGGAATTTCTTGTAATGTTTGCAAAATCTCTTTGAGAATGGGACAATAAAGATCATTTTCAACAGACAAGGCTGCAAGATGTTTGATGTACGACCATTAAGATCACCAGAAAGAAACACTACATAGTCATTATCTACAAGGGCATTATCAAATAAAACCGTTTTCCAGTAAGGCAAACCCATCCCCATCCACTCCCAGATAGTTATAATACCCAGAACCTCGGGTGGTACGTTCGCACAGACATACAACACTTTCCCTTTTTCCCCATTTAAACAGGTTCTGTTAATGACAAACAGCAGAAAATTTCCAACACTCACTATGATTGCTCCACAAAGACATGAACCATTTTATGGGAAACGACACACCGAAGGCCTCCAGCATTTGATAGCTTCTTAGCTGGTTGACAAAGCCTTGACCTGTACAGATATCCGAATCAATACTATCAACAAAGTTTCGCAATCAAACAAATGAAAAAATGACATAAAGAAACAAATCGTCATCAAATGTTTAACATCAAACCTTCAAATTTCAAAGCAAATAATTTTAGTGGTTAAACAAAAAATGACCTCATGTATCCTTTAAAGTTCCCAAAAAATTCTGAATCAGATAACGGTATCACATACTGTCAACCTGTAAATGTCTACCTGAGGGTGAAAACAACCCTCTTAAAACTGCAAACACGGAGGCCACGGTCAGCTTAGTGGATAAGGCGCTGGACTCATGACCGAAATGTCGGTGGTTCGACCCGGGTTGGTCTTGGAAATTTTCATGTGGAATTTTTCTTGTTAGAATGACCATAGTTTACCCCGATATCCACTCTGGCCCGCTGGTGTCAGGTTAAGACAATCCAGCCGTCTGCATATCCTTAATTTGGGCGTGGACGTTAAACAAAACTCAGCCAAACAAACTGCAAACATAGTGTGAAGAAACCCTTTAAAATATTAATCAAATTGGGAACCCTCAAGTAAAATTTGGGAGTATCTGCCATTCTCGCCTCGAGGTGTAACCGCGACTCTCGTCTCTTTCCGTACTGTGCTCGGCAATCTCCGTGGCGAGTCACAATATGGCTACTTGCACGACCCGAAACACGGATAGCAGTGAGTTCCAGAAGAAAAGTAACACGTACATCGAAACACGCTCGATCATACTTTGAACAACCCAAGCATGCTATTTATGGGTGAGGACCCTTTAAGGGCAAACAAGTGGACCTTTTCACAGTACTATGCAGCTTCTTTCCATTCCCCATATTTCAGAACCATACTGTATTACTGGCTGTATCTGAGCATCAATTTTTTTTAGAAAAACATCAACAGAATAATTATTGCACTATCGTAACCTCTGCATTAAACTCAAAAGTGCCCTTTTTGTCTTGCTAGCAATAACCCTACATGCCACAGTAAAAACTTAATCTTGTTGAAAAATAAACACCTAGATACTTATACACATTCACGACAGGCATATTGCCATCATATACCCATCTCTCTCTCTCTCTCTCCACCCACATAACCACCTTTCTGAAAACAACAAAATTACTCTTATCCTTATTCACTTTTAAACAAAGTGAAGAGGATGCTCTCTGTAAACTATTTAACTGTGTTTGCAAACCAACAATAGCCTCGGAAAGAAGGACAACATCGTCAACCTCTGTAGCCAATTCATTTATAAATAGTGAAAAAAGAATTAAACTACATATGTCTCCCTGCTTCACCCCAGACGAGCAAGACAACTGATTAGTAAGAGCAGCGCCACATCCAATACGAGCCTTCACACTGATATGCATGCTCTTAACACAACGAAAAAGTTTTCCATTAATTCCATTTTTCAGCAAAACAGGCCAGAGTAAGTTTCTATTAATAGTATCAAAACATTTCTCCAAATCAATAAAGGCAACATAAAGTTTTCAACTATTACAAAATTGTTTTTGAACGCGTGCCAGTAGTGTAAACAAATGATCTGTAATAGAGTAACCAGCTTTATACCCAGCCTGATATTCTCCAGTAATATTATGTTCTGTTACCCAGGTCTGTAAGTGACTGTTAATAATTATACCATATATTTTACTGCTCGTATCACACAAACTTATACCACGCTAATTCCCTAGATTATTGGCATTTCCTTTCTTATAAAGAGGCAAAATAATCGATTCAGTCCAACCATCTGGGTAGAATCCTTTCTTAAAAAGAACATTAAAAAAAGTACAAACAAAGGAACAACGATTGCACTCGCACTTTTTAATATTTCGCCAATAATGCTGTCGGGTCCTGCAGCTTTTTTGGTTTACCCTTTCTTAATGCAAGCACAACTTCATCTTCAGAAATTGGTCTCTTAATGAAATCATCATCATCATCATCTATACCATTATCTATTTCCTCATTTTCCGGAGAAGTAACATCATCATCTTTTTTCAGCAGCATTCTGGAATGTTTAAATCAATCATCTACCGTACTTTAGTTTCTTACATTTTCTCTTTTTTTTGGACAAATTTGATGGGTAGTTTCCCGGAAATGTGTTTGACTATTTATAGAGGCTGTCAGTTTGTCAATCATTGTACGATAATGCTTTTTTTTTTCTTATAGAATAACAGATTCTTGTATTCCCTTCTGGCTGCACAGAAAGCATATCTATCGCTTTCTTGCTGAGAACGACGTGGTGTATTTACATTAAAAGAACGACGCAATTTCTTGAACGATTTTCGAATCTCTTTCCTTTTGTTTCAACATTCCGTATCATACCAGTCTTGATGTCTCTTTCTCCCACTCACACATACTCTTTTTTTCCATGCACGCAGACATCTCTTTCACACATGTGTTAATTTTTTCCAGGGCTACCTTGACATCCATATCAGCGGAGTGAACAGTATCATCTAACATCATATGTATACGTTCACTATTTGCTACATCATTAAACTGTTGAATACAATCAGGATTTTTAAAAAAAAATTCAATGAACACGTTCTTATCCTTAGACAAAATATCTATACTGTTTTCTTTGGAAAAGAAATTAACAATGTTACAGGCATATAATGTGTTTCCGCACAGTCTAAAATTTTTAATTCGCAAGTATCACACACATAAGCAAGGAGATCACTAGATATATAAAAAAACAATCTATAACACTGCATCCAAAATCACAAATGTACGTGCAGCATCCTTCGAGGTCGCCATAACACATACCATTCATAATGCACAAGTTCAACGCAGTACACATGTTTAGCAAGGACTTACCAAATCCATTCATAACAGAATCTTGAGAATTTCTTGTAATGTTTGCAAAATCTCTTTGAGAATGTGGACAATAAAGATCATTTTCAACAGACACAGGCTGCAAGATGTTAGATGTACGACCATTAAGATCACCAGAAAGAAACAATACATAGTCATTATCTACAAGGGCGTTATCAAATAAACCGTTTTCCAATAAGGCAATCCCATCCCCATCCACTCCCAGATAGTTATGATACCGAGAACCCTCGGGTGGTACGTATACACAGACATACAACACATCCTTTTCCACATCAAACAGGTTCTTGTTAATGACGAACAGCAGAAAGTTTCCAACACTCACTATGATCTGCTTCACAAAAGACATAAACTCATTTTTGATGAGAAGAACGACACCACCCGAACGCCTCCCAGCATTTGATAGCTTCTTAGCTGGTTGGCAAAAAGCCTTGTACCCTGTACAGATATCCGAATCAATACAAGTTTCGACCAATCAAACAAAATGAAAAGATGACATAAAAGAAACAAAATCGTTACCAAAAGTGTTTAACATCAAACCATTCACATTCCAATGCATAAATTTTTTTAAAAAACACCTTCTGGTGATTTCCTTGATGTGAAGAATAATCATTACTCGAAACAGAGTTATCAACGAAATTCACAAAGTTCCGTCATCGCTATCATCTGATGAAATCGGTCCCTAAATAACGATTCAGTGAATTCAGTATGAACGTGATCCAATCCGACACCACTCGCCCCACCCCCACAAACCTCCCGCCACTCATTCTCCGATTGACGAGATGCACCTCACCACCCGCATGATCCGACAACCACCGACCCCGAACTTCCATGCATACATCCACATCCTCCACAACGTGACATCCACTCATGACCAACAAAGCAGACCGACTTGCCAGAGTTCTGTACACCACAGAAAGACGCTATATTCATGCCTACTTCACAACCTGCCGAAGCACGATCAAACACAGAAATCTCACAAACACGAGAAAACAGTTTTTATCTGAACCATTCACAGTATCACAGACAGTAACAACATCGCCATTGAGATTCGAACAAGAATCATTGGTAAAGTAAAGCACATCGTTATTACACGAAACCATATCAGTGTCACACACAGTAGCAACAAGCTACAGTGGTTCGAACACCAGCTATCATTTGCTGAAACTATGCCATTATCACACACAGTAACAACATCGCTGCAGCGGTTCTAAGGCTAATCATCATAACCTGAAACCCTGTCAGTGTCACATACAACAACAAGATCGCTACCAGAGTTCAAAGGCCAATCATTACTAGCTGAAAGCATATCAATATTAAACACAGTAATAACATTGCTACTGGAATTCGAACACGAATCGTTATAATCTGAACCTATGTTAGTATCACGCACAGTGAAAATTTTGCTGCAGGGATACGAACGCCAATCATTTTCATCTGAAAAAAAAATTGTCAGTATCACACACAGTAACAAGAGCGCTACAGGGCTTTGAACACAAATCATTATAACCTGAAATCATATCAGCATCACATTCAGTGACAGTAACATTGCAGGGTTCAAACACCGATCAGTATGATCTGCAGCCAAATTAGTATACACACAGTAAAAATGCCGGTATCGGGGTTCGAACATCAGTCGTAATAATCTGACAACCATCTCCGCATCATTTACTGTAATAACATCGCTGAAAGAATTCGAACGTACGAATCATTTTTACCTCTGACCTTCTGTGTACAACACATGGTAATATCACCACTACAGGGGTTCGAACACGAATCATTTTTACCTGTGACCTTGTGGGTACCACACATAGTAACATCACCACTGCAGAGTTTAAACACGAATCATTATTACCTGTGACCTTGTGTGTACCACACATATTCACATCACCACTGCGGGAGTTCAAACACAAATCATGATGCAGTTCATAAATGGGCGACCACAACCGCTAACCCCCTCCCTTCCCCCACCAAACTCTCCCCATCAGCAGAAAGAAAGAACTTCTTCCCATCCACAAGAAGATGATCATGTACCATAGTCACTCTCTGTGCATCATTTCTCTTAGTTTTCATAATTGTTGACAGTTTCTTCCGAATTTCCCTTACCCATCTGGAAAAATCTTCACCGACAAAAAGGTTGCTTCCCTTTAATTTCTGCTTTGCTTTGAGAATGTTTATTTTGTCTTCATAAAAGGTGCACCTCACTATCACAGGGTAGTTGGGTTTTCCACTTACTCGATGCACCCGATCAATTTCAACATCATTCGCCAACTCAAGCTAGTCAGAACACAGTTCTTTCAACGTCATCTCTAGGTCCCGATTTGTTTGATTTGGCGTTTGTCATACCATAAAATAGGAGATTGTTTCTTCTTGATCTGCCCTCCAAATTATCAGTATGCTTCTCTACATTTTTCACCCGTTCCCTGAATGCATTAATATCCGCTCTCAATGTTTTATTTTCGTTTTGCAAAGTACAGATTTGATCATTCAGTTCCTCCAC
>CM031597.1:114116363-114118863 GCA_018398815.1 Conus ventricosus | reverse complement strand
ATGGGCAGCACCGCCCTCTCTTCACGGACAGATAGGGTTGAAAGGATCCCTTGATAAAGTTGACCCTGTGAAGCACAGGGTAGGTGAGCGCACCTGCTTGGGTAGCCAACCACCTATGCGGTTGAAACAGCACTAAAAAGAAGAGAATGAAAACACCTCTGATCCTTATGGCATGAAATGCACGACTTTGTGGACAAATGCGGCCCACCAGAACGACGTACCCCCGAATAGGTCTGATTACCACCCCCACCCTACCCTTTTCCTGTGCCTTTGTCTGCATGATGTCCTGAAAGTCAGCGACTTGTGCGATGAGCCGCTTGGCACTACCCAACTTGCAGGCACGGTGGTAAATGCCTTCCAAAGATCCACAAGCACCAGGTATAGTTCATGGTTCTGCCCTCGGATTTTTTTCTTGCAGCTGGCGGATAGTAAGTCCTAAACTCCATGTCGCCAGTAACCATGACTGCTGGAAAGCCACACTTAGAATCAGGGACAATGGCATCAGCGATGTCGGTGATGATTCTGTTGAAGGTGGCTTTGGTGAGTAGTTTCCCTGCAATGCGCAAAGGAACATTCCACACTGCTCGTCACAAGATGTTGCTCTCTCATCCTCTCGTAGATTTACACAACAGATAAATTCTTCAACTCTTACAGCACCTCGATATTCTCCCAGATGATCTGTAACATGGTCTTGAGTCCCTTCACGAGAACGTCTTCATTTTTGTTCACTCGCAGGGAAGTGTGGCAATTCAGCAGTCGCCTCTCCTGTTAAGGATACCATTTGTTCAGGAGTGTGTTGAAATACTCTGACTGGCGTGCAGGTAGGTCAGTCTACCCGATCAGCCGTGTATTAGCCTGGTCAGAAGGATCATACGATGAGCTGGATGCCTTAAGTCGATGAACAGCGCCAAGGCTATCGTGGACTGTTTTCATGTCCTTGGCGTCATCCGCAGCTTGAAGATCTTCTGCTAACTTTCCCACACATTAGTTCTTCATCGAACAGAGCTTCTGCTGAAGATACTGCCTTGCTTTGCTGGTACTCATCCCTCTTCTCCTTGCAGGTCAGGTCACGGAGATGGTCCCCGTGATCTTTTGAAACTTGTCGATGAGCTTGTTCATCTCACCGTTTCCATCAACGCAGTCACCGTGTTTCCGTTTGCACAAAGCCCGAGGCATCCATCCGCCACAGCACTGTGAGCAGACCCTTTATATGACTCCCGTTTCGTTCAGCGTTGTCCCCCACATGTTCACGAGACGACAAGAACTGCCAGTGTAACACACCAGATTCACTCTCCGCAGGAAGAACTACGTAGTCAAGACAACATTCAGCGGCTCACGCTTTGAAAACGACTGTAGTACCTGTGGTGTACGCCATGAACATGACTGGCTTTACAGCGTAAGCATATACTCAGGTCCCCGCCGTCCACACTACCTTTGAGCACAAATGCAATCTATTCAAGTCGAAAACACGATAACAGAACACGATGTGCCGGGGTTCGGGTGACGGGGCAGGTGATGAGGGGTAGGGGGTAGGGTGGACTAGTTTTTTAGCAGGTTGGAGACATCACGTTTTGAGTAGCCCCCCTTGAGTTCGTCCCCCCCCCGCAAAAAGCAACAGACGAGAAATTTAGAGCAACAAATGAAAAATGAAAAGCAACAGGCGAGAAATTCAGAGCAACAAATGAAAAATGAAAAGCAACAGATGAGAAATTCAAAGCGACGAATCAGAAACTATAAGCAACAGGTGATAAATTCAAAGCAACAAATGAGAAACGAAAAGCAACAAATGAGAAACGAAAAGCAACAAATGAGAAACGAAAAGCAACAAATGAGGAACGATAAGCAACAGAAGATATACCAAAAGCAACAAAGTGAGAAACTAAAAGTAACAGATGATAAACTAAAAACACTGAGCATGCTTGTTTTACATGAACAACATGAATTCAACAAGGCATCGTTTATGTTCAAAGTTTCGACAAACACCGTACCCTATTACATTAGAGCCATGTTTACCACACTATAAAGCAATGTTGCATCAGCAGAAATTCCTCCTCCTCTGCTTACCTATCCGTCAATGAAAGACAAGCCTAGTCTCTTCTGTACAACAGGTTTGGAAGTTTTCAAATTACTTTTCAGAACGCTATAACTCATCATAGCGTTTGAAAAAGCGTATACACAGACATTTCATCTCAAAATAACATCATGATTTAATCTAAAAGAAAATCAAACCCACCATTGGCAAAACCTCCTACGCGCTAATCAGCATCTCTGACAACGCCGTCTGAAAAAACAACCAGTCAAGAACACCACTCCTCTTTCCACTCCCTGTCTGTCTGTCTGTCTGTCTGTCTGTCTGTCTGTCTGTCTGTCTGTTCGTCTGTCTGTCTGTATCTCCGTCCCTCCCTCCCTCCCCCCCCCCCCCCCCTCTCTCTCTCTCTCTCTCTCTCTCTCTCTCTCTCTCTCTCTCTCTCTCTCTCTCTCTCTCTCTCTGTTCATATTA
>CM031597.1:114111363-114113863 GCA_018398815.1 Conus ventricosus | reverse complement strand
ACAAATCCTGTGACAAAGACTGAAGTGTCTGAGGCAACAATGAAGAACAAAAACCGCTTGAATCACCGAATCTACACTTTGTCCAGACACTCTTTGAATGACAATCGATGTGCGTTATAAAAGTCGCCCCTGTTACTATTCTGATACGGTGATTCAGATCTTGCCCTATAAAATCAGTCAATGCTTATGAAATGCGCATAAATATCTATGAAGTCTCCAAAAATCAAACCCATGCTTATCATGACCGTGTTTCCAGCAACACCAGTCACTGTGGTACAGTGGTTAGAGCTGCGAGCTTGCCGCTTCGGAGGTCGAGGGTTCGACTTCTGTCAGAGGCATTTACTAGTGAGATTTTTTCGGCGCAAGTCGGCTCTTACTCAGAGTTGACTGCGGCATAGGAAGACTGAAAATACACACTCGGGTGTCATTAAGAATGGGTGGTTCTGTGAACATGTTGCTCACATTTTCTGACCAACACAGCAAGTGTCCGTTTCTCTCAGGTCTGGCTGATGATGGAATAATTATGTTAAGAAAAGAAGCGTAGAGCACAACGCTGTCACATCGTCTCAGACAAGCATGAAACTCCATAGCATCATTTTCATTGTCTTCATCCGCACTGACCGTCACTTAAAAAAAAGGTCAATATGTGACCGTCCATGACCTTATCTCGTTTTCGATGTTCTCTCCACGTCCATGTCAGCGCTAGGTTCATGTCGAAGCCATCGTGCCGACCAGTTCATGGACACAGTGGTTGGATGGACGTTGTGGCGCTCTCTGGATGTGGATGTTCACTGACTCGGACTGCGTGACGAAGCATTCATTGTTGTAAGTATGAGGCGTAGTTGGTGATGCCTATCATAGTTTAGATCAGAACAGGCATCACTGAACATCACCGAAGTCACTCAGCAGCAGTGCAGTGTCTTCTCTCGTAGCTTGCCTACTGGCGAAACTGATAGTGTTTGCTGCCTGGGGACTGCGGTATTGGGACTGCCACGAGGAGAGACTGGTGATGGAGGTGGGGGGTGGGGGGGGGGAGGGGAGGAGCGGCATGGGGATTACGCCACTTAAGGGGGAAAGGAGGGTTGGGGGGGGGGGGGGGAAGGAGGGAGGATGGAAAATGAATCGGCAATTTAAACAATCCAGTTCTCACCCTAGAGACCCAATTTTTCTTACCCCATCTGTAAAATTGCACCAACATTGTTCACGTTTCATAAAGCAGCAAAAATACATCTGTTCGAGATTGTTTTTTTTTTTTTAAATTAGTACCAAATACGTTTGACCACAGAGAGCAGACTATTGGATATCTGTTTGTTACTCCACAGGCAAGATCGTTGGTGTTTGTAGCAAAAGGAAGACATTTTCTTACAAATTGTACAATAATGTTTTGGGTGTTCGGCAGAGACACCCCCCCCCCCCCCCCCCCCCGCCCCCCGTTTGTCATTCTCCATCCTCCTCTAAGCCCCTCGTATCCAAAAGATAGGCAGGTACTGCGCACAGACCACGGAGTCCTGCTCCCGCATGTACACTAGCACGAGCAGTTCTTCCCCATTTGTTCTCGCACACCACACACACACACACACACACACACACACACACACACACACACACACACACACACACACACACACACTCACGCACGCACGCACACGCACACACGCACGCACGCACGCACGCACACACACACACACAATCTCCTTCGCTTTCTCCCCCCACCCCCACCCCACTCCCCTACTGTTTGGGGATCTTTCGAAGAATCCACAGTCATGCCTGGAAATCAAAAGACATAGCAGTGACTGGCGTGTATTGCTTTCAACTCCAGACATCCACTATCTGCAGTGACTGGCGTGTATTGCTTTCAACTCCAGACATCCACAATCTGCAGTGACTGGCATGTATTGCTTTCAACTCTAGACATCCACTATCTGCAGTGACTGGCATGTATTGCTTTCAACTCCAGACATCCACTATCTGCAGTGACTGGCGTGTATTGCTTTCAACTCCAGACATCCACAATCTGCAATGACTGGCATGTATTGCTTTCAACTCCAGACATCCACTATCTGCAGTGACTGGCATGTATTGCTTTCAACTCCAGACATCCACTATCTGCAGTGACTGGCGTGTATTGCTTTCAACTCCAGACATCCACAATCTGCAGTGACTGGCATGTATTGCTTTCAACTCCAGACATCCACTATCTGCAGTGACTGGCATGTATTGCTTTCAACTCTAGACATCCACTATCTGCAGTGACTGGCATGTATTGCTTTCAACTCCAGACATCCACAATCTGCAGTGACTGGCATGTATTGCTTTCAACTCCAGACATCCACTATCTGCAGTGACTGGCGTGTGTTGCTTTCAACTCCAGACATCCACAATCTGCAGTGACTGGCGTGTATTGCTTTCAACTCCAGACATCCACAATCTGCAGTGACTGGCGTGTATTGCTTTCAACTCCAGACATCCACAATCTGCAGTGACTGGCATGTATTGCTTT
>CM031597.1:114091363-114103863 GCA_018398815.1 Conus ventricosus | reverse complement strand
GGAATGCCATGAGGAATGTCAAACTGAAGAGTTGTAGGCTGTGGGTTTAGATCATTAGTCATCGCAGTTTGGGTTTTGTTGAATTAATACATAGAATTCAAACCACTCCAAACATGGACCAAAGATGCCACACACTCTCTGAAGTCTGTGAACTAGTGTTTGGTGATCGATTGTGTCAAACGCTGTGCTACGTCTAACATCACAACAAAGGAACATTGCTATGATCCCGAAGAAGTATGTCGGTGGTGATCTTTACGAGAGCTAACTTTGTACTACAGTATGAGAATTTATGCACACTGAGATGTGCCGTGCAACAGAAACACCCAATGAAAAAGACATTGGTCGAAACCGAGAAACCTTCTCGGCGGAGAAATAAACGTGAAACGATGATGTTTGTTTCCTGTGTTGCCCTTCCCCTACAAAGTGTGAAAATTAAGCAACGAGATTAGCAGGCCCCTCCCAAGGGTGCAACGGACCGTAGTTTGAATAGATTGCAGAGTCACCCAGAAAAAAAGGTATTGCACGTGCAAGACTGCGGGTGTTTCACGACGTGTTAATCTGGTAATGCCTGTATTACACGAATGGCCCAAACAGTTAAGATCTGCCACGAAAAAAATATCACAATTCCCAAGTTCTACGCTTACATCCACCAAAAGCTTGTTTGTGAAAATATAATTTCTTTTAACGATGGCAAAGGGAAAAAGATAAAACAAAAGGGGGATGGGGAATTTCCAATGAGATGACATTTCATTTTACTTTTTCAGAAAAGACCGAGAAATAATCGTAAACTGGCTCTGCACTAGAAAATAACTATTCCAGAAACGGGACAGTGCAAGGAAAGCAGTGATCAGAGATTACCTTGTGGTAACTCCTAGCACAAGTTCCGAACCTAATTAAGTACACAGCTGAACGGAAAAGTCTTCGAGAGGAAACCCCACTCTGAAATTTAACTCTGAGGGTACAGATTGTTCGTAGATAGAGTTCGCCTCCCTTTATGAAGAGCCCGTGGACGGAAGGCAAGTTTCGACACCAAGGGAGACTATTGATTGGGTTGGTTCATTCTTCAAGGTAGCCGGCAAACAAACCAAGCTTACCAGTGCAGAGGTGTGAGAGAATCAAGGATAGGGGAAAATCTGTTCATGATACGTGAATCTGGGCCGTATGATGTGTGGGTGTGTGTGTTGTGGGTGTGTGTGTGTGTCGTGTGTGTGCAATGTGTGTGTGTGTGTGTGTGTGTGTGTGTGTGTGCGTGGCGTGCGTGCGTGCGTGCGTGCGTGCGTGGCGTGCGTGTGTGTGTGTGTGTGTAGTGTGTGTTGTGGTGTGTGTGTTGTTGTGTGCTTATGAGGAAAACCCAATGATTAGAGTGTGTGGGTGTAAGTATGTGTGTGTGTGTGTGTGTGTTGTGTGTGTGATGCCTGTGTGATTTGATCTCTGGAGGAAAAACCCAAAGCGGGTGTGTCGTGTGTGTGTGTGTGTGTGTGATGGTGTGTGAGTGTGTGCTGGAAGAAAACAATCATCCATGCACAATGGAACAAAAATCAGTCGGCGCCACTAAACATGCCATGACGCTACGAAAGAAGGAAAAGCCACACGGCATGTTGTCTCGTATTCCGAACGTAACCACTCCCTCTTTTAGTCTGTTGTTTGCGATTGAATAAAACTGAAAAAGATGGGTGGACGAAAAACACGGGGTCGAAGAGGATAAAGAGAGAGATGGGGACATGACGAACGGCGTGGGGATGAGTGAGATTAAGAGAGAGATGAGGAACTTGGACGGAACGGACGGGGAGAGTGAGATAAGAGAGAGATCGGGGACATGACGAACGGCTGGTGAGAGTGATGAGATTAAGAGAGAGCATGGGAACATGACGATCGGGACGGCGGAGAGTGAAGATTAAGAGAGAGATGGGAAACATGACGAACGGATGGGGAGAGTGTGATTTTAGAGAGTGATGGGAACAGGACGAAACGGACGGGGGAGAGTGAGTTTAAGAGACGGATGGGAACAGGACAAACGGACGGGGAGAGTGAGATTAAGAGAGAAGAGATAGGGACATGACGAACGGGACGGGGAGAGTGTGATTAAGAGAGAGATGGGGAAACATGACCGAAAACGGATGGGGAGAGTGAGGGTAAGAGAGAGTATGGGGTACATGACGAACGGACGGGGAGAAGTGGAGATTAAGAGAGAGATGGGAACAATGAACGAACGGATGGGTGGAGAGTGGAGATTAAGAGGAGAGATGGGACATGGGACGAACGGACGGGGAGAGTGAGATTAGAGGAGAGATGGGACAACATGACGAAACGGGATGGGGAGAGGAGTTTAAGAGAGAGATGGTGGACATGACGAAAGGACGGGGAGTGAGAGCGAGATTAAGTAGAGAGATGGGACATGGACGAACGGACGAGAGAGTGAGATTCAAGAGCGAGATGGGAACAGGACGAACGGATGGGGAGAGTGAGATTAAGAAGAGAGATGGGAACAGGACGAACGGACGGCGGGGAGAGTGAGGATTAAGAGAGAGATGGGAAAACATGACGACACGTTGGGGACGAGTGAGATTAAGAGAGAGATGGGAAAACTTGACGAACGGGATGGGGGAGAGTGAGATTAAAGAGTGAGATTGGGAATAAGGAACGAACGGATGGGGAGAGTGAGATTTAAGAGAGAGATGGGGAACAGGACGAACGGATTGAGGAGAGTGAGATAAGGAGAGATGGGAACAGCGACGAACGGATGAGGAAGAGAGATTAAGAGAGAGATGGTGGACAGACCAACGGATCTGAGGAGAGTGAGATTAAGAGAGAGATGGTGGACATGACGAAAGATTGAGGAGAGTGAGATTAAGAGAGAGTGGGAACATGACGAACGGACGGGGAGACGGAGAGTGAGATTAGGAGAGAGATTGGAGAACATGACGACGGACGGGGAGAGTGAGTTTATGAGAGAGATGGGTACATGACGAACGGACGGGGAGGAGAGCTGCAGACTAAGAGAGAGTTGGGGAACATGACGAACGGACGGGGAGAGTGCGATTAAGGAAAGCGAGTGGAACCTCGCGAACGGACGGGGGAGAGTGAGATTAAGAGAGAGATGGGAACATGACGAACGGAACGGGGAGAGTGAGAGTAAGAGAGAGTGGAACATGACGAACGGACGGGGTGAGTGAGATTAACGAGAGTGATGGGAACGATGACGAAACGGACGGGGGAGTGAGATTTAGGAGAGATGAGAACATGACGAACGGACGGGGGAGTGAGATTAAGAGAGAGATGGGAAACATGACGAACGGACGGGGCAGAGTTGAGATTAGAGAGAGATGGGAACATGACGAACGGACGGGGAAGAGATGGGAGATTAAGAGAGAGATTGGAACATGACGAACGGACGGGGAGGTGAGAATAAGAAGTTGAGACGGGAAACATGACGAACGGACGGGGAGTGAGATTAAGAGAGAGATGAAACATGACGAACGGACGGGCGGAGAGTGAGATTAAGAGAGAGATGGGGGACATGACGACCACGGACGGGGGAAAGAGTGAGATTAGAGAGAGTTGGGGACATGTCGAACGGGACGGGGAGAGTGAGATTAAGAGAGAGCATGGGACATGACGATACGTAGGGGGCGGGAGTGAGATTAAGAGAGAGATGGGAAACATGACGAACGGAGGGGGAGAGGGTGAGATTAAGAGAGTGGATGGGAACATGACGAACGGACGGGTGAGAGTGAGATTAAGGGAGAGATGGGGACAGACCGAACGGTCGGGAGAGTGAGATTAAGGAGAGAGATGGGATAAGACGAAACGACGGGGGAGAGGAGATTAAGGAGAGAGTTGGGAACATGGACGAACGGACGGGGTTAGGAGCAGTGAGATTAAGAGAGAGATGGGGACATGACGAACGGACGGGGAGTGTGATTAAGAGAGAGATGGGAACATGACGAGAAGGGACGGGGGGGTGAGATTAAGAGAGGAGATGGGAACCATGACGAACGGACCGGGGAGAGTGAGATTAAGAGAGAGTGGGGAATATGACGAAGGACCGGGAGTGAGGATTAAGAGAGAGGATGGTGAACTGACCGAACGGACCGGGGAGTGAGAATAAAAGAAGAGTTGGGAAACATGGGACGAAGGGACGCGGAGAGGTGAGATAAGAGAGAGATGGGAACATGACGAACGGACGGGGAGTCAGTGAGATTATGAGAGCAGATGGGAAAAATGACGATCGGACGGGGAGAGTGAGATTAAGAGAGGAGAGGGGGACATGACGTACGGACGGAGTGAGAGATGAGTAGTGTCATGTGACGTCGCCTCACATCAAGGGCATGTGACGCTCCAACACATGTGCGTTGTTGTATGAATCATTTCCCCGTGCCACAATTAAAGGAAAAGAATATTCATACTGGTTGCTCAGTGTAGCGGGCGTTCCCCATAATAATTGGGTGATGTATGGGACCATTCAAGAAGACGAATGTGGTCATTGGGTGAAAAGTGACACTGAGTGAGAGTTTATATAGGGCTGTAAGGTAAGGTGCTGGGTCATTGTGTTTTGAACACTGAGTATGCACTCACTAGGAGGAAGGGGCCGGAAAGAGTCAGTTCTTAACCAGGCAGAGGCCTAGAGACTCGAAATGTCAGGACGGTGGTCCTCTTTAGCTGACCAGTCCATTACCAGGTGTGCGATAGATAGTTGGGGAAAGCTACAGGGGGGTAAAACTTAAAGAAGAGAGAAAGAATTCATATGTTGAATTGAGAAGCAGGTTACTTACACGAACCTTATTCGTGTTTCTTACCTTCACCCTTCACCCTTTACCCGTCGCCCTTTCTCCTTCCATCTTTCACCCGTGAGGTGGTGGAAGATGGCCATGGTTTGTGGGGAACATACCGTAGTTCAGCACCACAGCCAGCTACCAACTAAGGAGAAGAGGAGTTGAACGCTGTCATTTCGCAAGAGACAGAGAATTCGGGAACGAGGGAAGACAGGATCGTTTCTCCAGACAAGAGAGTTCGAGGGCCTGGCAGTATTATTTCCTCAGAGAGAGAGACAGGGATGAGAAAGCAGGGAAGCTTTTTTACTTGAGGCAGGCAGGGTAATCAGGGATTACGGGGAGTTATTTATTCTCCTTGGTTCGGATTTTTTTTGGGGATAAACGGGGACATGTGAAGGCCATAGCTTTATTGAAGCGGAACTAGGTATTTTATCTCTCGGAGTAATGGGAGGAGAGATTAACATGTGGAAGTCGGTTTTTTTCTCTCGTGGTAAGAGAGATACATGTGATGCTGATTTATTAGTCTCTCAGTGTGGAGAGAGATACAGTTGTAAACTCTGTTACAATTGTTGATGATTTAGTAAATTGTTTTCCTGAAAGGAAGAGGGGGCGAAAGAATACATTCGGTAGTATGCGCCTTTTGTTGTTTGGGAAAGATTGCCGTGTGCGTATGGAGTAAATGCTGTCATGAATGCGGGTATGCAAAGTGACAGTGTGACAGTGGTGACCCCCGACTACAGTTTCTCCGGCGTAGCTGCCCGCTCCGTTTGTTTCCCGGGAAATAAAAAAAAAAAAAAAAATAAAAAAAAGAAGTTTTCTATTTGTGCCCTTGGGGTTTAAAAAAAAAAGGCTTTATATTTGGTAACCTCAAGGGTTTTGAGGGAAGAGGAAAAAAAAAAAGGATTTCTATTTGTGCCCTCAAGGGTTTGAGGGGAAGGAAAAAAAAAAGAAAATTAGTTGATATTGATTGTGTATAATATTTGCATTTGTTGTTGTTTTGCTATTTCTATGGGTGGTTTTTAACGGTGATGGTTGAGATTCTTTTGGTTGTTACTCCGTTAAGTTTTTTTTTTTTTTTTTGGTCTAGGAATATCTTTTTGACCCTTCCCCACCTCAAGGACGATAGCTCAACCTCCTCTTGCTAGAAACTCGGCAAGCCAAGGGGGGCTGGGAGTTTGAGGAGTCGCGTCCTTCCCATAGAGTATTAGAGATTTTGTCCCTTTCCCAGGACGATAGCCCCAACCTCTTCCTCGTTTTTCAGCTGACCGGGGACCATGGCGTTGGGGAGTCAATAGTCTTTCCCTTCTGATAAATATCTATTTCTTTCGCTTGGTCCTATTGGTTCAGTTTGATTTTTCCCCTTGCTGCCCCTCAGGTGTGGGATCAACTTCTCCTCCGTAACGCTATAGGTAGGTGGTCGGATGGAGTTGATATACAGCTCTGCCCAAAAATAAACATCTTATCTTGTGATCACTTTTTTTCTGGGGGTGGTGCGTGAGATTTTCTTTGAGTTTGGGGTGAATGTGCATTTATTGATTGAGAGTTTAGTATTTGTATTTATTACTGTTAGTGGTGTTATTGTGCCAGGATTTGTTTTTTCCCGTCTCAGTTTACACGGGAGGACAGTGACCATAGGGTGCTGTCTGTGGGCTTCTTTTGCTTTTCTTGATTTCTGCCTCACTATTCCGGTCATGTGTATTCCTTTCATTCCTTTTCACCCCCTTTTCAAAATCTTTAAACCTTATCACTCAATAAGATCTATCTAGTCTTCTTTTCAACATTTTCATATTTTAGGTTGGATTTCCGCTTAGGTTTGTGTTTCTTCCCCTCTTTTTCAATTGTTTGTGATTCCATTTGTTTTGTAAATTTATATTCATTTTTTGTATATGGCGGTACATTTGTTTTGTAATTTCAATTTGAAATATTAAGTAAGGAAAGAAAGACTGACAACAAGAACATTTAAAGAACTAAACACTTTATAAAAGAATTTTTTTCAGAAAACTTTATTGTGTTTTATTTCCTTTCTTCTTAAGTGGAAACAGTTTGCATTAAACTTCATTTTTGTTTTGTAAATCCCAAATTGCTAACAGTTGCAAATTATTTTTGGAAAAATACATTCCTTGGCATTTCATATTTACATGTTTAAGTAAAGCTGTTTTCTGTTTATTTCCGGAGGAATTTGATTCTGTTATTTGTAGAATACTATAATTACGGTTTGTGAAACATAACATTATCATATATAGCATTATTTTTATTCATGCTTTGAGAGTGTTGGTTTAGTTTTTATCTGACGGTTCATTATGGTTGATTTTGATAAGGATATGTATAATCAAAGCGGGAACGCTTGGGTTTTGATGGTGAAAAATTAATAATATGTGCACCAATGCACAATAGGGCTGACAGGCTAAGACAGATGGGAAGTGAAGAAAATAGAATAAAGAGGGAGCTGTAGAAAATAAATTACAGTGGGAAGCGGAAGCAAATAGGGGACTAAGAGGGGGAAGCTGAAAGCTGAAGAAAATAGACTTCAAAGGGAAGCTGAAGAAAATAGACTACAGAGGGAATTTAAGTTGTAGTCAGTTAGAATTAGAGACAGATGCTGAAATTAGACAGAATACAGGGCATCGGACGAGAAACTCCACAGTCGGTTCCGCAGCCATGCCTCAACCAAAAGCGGCATTATCTCCAAAGTTGCCGCCTTTTGAGGAAAGTAAACAAAAACGGAGTGACATTGATAGTTTTCTTTTCGATTGGAAAGTAACGCAAGTTCTTGTGTTGGGCCAAAGGAATAGCTGGAAATTGTATATTGCGTGTTGTTTAAGGGTAGCGCTTTGACACTGTCCCACTCACTTGCGCAGCGAAACAAAAAATTTAAATTGGGATAGTTGAAAGGATGAACTCCTCAAGAAATTTCAATGTTCTGCTGATCGTTTTCACGAACGTTTTCCGTTTAGTGCGCCCTGAAAAAGGAGAATCGTTTCCATCGTTTCTGATCGTATGGGTCATTGTTTAGGATCGATGGATCGGTTTTCGTCTAAAACGAAACAAAACTTTTCCTCACTGCGAGATTCTCCTTCTTTAGAGAACAACTTTTCCAGAGCGTGAGCAAAGATCTGGCCCACTTTCCTTAAAGAAAGGCAATATGAAAACGTGGATGGAAATGTGTCAGATGGCTGATCAGTATTGATCGCTCTCCCAGATAAGGGCGTGGCTAGGAAAGGAGAATTTTCCATCTTTGAGTCTCATGCTCATGTACTATCCCATCGGACAGGGAAGTTACAGGAAAGGAAATCGTGGGTTCATTTTTGAGTCCTCAAGGATATACCTATCCTAGGAAACGGACAGGGATCTTTCCGCGGTTCGAGTGACTTTCGTCCAATACCAGTATCACCGCGGCCCCCCCCCGCCCCCCCCCCCGCCCCCCCCCACCCCCCCCCCCCCGCCCCCCCCCCCCCCCCCCGGAAAGTCCCGTTACTTCTCAGAAACGTTCGAGGTGAGGACAAACGACCTCCACGTAGACCTTTTGGGCATGTTAGTTGGCCAGATCAGAAGTTCACAAAAATCATCAGCTGCCCGATCAGAACAAGGCGCTGCTTCTTTGTGATGGACAAGTTACATCTGAAACAGAATTGCCCCCTCTTCAGACAGGGGTGATTCAAAAACCCGCATTAGTCTCCACTGATTGTGAAGAAGGCCTTGTTTTTGACACCAGATCCAATCTGTTGATGGACTTGGTGTTAGGAAAATACGGAGCCATCAATGGATTGCAGGCTTCGGTTTTGCGAGACACTGGTCTGCACCACTGCTGGTGTACGGAAATCTTTGTGCCTTCAAGACCAGTATCTCAACACTGTACAAAAGTGTAGTCGTTTGGAGGCAAGATTGAATCGTTTCCGCTGGCGAAGATTTCAGTCGACACCACCGTATACTCCGGCTTTCTTACCGCCCATGTGTCATTGCTAACCCAGTCTGCGACATGATCTTGGCAATTTGCCAGGTGTGTCGCTACAGACATGGGTGGTGCTGGTGGATCGTTTGTTCTTGTGTTCCGTGTGAGTACTAGATCAAATTGTAATAGTGCAGGAGGAAAGGTTCAAAGCCGCCTAAATGTCTCCAAAATGGATGAATCCAGATTTACCCAGATTGATTTAAAAGAAATGCAGGGAAAAGACGAGTACGCTGACCGACAATTACTTGCTGCTGTCACCTAAAACAGTCGTCACTGACGTACAAACGGACAAACCAACGTACAACTGGACTCTAACATTTCTCTACAGGTGTGTACCTGACAGGACAACAGAAGGTTTGTGGTTCAAAACCACTTAGAGACAACAGTGCTGCACTCGGCTCATGATGCATTGTTCGCTGGTCACTGTGGGATCAAAAGAACGTTAAAGAGAGTTCTTGATTCTTTTTATTGGCCGGGTGTCACAAAGGAAGTTACGAAATACTGCCGCTGGATGTGACATCTGCCAAAAGACATCTCAGAAAGGTCGCGTCCCATGTGCACTTTGCACCAAATGCCTTCATTCCGTTCCATTTCGGAAGGGAGCTATTGATTTGTTGGACCTTTACCACTGTCTTCTTCCGGATTTCGCTATATCTTGACTTTGGTGGGATTCGCGGACAAGGTATCCCAAGAAGCGTTTCCACTGAAGAAAATTGATTACAGTGTCTGTCGCTGAAGCTTTTACATGCCGATTTTTCCGAGAGTGGGCTTCCAGACGAATTCTCTGGATTGTGGAACGCAATTCTTCTGATATCATGAGAGAATTTGACAGATGTTGTCACAATCTCTTCCATTTCAACCACGCCATATCATCCCCATCGCATGGCAATGGTTGGAAACGTTTCCAATGAACGTTGAAGTCATGTTCGAGAAAGGTTTTTTGCAAGGCATGAGCCCAGGGAAAGGGGATCGTTTGTACCGGCTTTGCTTTTTGCCTACAGGGAGAAATGCCGAACGATTCGCTGGGATTCTCCCCATTTGAGATTCTTTTCGGACACTCACCAAGGGGACCTTTGGATCTTTTGGGGGGGGGGATGACACTAATGGACGGAAAAGACGGACATACCTGACAAGTAAATAAAAATGTTTACCCAATAGTTTTTGTACTGAATAATCGTTTGAAGATGCATGTGAGCTTGCACAACAGTCAGTGATAGAAAAAAGATGTTGTACAAGGTCTTTGCTCTGGACAGAAAAGCCAAATGCACGTTCCTTAGTTAGGGGATACAGTTCTTTGGGCTACTAACTGATGAACATAACAAGCTTCGTTGTTTGTGGAAGGCGTCCTTTTAAGGTGGTCGAGTAATAATCAAAACTTTCTGCGTAAATTATATGACATCCAAAAGACATGCCAGCAAACACTGAGAAGGTTTTTCATGTGATCTGTTGAAGAAGCTTTGTTGAACGTTAATAAGGTTGCAATCAACAGTCGGTTGAGTGGGATTTATCATGTGTCAGAATTACTGATGGTCAACATGGACAGACATTACAGTGATGAATTTGTAACCAATGTAACGTTACAGGGACAGATCAAAGGTGATGATAAACAGCAAAATGTAGGAGTGTTAACATCTACCAGTGCAGATGAGTTTGTTCCCCTTTCCTATTCTGTCTATCAAAAGGTGATGAATCTCATGAGGATGTGGTTCTGTCGAATGTTTTGTCTACAAGTTCAAACAGAAAACAGCTACAAAGACATTTGAAAGACTTTTAAGGATGTGTTGACGGATACCCCTGGTACAGTAACTGGTATTGAACCCCATAGTATCCAGTGTTAACTTCTGAAATACCATTGCGAACCAGACCATTCCCCCTGCGTTTGCAAAAAATAAAAAATAAAAGAGGATTTGTCGAGAGAGTGCTTGGCTATGGTATGGGAATGTGAGGAGGTAGTTCCGCCAGGTTCTTTGACTGGAAGAAAGTTTCAGTTATACAGACATGACCATAGGCCACTGACGTTCTTGACATCGTCAAATGACTAAGAACAGCAGGTTATGAAGATGGATCTTTAGGCATTGCAGAATTACAGTTTTTTTTACGTTGTTGAACCAGTGCCTTGACACAAAATGTCATGGACAGATTTGTTGTCACGTGCGTGAATATTCATGACAAATGTTAACTGTCTTTCAAGGGGAAAGACACTATTCCTGTTTTTGTCTTTCTTAGGAATACGGTATGATCACTTTTGACGGTGCATTGTATGCTATTGACTGTTTAAATCAGTGGTATTTATGATAAATTTGCTTATTGAAGTGACTATATGTTTTTGCAAAGCATACAACTACTTGATGTTGAATGTAATACATAATTTATTCTTTGGTAGGACAATGAAACAATCAAAGTACTATTTATGTTAATATTTGATTGTGAAGATGAAGATATATGTATGTGTGATGAGCAAATTAACCTTAGAAAATGTATTATACAATGTTTTGATTGTGCAATGAGACAAACCCAATTTGTTTCATTTGTCATTGTCAACAATGAAAAGCATGTACTTATCTATGGACTATTACATTACATGTGGGAAAAAACTATGTTTAAATTTGGTTATTTTTTGTTATACATGTCTATTGACGAAACATTTTACACTTGAAATTTTATAAATTTTATGAGGGTTTTGAAACATATGATGTGAGACAAAGATCAAGGAAATACGCTTCACATCATAATGTATGAACACAACTTGTGCCTGTTGAATTGTTGATAATCCCTAATTGTTTTTTATCCATGTAATTTGTGAAAATGCCCCCACTCTATCTTGTGGATTATGGTGATCAATTATTGAATGTTTTCTTTTTTTTTTTTTAAAAAAGATTGAAAGTTTGAAATATGCTATTTAGCGATTGGAATCATGATGATTGATTCTATTGTTGATTTTTAATTTGGTGAATAATGTGCGAGGGTTACACATTTTGAGATTCATGGATGAAATGATGTGTTTTAAGTGATGTTGTATATCCTTTAAAAAAATTTTCTGGGAGAAAAAATTTTTTTTCATCCCAGGATGGGGGGGGAGGTGTCATGTTGACGTGGGCCTAATCAAGGCATGCCCCCTTTGACGCTCCTTCACAGGTGGTTGTGTTATGAATCATTTCCCCGTGCCACATCTAGAGGAAGAAATATTCTTATGGCTTGTATAGTGTAGCGGGCGTCCCCCAAATTAATTGTGAGTATGACTCATTCAAGAAAAAACGAATGGGTCATTGGGTGAAAGTGGAACACTTGAGTTGAGAGTTCTAAAAAGGGGCTGCGTAGGTAATGTGCTGTTCATGGGCTTTTGAACACTGAGTATGCACTCACTAGCGAGAAGGGGGGGAAAGAGTCAGTTTTAACCCAAGCAGATGCCTCCTAGAGACTCGAACCTGTAGGACGTGTGGTCCTCTTTGCTGGGGGGGGGACCCCCCCCCCCCCCAGTCAATACCAGGTGAGCGATAGATAGTTGGTTGGGGAAAGCTACAGGGGGAAAACTTAAAGAAGAGAGAAAGAATTCAATGTTGAATTGAGAAGCAGGTTACTTACACGAAAACTTATTCGTTGTTTCAGCCCTTCACTTCAACCTTTACCCTTCGCCTTAACCCTTCTTTTTCAACCCGTGAGGTGGTGGAAGATGGCAATGGTGCTGGGGATACATACGGTAGGTCAGCCCCAGCCAAGACAGTACCAACTCCAGGGAGAGGAGTGAAGCTCGTCATTTCGCAAGAGACAGGGAAGTCGCG
>CM031597.1:114086363-114088863 GCA_018398815.1 Conus ventricosus | reverse complement strand
GTGAGATTGCTTGATCGGATAGACAACTGGGATGAGGAGATGGCTTTCTAAAAAGAGGAATGGGGCAGTAACAGTGAAGAGACCGGGTAGGGAGATGGCTGGTTGACGTCAAGAGATGCCCGGGGTGAACGGGGTAACCCGAATTGCTCAGACAAGTAGGGTAAAGAGGTGGTTGGAATGGGTAGAGAGATGGATGATTTCAACCAATTTCTGAATGTCCTTTGAAACAATCTGTTAGTGAAATACTTCATTTGTTGAAAACTGTATACAAATAAGATATTTCGCTAAGAAGTCACATGAATTGTCTTCCTGCCCAAGATCTAAACCACAGATAAACTTAGGTTAAACACATGGAACACAAAATTCTCTCTTGAAATTAGGTGTTTATGTCAGGGATAAAAATTCTGTCCATCATTTACTTACTATACAGCTCAATTTTAATCGGGCAATAAAATTAAAGGTATAATAATGCATATTTTGAAAGCACTAACATTTGTTTATATGACACGTTATTACAGGGATCTCACACTTATTGCCCAGTCAGAATTGGGCGGGCTGTTGTGATATCTTTTTTAATATTTTCAGAAGTATTTTGAGTGGAGTGTCTAGATTCTAACATGTGGAGGACAGAGGTGAGAGAAAATGACCAGAGATAATAGATCTGACATTCGTGGTAGTCTCTGTTGCCTTTTGATATCGTCTGATATCATCGATGATGAACAGACCCCACTGAACTTGAACTGAGTAGAGATGGTTGGACTTCACAGAGGGAATGTGATCAGGAATTACCTGAATTGAGCAGACGGAAGGGCTTAAGAGATGGCTGGTTTCAGCCAAGGAAAGGACCAGTAAAATGCTGGATTGAGCAGAGAAAGAGGTAAAGAAATCACTGGATTCAGCCGATGGAAAAAGAGGAGGGTTTGGCGGGACTGAGAACAAGGTGAGGGTAAGGAGATGAGTGAATTGATAAAATGAAGGAATATGGAGATCGCTGTTTTGAACAGGAGGAAGACATGAGCTGACTGGCCTGAGTAGAGGAATGGGTAAGTGGAAGACTGAATTGAGCAGAGGAAGGGGACAAGTGGAAGACTGAATTGAGCAGAGGAAGGGGACAAGTGGAAGACTGAATTGAGCAGAGGAAGGGGACAAGTGGAAGACTGAATTGAGCAGAGGAACGGGACAAGTGGAAGACTGAATTGAGCAGAGGAAGGGACAAGTGGAAGACTGAATTGAGTAGAGGAAGGGGACAAGTGGAAGACTGAATTGAGCAGAGGAAGGGGACAAGTGGAAGACTGAATTGAGCAGAGGAACGGGACAAGTGGAAGACTGAATTGAGCAGAGGAAGGGGACAAGTGGAAGACTGAATTGAGCAGAGCACAGGATAAGTGGAAGACTGAATTGAGCAGAGCACAGGATAAGTGGAAGACTGAATTGAGCAGAGCACAGGATAAGTGGAAGACTGAATTGAGCAGAGCACAGGATAAGTGGAAGACTGAATTGAGCAGAGCACAGGATAAGTGGAAGACTGAATTGAGCAGAGCACAGGATAAGTGGAAGACTGAATTGAGCAGAGCACAGGATAAGCAGATGGCTGGATTATGCAGAGAAACAGAGCAAAGACATGGCTAGGTTGAGCAGAAAAGACAACGAGGCAAGTGGGTGACTGGACTGAGCAGTGGAAGGGAGTAAGTGGATGGCTGGATTGAGCTGAGGAACGGGGTGAAGAAGATGCCTGGAATGGGTGGAAAAACAGAAAGACGAGTGGAGTATGCTAAGGCAGTCAGAGTCTCAGGGATCTGACGAGGATCATAGTACATAATGCTATAGGCACGAAACGGGTAACGTACAGGGCAGCTTTTGCGGTTTGAAGGAAACAGGGGCTGGAATTCGAAGATGGCGGTTAAGTAGAAGCTGAGATGGTAATGGAATGACATTAGAAGAAGGCTTCAGCAGAGGAGAAAGACGAGTGCTGGAGAAAATGGAGAAGGTTCTTTTACCTAAGGTGGAAGAAGGAAATAGGTCATGAAAAGATAGAGTTATCAAAAGAAATCATTGAAGAGAGTTGTAAGATGTGGGAGGAGGTGGGAGGTGGGGCGAGGGGGGGGGGGGAGGAGGACGGCTAGGTGGAAAGGTTACAGGTGGATATGAAATGCTTGACAGATACAGTGGATGATGAAAATAAGACGGGCGTACAGTGTAGAATGAGGATACGCGTCATAGAGAGGAAAAGATGGTGTTGATAACTGAGTGGATGGGTTATCGGTAAAGGTAAGGTTGATTGGTCAGGTGGACGAAATAAATATCACAAACAAAGAGATGGATGGGGCGGAGCAAGGGGGGGGGGGGGCACAAAAGACAGGAAAAGACACACAGGAGGTGCTGATAGGAAGGGATCGAATGGAGGGGGGGGGGCACAAAAGACAGGAAAAGACACACAGGGAGGTGCTGATAGAAGGATCGAATGGGAGGGGGGGGGGGGGGCACAAAAGACAGAAAAGAC
>CM031597.1:114079724-114085363 GCA_018398815.1 Conus ventricosus | reverse complement strand
CCAAATACGTTTACCACAGAGAGCAGACTATTGATATCTGTTTGTTACTCCACAGCAAGATCGTTGGTTGTTGTAGCAAAAGGAAGACATTTTCTTACAAATTGTACAATAATGTTTTGGGTGTTCGGCAGAGACACCCCCCCCCCCCCCCCGCCCCCCGTTTGTCATTCTCCATCCTCCTCTAAGCCCCTCGTATCCAAAAGATAGGCAGGTACTGCGCACAGACCACGGAGTCCTGCTCCCGCATGTACACTAGCACGAGCAGTTCTTCCCCATTTGTTCTCGCACACACACACACACACACACACACACACACACACACACACACACACACACACACACACACACACACACACTCACGCACGCACGCACACGCCACACGCACGCACGCACGCACCACACACACACCACAATCTCCTTCGCTTTCTCCCCCACCCCCACCCCACTCCCCTACTGTTTGGGGATCTTTCGAAGAATCCACCGTCATGCCTGGAAATCAAAAGACATAGCAGTGACTGGCGTGTATTGCTTTCAACTCCAGACATCCACTATCTGCATGTGACTGGCGTGTATTGCTTTCAACTCCAGACATCCACAATCTGCAGTGACTGGCATGTATTGCTTTCAACTCTAGACATCCACTATCTGCAGTGACTGGCATGTATTGCTTTCAACTCCAGACATCCACTATCTGCAGTGACTGGCGTGTATTGCTTTCAACTCCAGACATCCACAATCTGCAATGACTGGCATGTATTGCTTTCAACTCCAGACATCCACTATCTGCAGTGACTGGCATGTATTGCTTTCAACTCCAGACATCCACTATCTGCAGTGACTGGCGTGTATTGCTTTCAACTCCAGACATCCACAATCTGCAGTGACTGGCATGTATGCTTTCAACTCCAGACATCCACTATCTGCAGTGACTGGCATGTATTGCTTTCAACTCTAGACATCCACTATCTGCAGTGACTGGCATGTATTGCTTTCAACTCCAGACATCCACAATCTGCATGCTGGCATGTATTGCTTTCAACTCCAGACATCCACTATCTGCATGTGACTGCGTGTGTTGCTTTCAACTCCAGACATCCACAATCTGCAGTGACTGCGTGTATTGCTTTCAACTCCAGACATCCACAATCTGCAGTGACTGGCGTGTATTGCTTTCAACTCCAGACATCCACAATCTGCAGTGACTGGCATGTATTGCTTTCAACTCCAGACATCCACTATCTGCAGTGACTGGCATGTATTGCTTTCATCTCCAGACATCCACTATCTACAGTGACTGGCATGTATTGCTTTCAACTCCAGACATCCACTATCTTGTAGGCACATTGTAATACGGACGTTTAAAGAAAGGTTTGATCAAAATGATGTCAAGATGGGAAACACTGGAAGAGAATTCAATGTCTGCTCTGTTAAAGCAGATTGTGTATGGGAATGACGGATATGTTTTTAAATTTAGAAGTATAGTTAACAAACCATTTGTTTTCCAATTGTTAGAATTCAGTTTTTTTTGTTTGTTTTTTAGCGTTATCCAAACCGTCAGTTGCAAGTGATAAATGCTGTCTTCTAGTCACTGGGCTGGACACATAGAACTGTGTACCGCGAAAAAAACTTTCCGAAGTTTAAAAGAAGGGAATTGTGATTTTTTAAAAACAGGGATGGTATTGACAGGACGGGGCCCCCCGGAATTTTGAAAAACCCCTTTTATGGTTGTAGCAAGGGTGGAAGCCATTTGGCCTTTATCTGACAGCGTTGACGAGGAAAAGGTTTTTATTACAAAAAAAAGGTACCTATGCCAAAAAATTTAAAAACGTGGTTAAAAAAACATTGGCCAATAATTAAAAAGGAAGAACAACTGAAATCTTCGTTTCAGTTGACATTTACCCCTTCCACCGCCCATGACTTTATAAAAGTGATTTTAAAGAGGCCATTTTCTGTGTTTTGACCAGCACTGTATTTGACTGGGGGTGGTCGATAGGTTAGGGGGCCTTTAGATTTTAAAGAAGCGGCAGCATGTTTTCCCCAAAAAATGAATTTTAAGCCGGTCCCTTAACCTTCGGTTAGGGGATCAAGGCGGGGTTTTCTTAGCAAAGGGGCAGATATGGGTTTTTTGTAGATGCTTTGGTAGAAACTTTCCAACTTTTGGGGGGGAAATGGCAAAGGTGCAAAAAAACATTCCATTTAAAAGTGAGATGGATTGAATGTTTTTTTTGTCCCTGTTGTCAGCGCTTTTGATCATTTTTTCTGAAAAAAAATTTGTTCAGTTCTCGCTGCGTCGCCCCCTTTTGAACTAGGATTAAAACAAGTTAACAATTGGGGGTGGGGTGGGGGTGGGGGGTATCAAGATGTTTTTCCCAAACCCCGTAACAAAAAAACAAAAGGGAAAAAAATCTTCGCAGGGAAAGGCTTTCATTTGGTGAGAGAACCCAAAAAGCGTAAAAAATACCGGGTTTTGTCGGAAAAATTTAATCTTCGTTCCAAACAAGAAAACAGGACCATCAGCCCACTGGCAACATAAAATTGAAAAAAGGGTAGGGTTTTTTTCCCCCACACAAAGGCTAACCATTAAACACTCTTAATGGGGCAGTTGAACGTTTTTTAATAAGGGGGCCCGTTGCAGTCTCCGTGGGCCCCAACCGTTGCACTTATCTTCTGAGGGGGTCGGGGAATTCTTTGAAAGGGAAACTCGGAGTTGACCCACGTGACGAACCTGCGCCGTTCCCGCTATGCGGGCACTCTGAACACACAGCAGAGCGCGTGCTACAGAATTTAACCGGTGGTGACCCCTCATTTGTTTAGCTGGGGGCAGGGTTTGGGGGATTTGGTTTTTCCCCGAGTGGATTTTTTCCAGGAAGGGGGAGGTAGCCTATTTTTTTTTATTTATAAAATTTTTAAATATATTTAATATATAATATATATATATATATTAATATAATTTATATATATGTGGGGGTGTTGTGTGTGTGTTTTTTGGTTTTGTTGGTGTGTGTGGTGTGTGTAAAAAATTAAAAATTCAGTTTCACTAGAGCTCTCACCACTGACTGCAGTATCATCATAAAATTAATTTTAAAAATGAAAAAAAACAGATCATCTCCGCCAAACCCACGCTCAAAAAGACGGGGTAATCACATTACATCACGTTTTTTAAATATAAGTTAACCAAAAAAAAAAAAACCCCCCCCCCTCTTCTCTCTCTCCCTCTCTTCTCTTCCTCTTTCCTCTCTCTCTCTTTTCTACTTTTTTTCTACAAAACGTCAGCATGATCATTTCCCCTGATCAAAATTATATAAAAATTTTAAATTTAATGCTTCTTTCGATTTCAGAAAATTTTCACTTTATAGAGAAAAAAAAGCCCCCCTTTTTTTTTTTATTTACCCCCGACAAATAAAATTGTCAGGAAATTTTACAGAACTCATCGGCGAAAATCCACAGGGCCAAAAGGTGCACGCTCCCGGTTTTGGATGTACAAGAATCGGCCCAGCAGTTCCTTTTATTTCTTGTTTATAATCACTTTACTTTTTTTTTTTAAATGACACAAATATGGTTTGGGGGGGAAGCAGTGGGAAAGGGAAAACTTTTTCTTATTTTTAACTGTTTTTTTTGTGTTTTTCGTGGCCTAAGAGAGAGAAGAGGAGGAGAAAAGGGAGAAGAGGAGAGAGAGAGAAGGGGGAGGAGAGAGAGAGAGAAGGAATGCGCATATTGGTACTAACGGATGGCTTTTACTGTGTTCAGTGGGGGGCACAAAAATAACGGTTTATATCTTTTTTCCGAAAAAAAAAAATCTTTTTTGCACCACCCCCCTTTTCCGGAACATTTTTTTGTCCTGTTAAAGGAAGATTAAGTTTTTTAAAGGGAAAAAAAGTGATTGGATCCTATTGCGGGAACTTGGTCTTTTTGTTTTCGATCTCTCATTTTTTGGGGGGGTCTGTTTTTGCCCAGTTGGTCACGCCCTTTATTAAAGCGCAGAACTTGTGCTTACGCCTGTTGTAGTAGGCTCTTTCTGCGCTAACCTCAGGTTTACAAAATAGACCAAAAAATAGAAATGATAAAGGTTACAACGTTCGTAAAAAATAGAACGAACAACATAAAAAAAATGTATTTGAAATTTTCGGCTGTCAACCATAGACTTTTAAAAATGAAGGAAAAAAACATATTGATCGAGGGATAAGATCGACAACTCTCCTAAGTCTTCCCAAGCTATTTACGAAATCGAATAAGTAAAGAAAATAAATTTTCAAAAACGACATAACTGAAATGGGAATGTTTAAAATTGTCAAAAGAAAAACAAATATACACATATTATAATTTTCCCGTGTTTGTCGGCTTCGATAACAGTCAGAGGGGGCACGCAAAAAACCGGAAAGAGAGAGAAGAGAAAAAAGAGAAGGAGAGAGAGTTGTGTGTTTGTGGTGTGTGTGGAGAGAGAGAGGAGAGAGAGAGAGAGAGGAGAGAGAAAGAGAGAGAGAAGAGGGAAAAGAAGAGAGAGCTTTTTCTTCCCCATGGCCAAAGTCCCTTACAGAGGCGTGACAAACGGAAAAATTGTTTCAAAATCCAGAAGCATTCAGCATTACTTTGGGTCATTTTAATGACTGGGCAGCACCAAAAATTCTTAAAATAGCACAAAGAAAGGAACAATGGTTTTTTTCTTTTGTTTTTTGGTCTGGGGGGGAGTGATTTGGTCCTGACCAGAGTTACCTCCCTCTCTGTTCCCAAAAACCCTTTTCGTTTTAGTAAAATTTGGAAAAGGGGCCGCAGTGGGGTTATACCGCGGGCCCATTTCCCCCCTTCCGTTCCCAGAGCATAAGACTGGCATTCCCCACTGTTCTGCACACGCCCCTATCCAACCGGGCCCCTGGCTGGAACAATTCTGTCAAATCCCAAACACCCCCCCCCCCCCCCCCCAAACCTTAAATCCGGCAATTGCTTCGTTGTTTTGTTGTTTGGGACCTTTGAGAATCCTGAAAAGGGGAAAAAATATTTTGACGCGAGTCATTCTTGACCTGCCCCCTAGGCGTGCGGACGGCGCTTCTTTTCCACCGGAGTGTTTCGAGCATAAAATGATTTTAAAGTGTGTTTTTCACGAGGGGTATGCGAGCCAATACAAGGGCTTAGAGGCAACAATGTTTTTTGAGGGGTAGTACATACTCAAATTTTTTCTGTCTGGATGCGTTTTTGTCAGGGTCAAAATTTGAGGGTCGACATAAATCCCGGATCTTTCCGGGGGAATTTTAATAAACAGGGAAACGTTCGGCTTTGCGTTTTCGATGAGGGGGGAGGGGGACCCCCCACCCCACCCCTTCCCCCCCGGAAAAAAAACAAAAAGAAGCAGCCAAGTCAAGTAAACAAATTTTCAGTTGTCATTTAAAAAAAAATTAAAAGGGAGCGAACCCCATTTTGCTTTTTTTTTTTCGAAAAATAAAAAAAAAATGAAGTACATATTTTAACATTACTGATATGGCCCGGTCACCAAGTGATTCAACGCAGCGCGTGTTCCCTTTGGGCCCTTCCACATGGGGACTACATTGACTGCTCTGTGTTGAATGTTGTGCGGCGCTGGGGCAGGCAACCCCAGGGTTTAAATGTGCTTCCTGGCCAGGTAGTAACTGAAGAACAAGGAAGGCGAA
>CM031597.1:114064724-114074724 GCA_018398815.1 Conus ventricosus | reverse complement strand
ACGGATGGGAGAGAGTGAGATTAAGAGAGAGATGGGGACATGACGAACGGACGGGGAGAGTGAGATTAAGAGAGAGATGGGAACATGACGAACGGACGGAGAGTGAGATTAAGAGAGAGATGGGAACATGACGAACGGATGGGGAGAGTGAGATTAAGAGAGAGATGGGAACAGGACGAACGGACGGGAGAGTGAGATTAAGAGAGAGATGGGAACATGACGAACAGATGGGAGAGTGAGATTAAGAGAGAGATGGGAACATGACGAACGGATGGGAGAGTGAGATTAAGAGAGAGATGGAACAGGACGAACGGATGGGGAGAGTGAGATTAAGAGAGAATGGGAACAGGACGAACGGGTGAGGAGAGTGAGATTAAGAGAGAGATGGGAACAGGACGAACGGATGAGGAGAGTGAGATTAAGAGAGAGATGGGGACATGACCAACGGATGAGGAGAGTGAGATTAAGAGAGAGATGGGGACATGACGAACGGATGAGGAGAGTGAGATTAAGAGAGAGATGGGAACATGACGAACGGACGGGAGAGTGAGATTAGAGAGAGATGGGAACATGACGAACGGACGGGGAGAGTGAGATTAAGAGAGAGATGGAACATGACGAACGGACGGGGAGAGTGAGATTAAGAGAGAGATGGGAACATGACGAACGGACGGGAGAGTGAGATTAAGAAAGAGATGGGAACATGACGAACGGACGGGGAGAGTGAGATTAAGAGAGAGATGGGAACATGACGAACGGACGGGGAGAGTGAGATTAAGAGAGAGATGGAACATGACGAACGGACGGGGAGAGTGAGATTAAGAGAGAGATGGGAACATGACGAACGGACGGGGAGTGAGATTAAGAGAGAGATGAGAACATGACGAACGGACGGGGAGAGTGAGATTAAGAGAGAGATGGGAACATGACGAACGGACGGGGAGAGTGAGATTAAGAGAGAGATGGAACATGACGAACGGACGGGAGAGTGAGATTAAGAGAGAGATGGGAACATGACGAACGGACGGGGAGAGTGAGATTAAGAGAGAGATGGAACATGACGAACGGACGGGGATGAGATTAAGAGAGAGATGGAAACATGACGAACGGACGGGGAGAGTGAGATTAAGAGAGAGATGGGGACATGACGAACGGACGGGGAGAGTGAGATTAAGAGAGAGATGGGGACATGACGAACGGACGGGGAGAGTGAATTAAGAGAGAGATGGGAACATGACGAACGACGGGGAGAGTGAGATTAAGAGAGAGATGGGAACATGACGAACGGACGGGGAGAGTGAGATTAAGAGAGAGATGGGAACATGACGAACGGACGGGAGAGTGAGATTAAGAGAGAGATGGGGACATGACGAACGGACGGGGAGAGTGAGATTAAGAGAGAGATGGGAACATGACGAACGGACGGGGAGAGTGAGATTAAGAGAGAGATGGAACATGACGAACGGACGGGGAGAGTGAGATTAAGAGAGAGATGGGGACATGACGAACGGACGGGAGTGAGATTAAGAGAGAGATGGGAACATGACGAACGGACGGGGGGAGTGAGATTAAGAGAGAGATGGGAACATGACGAACGGACGGGAGAGTGAGATTAAGAGAGAGATGGGAATATGACGAACGGACGGGGAGTGAGATTAAGAGAGAGATGGGAACATGACGAACGGACGGGGAGTGAGATTAAGAGGAGATGGGAACATGACGAACGGACGGGGAGAGTGAGATTAAGAGAGAATGGGAACATGACGAACGGACGGGGAGTGAGATTAAGAGAGAGATGGGAACATGACGAACGGACGGGGAGAGTGAGATTAAGAGAGAGATGGGACATGACGAACGGACGGGGAGAGTGAGTGTCATGTGACGTGGCCTCACATCAAGGCATGTGACGCTCCATCACATGTGGTTGTTGATATGAATCATTTCCCCGTGCCACAATTAAAGGAAGAATATTCATATGGCTTGTCTAGTGTAGCGGGCGTCCCCAAAAAATTGTGAGTATGACTCATTCAAGAAACGAATGTGGTCATTGGGTGAAAGTGACCACTGAGTGAGAGTTTAACAAGGGCTGGTAAGGTAAGGTGCTGGTCATGTGTTTTGAACACTGAGTATGCACTCACTAGGAGAAGGGGGAAAGAGTCAGTTTTAACCCAGCAGATGGCCTAGAGACTCGAACCTGTCAGGACGGTGGTCCTCTTTGCTGACCAGTCATTACCAGGTGAGCGATAGATAGTTGGGGAAAGCTACAGGGGGAAAAACTTAAAGAAGAGAGAAAGAATTCATATGTTGAATTGAGAAGCAGGTTACTTACACGAACCTTATTCGTGTTTCAGCCCTTCACCCTTCACCCTTTACCCTTCGCCCTTCACCCTTCATCTTTCACCCGTGAGGTGGTTGAAGATGGCCATGGTGTGGGGAACATACCGGTAGTTCAGCCCCAGCCAGTACCAACTCCAGGGAGAGGAGTTGAAGCTCGTCATTTCGCAAGAGACAGAGGAAGTCGCGGAAGAGAAGACGAGACTCGTATCTCCAGGACAAGAGAGTTCGAGGGGGCAGTATTTTGTCTCAGAGAGAGAGACAGGGAATTGAGAAAGCAGGGAAGCTTTTTACTTGAGGCAGGCAGGTCCTCAGTGATTACGGGAGTTATGTATTCTCCTGGTTCGGATTTTTTGGATAACGGAATGTGAAGGCCATAGCTTTATAGAAGCGGAACTAGGTTATTTTATCTCTCGGTGTGAGGAGAGATACATGTGGAAGACTGTTTTTTTCTCTCAGTGTAAAGAGAGATACATGTGTGCAGATTTATTTGTCTCTCAGTGTGGAGAGAGATACAGTTGTAAACTCTGTTTACAAGTGGTTGATGATTTAGTAAATTGTTTTCCCTGAAGGAGAGGGGGAGAGAAAAACATTCGGTAGTGCGCCTTTTGGTTGTTTGGAAAGATTGCGTGTGCGTATGGAGTAATGCTGTCATGAATGCGGGTATGCAAAAGTGACAGTGTGACAGTGGTGACCCCGACTCCAGTTTCACCGGCGTAGCTGCCGTTTGTTTCCCCGGGAAAAAAAAAAAAAAAAAAAAAAAGAAAGATTTCTATTTGTGCCCTTGGGGTTTAAAAAAAAAAGGTTTATATTTGTACCCTCAAGGTTTGAGGGAAGAGGAAAAAAAAGGATTTCTATTTGTGCCCTCAAGGGTTTGAGGGAAGGAAAAAAAAAAAGAAATTAGTTGATTATTGATTGTGTATAATATTTGCATTTGTTGTTGTTTTGCTATTTCTATGTGTGGTTAAGGTGGTTGAGATTCTTTTGGTTGCTCTACTCCGTTAAGGTTTTTTTTTTTTTTGGTAGGATTTCTTTTTGACCCTTCCCCACCTCAGGACCGATAGCCTCAACCTCCTCTTGCTCGAACCTGGCAGCAAGGGGCAGGGCGTTGAGGAGTCGCTGTCCTTCCCCTAGAGTATTAGAGATTTTGTCCCCTTTCCCAGGACTGATAGCCCCAACCTCTTCCTGCGTTTAGCAGGGGGACATGGCGTTGGGAGTCAATAGTCTTTCCCTTCTGATAAATATCTATTTCTTCGCTTTCCTATTGTTTCAGTTTGATTTTTCCCTTGCCCCTCAGAGTGTGGGATCAACTTCTCCTCCGTCACGCTAGTAGTGTAGGTGGTGGAGTTGATTACCGCTCTGCCCAATAAACATCTTATCTTTTGATCACTTTTTTTCTGGGTGTGGTGCGAGATTTTCTTTGAGTTTGGGTGAATGTGCATTTATTGATTGATTGTTTAGTATTTTGTATTATTACTGTAGTGGTGTATATTGTGCAGTGATTTGTTTTTCCCGTCTCCAGTTTCACGGGAGACAGTGACCACTAGGGTGCTGTCTGTGGGCTTCTTTTGCTTTTCTTGATTTCTGCTCACTATTCCGGTCCTGTGTATCCTTTCATTTCCTTTTCACCCCCTTTTTCAAAATCTCTTAACCTTCTCCTCAATAAGCTCCTATCTAGTTTTCTTTTCAACATTTTCATATTTAGGTAGGATTTCCGCTAGTTTGTGTTTCTTCCCCTCTTTTTAATTGTTTGTGATTCCATTTGTTTTGTAAATTATATTCATTTTTTGTATAAGGCGGTACATTTGTTTTGTAAATTCATTTGAAATTAAGTAAGAAAGAAAGACTGACAACAAGAACATTTAAGAACTAAAACTTTATAAAGAATTTATTTTCAGAAAACTTTATTGTGTTTATTTCCTTTTTTAAAGGGGAAACAGTTTTGCATTAAACTTCATTTTGTTTTGTAAATTCCAAATTGATAACAGTTGCAAATTATTTTTGGAAAAATACATTCCTTGGATTTCATATTTACCCTGTTTAAGTAAGCTGTTTTCTGTTTATTCCGGAAATTGAATTCTGTATTTGTATATACTATAATTACGGTTTTGTGAAACATAACATTATCATATATCGCCTTATTTTTATTCATACTTTGAGATTGTTTGGTGTTTATATCTGACGGTTCATTATGGATGATTTTGATAGATATGTTAAACAAGCGGAACGCTTGGGTTTTGATGGAGAAAAACTTACTAACTATGTGCAACAATGCACAGATAGGGCAGACAGGCTAAGACAGAGGGAAGCTGAAGAAAATAGACTACAGAGGGAAGCTGAAGAAAATAAATTACAGAGGGAAGCTGAAGCAAATAGACTACAGAGGGAAGCTGAAGCTGAAGAAATAGACTACAAAGGGAAGCTGAAGAAATAGACTACAGAGGGAATTTAAGTTGAGACAGTTAGAATTAGAGACAGATGCTGAAATTAGAAGAATACAGGCATCGAGAGAACCTCCACCAGTCGGTTCCGCAGCCATGCCTCAACCAAAAGCGGCATATATTCCAAAGTTGCCGCCTTTTGAGGAAAAAAACGGATGACATTGATAGTTTTCTTTTCCGATTTGAAAGTCACGCAACGTCTTGTGGTTGGCCAAAGGAAAAGTGGACATTGTATATTGCGTCGTTGTTTAAGGGTAGCGCTTTGACACTGTACCACTCACTTGCAGCGAAACAAAATTTAACTTGGGATCAGTTGAAAGAAGAACTCCTCAAGAAATTTCAATGTTCTGCTGATCGTTTTCACGAACGTTTCCGTTCTGTGCGCCCTGAAAAAGGAGAATCGTTTCCATCGTTTCTGATCCGTATGAGTCATTGTTTGGATCGATGGATCGATTTGTCTAAAACGAACAAAACTTTTCAATCACTGCGAGATCTCCTTCTTAGAGAACAACTTTTCCAGAGCGTGAGCAAAGATCTGGCCACTTTCCTTAAAGAAAGGCAATTGAAAACGTGGAGGAAATGTGTCAGATGGCTGATCAGTATTGTATCGCTCACCCAGATAAGGGCGTGGCTAGGAAAGGAGAATTTTCCATCTTTGAGTCTCATGCGTCATGACTATCCCATCAGGACAGGAAGTTACAGGAAAGGAAATCGTGGGTCATTTTTGAGTCCTCAAGGATATACCTATCCTAGGAACGGACAGGGATCTTTCCGCGGTTCGAGTGACTTTCGTCAATACCAGTACTCACCGCCGGAAAGCCCCGTTACTTCTCAGCAAACGTTCCGAGGTCGTGGACAACGACCACCACGTAGACCTTTTGGGCCAGTTCGTGGCCAGAACAGAAGTTCACAAAATCAGTCAGCTGCCGATCAGACAATGCGCTGTTTCTTTTGTGATGGCAAGTTCCATCTGAAACAGAATTGCCCTTTCAGACCGGGTGATTCAAAAACCCGCATTAGTCTCCACTGATTGTGAAGAAGGCCTTGTTTTGACACCAGATCAATCTGTTGATGGACTGGTGTTAGAAAACGGAGCCATCAATGGATTGCAGGCTTCGGTTTTGCGAGACACTGGGTGCACCACTGCTGGTGTACGGAAATCTTTCGTGCTTCAAGACCAGTATCTCAACACTGTCCAAAAGTGTAGGTCGTTTGGAGGCAAGATTGAAACGTTTCCGCTGGCGAAGATTTCAGTCGACACACCGTACTACTCCGGCTTTCTTACCGCCTGTGTCATTGATAACCCAGTCTGCGACTTGATCTTGGGCAATTTGCCAGGTGTCGCTACAGTACATGGTGGTGCTGGAGGATCGTTTGTTCCTTGTCTTGTGAGTACTAGATCAAATGTCATAGAGCAGGGAAAGGCTACAAAGCCGCTAAAAGTCTCAAAACTGGATGAACTCCAGATTACCCCAGATGATTTAAAAGAAATGCAGGGAAAAGACGAGACGCTGACGACAATACTTGCTGCTGCTAAACAGACCGTCACTGACGTACAAACGGACAAACCAACGTACATACTGGACTCTAACATTCTCTACAGGTGTGTACCTGGACAGGACAACAGACAGGTTGTGGTTCCAAAACCACTTAGAGAAACAGTGCTGCACACGGCTCATGATGCATTGTTCGCTGTCACTGTGGGATCAAAAGAACGTTAAAGAGAGTTCTTGATTCTTTTATTGGCCGGGTGTCACAAAGGAAGTTACGAAATACTGCCGCTCGTGTGACATCTGCCAAAAGACATCTCAGAAAGGTCGCGTCCCATGTGCACCTTTGCACAAAATGCCTCTCATTTCCCTTCCATTTCGGAAGGTAGCTATTGATCTTGTTGGACCTTTACCACTGTCTTCTTCCGGATATCGCTATATCTTGACTTTGGTGGATACAGCGACAAGGTATCCAGAAGCGATTCCACTGAAGAAAATTGATACAGTGTCTGTCGCTGAAGCTTTACTTGCGATTTTTTCCAGAGTGGGTCTTCCAGACGAAATTCTCTCGGATTGTGGAACGCAATTCATTTCTGATCTCATGAGAGAAATTTACAGACTGTTGTCAATCTCTTCCATTTCAACCACGCCATATCATCCCCAATCGAATGGCATGGTTGAACGTTTCAATGGAACGTTGAAGTCCATGTGAGAAAGGTTGCAAGGCAAGAGCCCCAGGAATGGGATCGTTTCGTACCGGCTTTGCTTTTTGCATACAGGGAAATGCCGAACGAAACGCTGGGATTCTCCCCATTTGAGCTTCTTTTCGGACACTCACCAAGGGGACCTTTGGATCTATTGATGACACAATGGACGGAAAAGACGGACATACCTGACAGTAAAACTGTTTACCAATACGTTTATGAACTGCATAATCGTTTGAAGGATGCATGTGAGCTTGCTCAACAGTCAGCTGATAGAAAAACAGATGTGTACAAGGTCTTTGCAGACAGAAAGCAAAGGCACGTTCCTTCAGTGTAGGGGATAAAGTTCTTGTGCTACTAACTGATGAACATAACAAGCTTCGTGTTATGTGGAAGGGTCCTTTTCAGGTGGTCGAAAAACTTTCTGCAGTAAATTATAAGATCAAAATGGCAAACACTGAGAAGGTATTTCATGTGAACATGTTGAAGAAGTATGTTGAACGTACAAATGTTGCCATCAACCAGTCGGTTGAGTGGATATATCCTGTGTCAGAAACTGATGTCAACATGACAGACATTATCAGTGATGAATTTGTACCCAATGTAACGTACAGGGACAGATCAAAGGTTATGAAAACAGCAAATGTAGGAGTGTTAACATCTACCAGTGCAGATGATGTTGTACCCCTTCCTATTCTGTCTATCAAAGGTGAAACCTATGAGGATGTGGTTCTGTCGAATGATTTGTCTACAAGTCAAACAGAACAGCTCAAAGACATTTTGAAAGACTTTCAGGATGTGTTGACGGATACCCCAGGTACAGTAACTGGTATTGAACCCCATAGTATCCAGTTAACTTCTGAAATACCAGTGCGAACCAGACCATACCCCCTGCCGTTTGCAAAAAAAAAAAAAAAAGAGGTTGTCGAGAGAGTGCTTGGCTATTGTATGGGCATGTGAGAAGTTCGCCAGGTTCTTGACTGGAAGAAAGTTTCAGTTACAGACTGACCATAGGCCACTGACGTTCTTGAAATCGTCAAAGACTAAGAACAGCAGGTTATTAAGATGGTCTTTGGCATTGCAGGAATTCCAGTTTACTGTTGAACCAGTGCCTGGAACACAAAATGTCATGGCAGATTTGTTGTCACGTGCGTGAATATTCATGGACAAATGTAACTGTCTTCAAGGGAAAGACTATTCCTGTTTTTGTCTTTCTTAAGGATTACGGTGTGATCACTTTTGACGGTGCATTGTATGCTATTGACTGTTTAAATCAAGTGGTATTTATGCATAATTTGCTTATGAAGTGACTATATGTTTTGCAAGCAAACAACTACTTGATGTTGATGTAATACATATTTATTCTTTGGTAGACAATGGAAAAAATCAAGTACTATTTATGTCTAATTTGCTTGTGAAGATGAATATATATGTATGTGTGATGAGCAAATAACCCTTTAGAAATGTATATACACATGTTTTGATTGTGCAATGAGACAAACCAATTGTTTTCATTTGTCATTGTCAACAATGAAAAGCATGTGACTTTTCAATGGACTATAACATTACATGTGGGAAAAAACTATGTTTAAAACTATGGTTATTTTGTTTACATGTCTATTGAGAAACATTTCCTGGAAATATTCTCATTTTTATGAGGGTTTTGAAACATATGATGTGAGACAAAGATCAAGGGAAAATATGCTTCACATCTTAATGTATGAACACAATTTGTGCTTTGAATTGTTGATATCCCTAATTGTTTTATCCATGTAATTTGTGAAATGTATCTTGTGGAATATGGTGATCAATTATGAATGTTTTTTTTTAAAAAAGATTGAAAGTTTGAAATATGCTATTTATGGTGGATCATGATGATTGATTCTATACGTTGATTATTAATTTGGTGAATCATGTGCGATGGTTACACATTTTGAGATTCATGGCTGAAGATGTGTTTAAGTGAAGTTGTATATCCTTTAAAAAATTTTCTGGAGAAAATTTTTTCATCCCAGGATGGGGGGTGTCATGTGACGTGGCCTCACATCAAGGCATGTGACGCTCCATCACATGTGGTTGTTGATATGATCATTTCCCCGTGCCACAATTAAAGGAAGAATATTCATATGGCTTGTCTAGTGTAGCGGGCGTCCCCAAAATAATTGTGAGTATGACTCATTCAAGAACGAATGTGGTCATTGGGTGAAAGTGACCCCTGAGTGAGAGTTTAACAAGGGCTGGTAAGGTAAGGTGCTGGTCATGTGTTTTGAACACTGAGTATGCACTCACTAGGAGAAGGGGGGAAAGAGTCAGTTTTAACCCAGCAGATGGCCTAGAGACTCGAACCTGTCAGGACGGTGGTCCTCTTTGCTGACCAGTCATTACCAGGTGAGCGATAGATAGTTGGGGAAAGCTACAGGGGGAAAACTTAAAGAAGAGAGAAAGAATTCATATGTTGAATTGAGAAGCAGGTTACTTACACGAACCTTATTCGTGTTTCAGCCCTTCACCCTTCACCCTTTACCCTTCGCCCTTCACCCTTCATCTTTCACCCCGTGAGGTGGTTGAAGATGGCCATGGTGTGGGGAACATACCGGTAGTTCAGCCCAGCCAGTACCAACTCCAGGGAGAGGAGTTGAAGCTCGTCATTTCGCAAGAGACAGAGGAAGTCGCGGAAGAGAAGACGAGACTCGTATCTCCAGGACAAGAGAGTTCGAGGGGCAGTATATTGTCTCAGAGAGAGAGACAGGGAATTGAGAAAGCAGGGAAGCTTTTTACTTGAGGCAGGCAGGTCCTCAGTGATTACGGAGTTATGTATTCTCCTGGTTCGGATTTTTTGGATAACGGAATGTGAAGGCCATAGCTTTATAGAAGCGGAACTAGGTTATTTATCTCTCGGTGTGAGGAGGATACATGTGGAAGACTGTTTTTTCTCTCAGTGTAAAGAGAGATACATGTGTGCAGATTTATTTGTCTCTCAGTGTGGAGAGAGATACAGTTGTAAACTCTGTTTACAAGTGGTTGATGATTT
>CM031597.1:114059724-114062224 GCA_018398815.1 Conus ventricosus | reverse complement strand
GTGTTTATGTCAGGGATAAAAATTCTGTCCATCATTTACTTACTATACAGCTCAATTTTAATCGGGCAATAAATTAAAGGTATAATAATGCATATTTTGAAAGCACTAACATTTGTTTATATGACACGTTATTACAGGGATCTCACACTTTATTGCCCAGTCAGAATTGGGCGGGCTGTTGTGATATCTTTTTTAATATTTTCAGAAGTATTTTGAGTGGAGTGTCTAGATTCTAACATGTGGAGGACAGAGGTGAGAGAAAATGACCAGAGATAATAGATCTGACATTCGTGGTAGTCTCTGTTGCCTTTTGATATCGTCTGATATCATCGATGATGAACAGACCCCACTGAACTTGAACTGAGTAGAGATGGTTGGACTTCACAGAGGAATGTGATCAGGAATTACCTGAATTGAGCAGACGGAAGGGCTTAAGAGATGGCTGGTTTCAGCCAAGGAAAGGACCAGTAAAATGCTGGATTGAGCAGAGAAAGAGGTAAAGAAATCACTGGATTCAGCCGATGGAAAAAGAGGAGGGTTTGGCGGGACTGAGAACAAGGTGAGGGTAAGGAGATGAGTGAATTGATAAAATGAAGGAATATGGAGATCGCTGTTTTGAACAGGAGGAAGACATGAGCTGACTGGCCTGAGTAGAGGAATGGGGTAAGTGGAAGCTGAATTGAGCAGAGGAAGGGGACAAGTGGAAGACTGAATTGAGCAGAGGAAGGGGACAAGTGGAAGACTGAATTGAGCAGAGGAAGGGGACAAGTGGAAGACTGAATTGAGCAGAGGAACGGGACAAGTGGAAGACTGAATTGAGCAGAGGAAGGGGACAAGTGGAAGACTGAATTGAGTAGAGGAAGGGACAAGTGGAAGACTGAATTGAGCAGAGGAAGGGACAAGTGGAAGACTGAATTGAGCAGAGGAACGGGACAAGTGGAAGACTGAATTGAGCAGAGGAAGGGGACAAGTGGAAGACTGAATTGAGCAGAGCACAGGATAAGTGGAAGACTGAATTGAGCAGAGCACAGGATAAGTGGAAGACTGAATTGAGCAGAGCACAGGATAAGTGGAAGACTGAATTGAGCAGAGCACAGGATAAGGGGGAAGACTGAATTGAGCAGAGCACAGGATAAGTGGAAGACTGAATTGAGCAGAGCACAGGATAAGTGGAAGACTGAATTGAGCAGAGCACAGGATAAGCAGATGGCTGGATTATGCAGAGAAACAGAGCAAAGACATGGCTAGGTTGAGCAGAAAAGACAACGAGGCAAGTGGGTGACTGGACTGAGCAGTGGAAGGGAGTAAGTGGATGGCTGGATTGAGCTGAGGAACGGGTGAAGAAGATGCCTGGAATGGGTGGAAAAACAGAAAGACGAGTGGAGTATGCTAAGGCAGTCAGAGTCTCAGGGATCTGACGAGGATCATAGTACATAATGCTATAGGCACGAAACGGGTAACGTACAGGGCAGCTTTTGCGGTTTGAAGGAAACAGGGCTGGAATTCGAAGATGGCGGTTAAGTAGAAGCTGAGATGGTAATGGAATGACATTAGAAGAAGGCTTCAGCAGAGGAGAAAGACGAGTGCTGGAGAAAATGGAGAAGGTTCTTTTACCTAAGGTGGAAGAAGGAAATAGGTCATGAAAAGATAGAGTTATCAAAAGAAATCATTGAAGAGAGTTGTAAGATGGTGGGAGGAGGGGGAGGTGGGGCGAGGGGGGGGGGGGGAGGAGGACGGCTAGGTGGAAAGGTTACAGGTGGATATGAAATGCTTGACAGATACAGTGGATGATGAAAATAAGACGGGCGTACAGTGTAAGAATGAGGGATACGCGTCATAGAGAGGAAAAGATGGTGTTGATAACTGAGTGGATGGGTTATCGGTAAAGGTAAGGTTGATTGTCAGGTGGACGAAATAAATATCACAAACAAAGAGATGGATGGGGGCGGAGCAAGGGGGGGGGGGGGCACAAAAGACAGGAAAAGACACACAGGGAGGTGCTGATAGGAAGGGATCGAATGGGAGGGGGGGGGCACAAAAGAAGGAAAAGACACACAGGGAGGTGTGATAGGAAGGATCGAATGGGAGGGGGGGGGGGGGGCACAAAAGACAGGAAAAGACACACAGGAGGTGCTGATAGGAAGGGATCGAATGGGAGGGGGGGGGGGGGGGCACAAAAGACAGGAAAAGACACACAGGGAGGTGTGATAGAAGGGATCGAATGGGAGGGGGGGGCACAAAAGACAGGAAAGACACACAGGGAGGTGCTGATAGGAAGGGATCGAATGGGGGGGGGGGCAAAAGACAGGAAAAGAAACAGGGAGGTGTGATAGAAGGGATCGAATGGGAGGGGGGGGGGCACAAAAGACAGGAAAAGACACACAGGGAGGTGCTGATAGGAAGGGATCGAATGGGAGGGGGGGGGGGGCACAAAAGACAGGAAAAGACACACAGGGAGGTGCTGAAGGGAGGGATCGAATGGGAGGGGGGGGGGGGGGGG
>CM031597.1:114055715-114059624 GCA_018398815.1 Conus ventricosus | reverse complement strand
CACGTTTGGGAAATACAATACACCTGCACGTGTTGATACGGAAATTTGAGCTACACTCTTAAAGACACTCTTAAATTAAGTGGATGAAACTCGGCTGTGTGTTCCCAGTCTTCCCATTTGAGCCCATAGCAAACTCAACTCTGGGTGGGGGCCGGTCGAGGCAGAAAAAAAAATCTCCGACGAATAGCTCTAAAGGGAATCGAACCCACGACCATCCGGCCGGAAGTCCGCGACGCTAACTACTTCGCCAGGGCAGCTGATGATTCGGCAAAGTTTTTAACTTTTGTTGTCGTTTGTTCCTGCAGAACCGTAGTTTACCTTTGTAGCAGATGGTGTGTAGCCTGTGCCAACAGCCCGCACAATTTACCCCCCTTTGAACAAAATTAAAGTACTAGAAGGGCAGTAACTCCAGTCAGTGTTTGTAACGGAGGGGAAGACTGACGTGCAGAGGTTGGAGAGGTTGTCAGGGTGAGTGGAGAAGAGGGGGTGGGCTTCAGCTAGTGGGTTTAGAATCAAAACTTTTTCCTACAGCTGTCCAGTGTAATTTTTGTTCCCAGTATCAAAATTTTAAAAAGATTAGGTTTCAGTGTCGATGCTTTATCACCGTTTGTTGTTGTTGTTGTTGCTGCAGAAAGAAAAACTTTATTTTAAACTGTGTCTGCCTTTATTTGTCTGCCTTTTGAGTGTTTTCCTACTGTGCCGAGATGTTCTAATTTTGATCACTCCTTTCGTTATCGATTGTGTGTGAGGTATTCAGCTATCGTTCATAATCATACATGAAAGAGAAAAACAATCGCATGCACACAAAAAATGTATATGTTTGTATTGTCTATTCATGATATTCATCTACGTGTCCATCCACACTAGAACACACACACACACACATCACACACACACACACACACACACACACACACACACACACACACGCGCGCGCGCGCGCGCGCGCGCGCGCGCGCGCGCACACACACAGCAAGCAAATGCGCGTCTACAGGCGCGCACGTTGTCAAGGCCATGTACGATCAAAGTCAGAAAATTTTTCCCGGTTGCCAAGGACACCAGAGTGACACTGGTGCCAAGTGAAGTGGAATGACCCATGGGGAGGGGGATCATTTGATATCAGCGTCTGGTGGCAAGTGAAGTGGAATGACCCATGGGGAGGGGGATCATTTGATATCAGCGTCTGGTGGCAAGTGAAGTGGAATGACCCGTGGGGAGGGGGATCATTTGATATCAGCGTCTGGTGGCAAGTGAAGTGGAATGACCCATGGGGAGGGGGATCATTTGATATCAGCGTCTGGTGGCAAGTGAAGTGGAATGACCCGTGGGGAGGGGGATCATTTGATATCAGCGTCTGGTGGCAAGTGAAGTGGAATGACCCGTGGGGAGGGGGATCATTTGATATCAGCGTCTGGTGGCAAGTGAATGTGGAATGACCCATGGGGAGGGGGATCATTTGATATCAGCGTCTGGTGGCAAGTGAAGTGGAATGACCCATGGGGAGGGGGATCATTTGATATCAGCGTCTGGTGGCAAGTGAAGTGGAATGACCCATGGGGAGGGGATCATTTGATATCAGCGTCTGGTGGCAAGTGAAGTGGAATGACCCGTGGGGAGGGGGATCATTTGATATCAGCGTCTGGTGGCAAGTGAAGTGGAATGACCCCGGTTGGGGGGAGGGGGATCATTTGATATCAGCGTCTGGTGCAAGTGCTCTGAGGTGCCCAAACATCTGCCACGAGGTCTTAGTATGAAAAGATCAGCCACGTTGTATTCGACACCCGTCATTCCCTCTCCCTGCCACCCTCCACCCCTTCAGTCCCCTCTCCCTCCCTCCCTCCCTCTCTTCTTTCTTGTCTCCTCTGTCTATCTGTCTGTCTGTCTGTCTGTCTGTCTGTCTGTCTGTCTGTCTGTCTCTCTCTCTCTCTCTCTCTCTCTCTCTCTCTCTCTCTCTCTCTCTGTGTGTGTGTGTGTGTGTGGTGTGTGTGTGTGTGTGTGTTTGTAAGAGGGGCACTGTGGGTAGGGGAAAGAAATCGGGCGAAATGGGACGTGAAAGTATTGGACGCACCAGCTGATATCCAGACTTTTGTATAAATAAAATCAACTACAATGAAGAGTAACAAATACAAAAAAAGGGAAAGAACGAAAAAAAAAAGAGAAAGAAAACAATAAGCAAACAACCAGTATACAGAATATTCAGTTGCACACAGCGTGGACAATTTCATGTGACAAACACACAAAAGAGATTTTTATTTGCTCAAGCGAAATACTACCGGTAGCTAAGTTCTAAAGACATGAAAACAGGATTTACGTGACAAAGCATGCAATCATAATCATGTCAGTCGCACCATATCAATAACATGTAAATGGATACGGATCACAATGTTCTCCTTATAATCCTTACGATTTGGATGATGTGAATCATAAATTACATTTTAACACGTTTATTTTTGTGCAGTGAACCTCTGTAAAAAAAAAAAATTTTTAAAAAGTGTGTATTTTCTTTCTTTTTCTTTCAAAAGCTGGACACTGGAAGAATTAATGGAATCAGCATCCATATCACCGTAACAAGTAGATGCTATATTGCAGACATGAGAAATCGCTCGACCAGTTTGAAGTATAAAATCTCGATCACAACTGTTCATGTGTGCGCGTAGGCTTTCACTAGGCTCCTCTGAGGCAGACTCGGCGGCGTTGGGTCGGGCAATAGGTCGAGATGGATGCTCTCACTAATCGCTCAATAACCACATTGTTTATCTCTGTACGCCCATGGTATTTATTTCTTAACAACCTGACGGTTGATCAATTCACAAGATTCTTACCGTGTGTCTCATGCAGCCTGATCGTTCTTCTCTCAACCTTTCCGTTTAACCCTAAACGTGCTTATTTTTTTACCTCTTAACAATCACGTCCTATAAATATGCCTTAGCAACCTTACTGTGAATGCATTGTCCATAAACGCACTGATTGTTCAGAGAACGAAGACTTGGGAATCTTGGTCAAACTGGGAGATGGAAAGACTGTCCACCAGTCCATACGTAGTGGTTGGCGCTTTTCTGATGGTAAGTCTGAAACAGGGGCACTCGAAGCCCTCTTCTAGAATCTTTAGGAGAGTCTAGGTACATTCCACAACAAGGTTGTCTGTCAACTTTTCTTACACCCTCACCCTCCTTAAAACTCTTTCAACCCCCCCCCCCCCCATCCCCCTTCCTCTTCCCCTTGCCTTCCCGCATAACGATCTCAGCGCCATTGCAGTCGTCTTTGTCAGGTTATAGCTGTCCTTCGCTGGTACTGTTATTCAGTGGATACACTCCCGTTACAATATCCAAGCAACGAAAAAGCCAACCGATCGGAAAAGATGAGAGAGAGGCTGCCCCTAGAGCTAGAGCAGCAGTGTGTCAGCTTTGACAAGGCCAGGGGCGTACTGAAGGAGAGGCAGAGGACACGATGATTGCAGCAACATCCAAACCGCAGCATTCAGAGTGGCTCTTATCTCCTCTCTTGCCACGACCAGATGAACCTCCTGAGACCAAGAACGGACCACTCCAGACTCAGACTCAGACGCCATACGCGCAGCCAGTTCCACTCCGCTGCTACTACGCAGCGCTGCAACTCTTCCCCCATGACGAGGAACACCTCCTCACCTCCTCCTGTATCCACCAGACCTTAGAACAGACACTGGGTCTGAAGACACATCGTTGAGTGAGAAACTGTTCCGACGTGCAGTAGTCATCCGGGTCACTCACATTCCTGTTTGAGCGAACGGAGAAAAAGAACAGAACCTCAGTGCTCATACTGGGTCGGGTTCAAACCGAGCGCTGGAGTCACCGCATGGCCTAAGGCGCCGGTCAGACCGTTCGCTCCTCTACTATAACAGTAGAAATGGAGGTTTATGCAATGGCGCTCCTG
>CM031597.1:114048215-114050715 GCA_018398815.1 Conus ventricosus | reverse complement strand
GTCCGCCATGTGTGGCACTGACCTTCTTTCTGACGTTTCAACATGAATTGACATTTTCTGTTCCGACGACAGCATGTCTGGTTGTAATGCTTCACGATTTCCCCACATAATTACAGGGTTTTTTTCACAAATAGGTGAACTTATTCTTGCTTAGCATAGCATAACACTTTTGCGCGTTGAATTGCTAGCCCCAGTCCTCGGCCCATATTTGTAGTCAGTTGAGATCCTCCTGTAGCGTAGTGTGGTCTTGGAAGGCTCTGGTTTCTCTGTAAAGCAGGCAGTCATATGCAAAAACGACGTGCTCTTGAAGCTACGGAACCTGGGAGGTCATTAACACGGCACAGAAAGGCTAAAGGCGCAGTACTGTGCCCTTGATTACAGAAAAGGCTGAGGGCGCAGTACTGTGCCCTGGATTACAGAAAAGGCAAAGGGCGCAGTACTGTGCCCTGGATTACAGAAAAGGCAAAGGGCGCTGTACTGTGCCCTGGATTACAGAAAAGGCAAAGGGCGCTGTACTGTGCCCTGGATTACAGAAAAGGCAAAGGCCGCTGTACTGTGCCCTGGATTACAGAAAAGGCAAAGGGCGCTGTACTGTGCCCTGGATTACAGAAAAGGCTAAGGGCGCAGTACTGTGCCCTGGATTACAGAAAAGGCAAAGGGCGCAGTACTGTGCCCTGGATTACAGAAAAGGCAATGGGCGCAGTACTGTGCCCTGGATTACAGAAAAGGCAATGAGCGCAGTACTGTGCCCTGGATTACAGAAAAGGCTAAGGGCGCAGTACTGTGCCCTGGATTACAGAAAAGGCAAAGGGCGCAGTACTGTGCCCTGGATTACAGAAAAGGCAATGGGCGCAGTACTGTGCCCTGGATTACAGAAAAGGCAAAGGGCGCAGTACTGTGCCCTGGATTACAGAAAAGGCTGAGGGCGCAGTACTGTGCCTGGATTACAGAAAAGGCTGAGGGCGCAGTACTGTGCCCTGGATTACAGAAAAGGCAATGGGCGCAGTACTGTGCCCTGGATTACAGAAAAGGCAAAGGGCGCTGTACTGTGCCCTGGATTACAGAAAAGGCTAAGGGCGCAGTACTGTGCCCTGGATTACAGAAAAGGCTAAGGGCGCAGTACTGTGCCCTGGATTACAGAAAAGGCTGAGGGCGCAGTACTGTGCCCTGGATTACAGAAAAGGCTGAGGGCGCAGTACTGTGCCCTGGATTACAGAAAAGGCAATGGGCGCAGTACTGTGCCCTGGATTACAGAAAAGGCAATGGGCGCAGTACTGTGCCCTGGATTACAGAAAAGGCAATGGGCGCAGTACTGTGCCCTGGATTACAGAAAAAACTAAGGGCCCAGCACTGTGCCCTGGATTACAGAAAAGGCAATGGGCGCAGTACTGTGCCCTGGATTACAGAAAAGGCAAAGGGCGCAGTACTGTGCCCTGGATTACAGAAAAGGCAAAGGGCGCAGTACTGTGCCCTGGATTACAGAAAAGGCAATGGGCGCAGTACTGTGCCCTGGATTACAGAAAAGGCAATGGGCGCAGTACTGTGCCCTGGATTACAGAAAAGGCTAAGGGCGCAGTACTGTGCCCTGGATTACAGAAAAGGCTAAGGGCGCAGTACTGTGCCCTGGATTACAGAAAAGGCAATGGGCGCAGTACTGTGCCCTGGATTACAGAAAAGGCAAAGGGCGCAGTACTGTGCCCTGGATTACAGAAAAGGCAATGGGCGCAGTACTGTGCCCTGGATTACAGAAAGGCTAAGGGCGCAGTACTGTGCCCTGGATTACAGAAAAGGCTAAGGGCGCTGTACTGTGCCCTGGATTTGACTGCCACTTATTCGGACGATTCACCGTTAATACTTTTTTTTCTCTCTTTCCGGTTGCGGCGGACAATGTATGAACGAATTCATAACCAAACCAGCTTTACTCATAAAGTACGAAAACAGAGATTGTTGAGCAGTTTGAAATAAGTTGTAATGCTTCTTTAATGGGCGATTTTCGGGAAAACTTCGGAATTTGAGTGGAAGATACAGAGGAGGGACTGGGAAGGGACGACTGGTGGTGGTAGTGGTGGTGTGTATGTGTAAAGGAGGGGTAGAGGTAGGGTGTTGAATCTGAAAAGACCGCGAATGATCTCGACTAATTAGGAGAGGCTACTATCTATAGTGTGGCAGGGGAAAAATAAGAACAGTACATCATTTGATCAGGTTTGATTTCTAACCTATAGCCATTAAAGGCCACGTCTATTTTTCTGGTATTTAAGATAGAGTGGATTACACGCAGAACGGAGCTGAAGCCGAGACCGGGTTGTTCAAGCTTTCTTCTTTCTATCACGTATCTTTTCATTTTCTGGTTACAGACACTCTGTGCTTCTTTCTATCACCCATCTCTTCATGTTCTGGTCACAGACACTCTGTGCTGCTTCTTTCTATCACCCATCTCTTCATGTTCTGACCACCGACACTCTGTGCTGCTTCTTTCTATCACCCATCTTTTCATTTTCTG
>CM031597.1:114023215-114040715 GCA_018398815.1 Conus ventricosus | reverse complement strand
CAAAGAGAAATGTGATTATTTGATGATCATGCGCGCAAATTGCGTGCTATTGCAAAGATCCTTTATGGATATCCACAGTTTTTCACTGTTGGTCTTCCATGAGGTATATTTTTGGCAAGTTAAAACAGATTACTTCCATGTTGCAAGTCCCTGAATTTAAGGAGTATTGGTTCCGCCCTCTTACACTACCAAAAACAGATCAGCTCCAAGCTTCCCCATAAAGTAAGGGTTAATGCTGAAAAAGTTTCTGAACTACTGTGACGGGGTTTCTAAAAACAGAAACAGCTATATATAACCCCCTTGTCTGCCAAGTTTTCTGAACTACTGTGACGGGCTTCTAAAAATAGTAGGGTTTTAGCGTAACCGCCTGGCTAGCAGCGAAGGCTAGCTGTTGAGGCCACAGGGACAACCTAACAGCGTGCAGGCCTATTCAAATTTCTATGTGTTTTTATAACTATCCTAAATTTCATAAGCAGGAATCAGTATAAATGACTGTGTAGCAAACGCCAAAACCTTATTAAATTTAAATGCAACTGGATAACGATTTTGAAGTTCTGGCAAAAAAACTAGATGGGGTTAGGCAGAACCTTAGTACATCTACCAGTATGGAGAGGAGTAGTGTGTGGCCAGCACTATCTTCAATAAATGCTCCAAATATACAATGACGGATGTACTAACTACGGGCGTTAGAGCCCCATAAAAGCTCGGCTACAGCAGTAATTGCTGAACTCTCTTCCAAAAGCCAGTTGCAAGCCTGGTTTGAGAAAAGAGGAGCACAGCAAACTAGGCCAAGTGATCATATGGGGTTGACTACTGACGTAGTATACGTGGTTCTAAAAATAGTAACGGTTACGCGTAACCGCCTGGCAAACATTTCTACTGAAAACCATGCTTCAACCCCTGCACACCTCCTTTTCAGGCTCCCTTTTGGGCGGCCCGGGCGATAGAACTGAAACAGACCCTGTGATTATTGATTCAGGTTTTTGATAGGTGCTTTCGGTGGCTGTCTTGAATTTACGACGTTCAAGTGTGAACAACAAAAAAGCCCCCTTCACTTTTCTCACAAGCACTGTCCTGTCTATTGTGTGTTTTTTTGTTTTTTGTTGTGTTTGTTGTTTGTTTGTGTGTGTGTGTGTTTTGTCCTACCCTACGCACGCACTCCCCCACCCCCACCCCACCCCACGCACGCACGTCCCCCCACCCCACCCCACGCACGCACGCCCCCCCCCACCCCACCCCATCACTTTTCCCCCACCCCCCACCCCCACGCACACTCAAGTCATCCACAAGTTCTTAACTGAATTTAAACCCCAAGTCACTCTAAGTCATCCTAAAGGGTTCTTACTCAAGTTATTCTCAGTTGTCCTTAAGTCATTCTTAAGTCATCCCAAGTCACCCCAAGTCACTTTTAAGTTTTTAAACTGAAGTCACCTCAATTTTCCCCAAGTTAAACCTAAGATCATAACTAAGTAAATCCTTTAAGTACAACCAAGTTTCTTATTCAAGTTATCTTATAATTTATCAAAAAATCAATCTATGTTTTTATCTTAAATAGTAGATGTTTTATATAGTACACAAACGCCTCAAAAAACGCGTCATCATGAGAAAATCTTGCTCGGCGTTCTCGCGCAAGATCGGTCAGCATAGATCTTAATGAAGTTCTTACATCCTAACAACCGCATTGATTACAATTCTGGTCTATGGAAATGTCTTTTATAGACTCCATGTCTTTATTTATTGACACCATCATTTTATAATACGCCATGTTCTATTTTTATTAAAAAATTTAAATTTAAGTTCTTAAAATATTATTCCATCTGAAATGGATCAAAATGATCTTTTGTTATTGGCGGTGCTGGGCTGCTGTTGTTTTTTGTATTTAGCTTTCAGATTTTTTGATTGCTTTGTTTTGGCTGCCATTGTTTATATATTTTATAACAGTAATAACCGCCCCCAGCAGCAGCAAGGACGCCAAAAATGGCAACAGTTTTAAAAGTTCAATATTCCATGAAGACTTTGGCGCTTTTAGGTCTTAATCACATGGAGTTTTTATAGCTGGCATTAAATCAACTTGTTCTGGCGTTGGCGGCGTTATTTTCATTATGAGCTATATTTTGTAACATTAATTTTTTTTGTCTGTTCCACTCCGCTAATCTTTTTCCTGCTTTAACACGCCCAGGATGAGGTGTTTTACGGTCACTTTCTCGATTTGATTCAATGTTTTCTGATTCTGCTGTTTTTTCCCGACTCGTTCCTTTTGAAGGGAAATAAAGTCTATATGATTAAAGTAATTAACCCCATGTTTAAAATGGCGAAACAATGTTCCAAATCTGTAATACAGATCACACCCTAGAGACCTAATGACTTTGTTAAAACTGGATCTTGCGTTAAATCATTACGTAAGATTTTGTCAGAATCAATGGGAGCAAATCTACTGACTAGTTTAGTGTACAAACTAAAACCGTTTTGCCCCACACTTTTCACCATTCTAGACCCCAGCGCGCTTCATACCTTTATGAACTTTAAAATGGTCTTGCGGCGAATCTGTTGAATTGTTCTATGCTGAATTCAGTTCGAGGACTGTTTTGTTTTCAACATGTGCCAAAGAATACAGCCTCTCCTTTTGGGCTTTAATAGCTTGGTCATCAACTTGGTCATTCATAAGTTCAGGAAGGTTTGGGCTGCCTTTGTAGCTGTAGTAGATCATCACTGTTCAATTTTTTATTAATTATAACTATTTTTTTTTTCTAAAAATGAGCACCGAAAAACTGTTGCAAAACCTTGTATCCATTCTGCTGTATTTGGGGGGGTTAAGTTAGGATACAAATTGCTTGGTAAAAGCTTGTTAAGATTAAACCAGCAGATTTTGGGCAAACTAACTTTGAGATTCAGCAAAGCTAATTGCTATCATTGCAGCTTCGTTTGCCACGAAAGATTTTCTAGTCAAGAAAGGGAAATAATTCCAGACAGTATAAAATATGTAAATAAAAAATACATTTATAAAAAATGGCTTCACTCGTATGATGATGGGCGGCGCTGTGGTTAATGCGCTCGCTTTTAGCGGAAGTAATTACGCATTTAGTAAACTGCGAGATGAAGGCGAGAGAAAAAGACATAACAAAGCGTGGAGCAACTGCTGCACACAAGATCGCTATGAAAAGCAGGAATTGAGCAGTTAGATTTTATTAATAACACACTGAAAAAACGGGGCATGCAGCTTACACATTTAAAGATGTTGATCAAGGAATAAAACAATATTATCTTGTAACCGGCAAACCATCGAGACATTGCCCCCACAAATTCAGTGACTTTTATAAACCCAAACAGAAAAACAAAAGATGCAAAAAATCGGTTTATTGTCTTTGGTAGACCGTTGTGTAATTTGTTGCGCATAATATGGCTGAGTAAAAAATGAACAAAATCTATTATTCGCCAAAAGGATTTTTGGAAGGGAATAACAGAAATTAAAAAGCTAACCCAAGCAGCGGGAGTCAGTGAACAAACAGCAAAAGAATGGTTATCTAAACAAGCGTTTTGGCAAATTTATTTACCAGCGCCTAGACGAATACAGAGCCCACACTTGTGAATACAACCCCAAACGACACCCATCAAATGGATCTTCTTTATTTACCCTCTGATACGTTTTAGGCGAAAAAGATTAAGTACGCACTCACAGTCATTGACATAGCTTAAAGTTTCAAAGATGCGGAACCTTAACACAAAGAGTGCTTCTGCTGTTGCTGTTGCCATACAACGAATACCAACGGGCCCTTTAACTTATCCTCGCATGATTCAAGTCGATGAGGGAAAAAGAATTTAAAGGGCAAGTAAATCAATTATTGTTGAAACATAGAGTTACCATCAAAAGAGGCTTTCCCGGGAGTTCAAAATCACAGGCTTAGTTGAAAACTTTAAAAAAACAGTTAGCTGAAAGACTTTTCTCCTACCAGTATCATAGAGAGCTGATTGACAATTCTCGCAACACAGAATGGGTTAGAAGACCCTCAGTTTTGCGCGCAATGAATAATGAAGAATTTAAAGGACTAAAACCAGTACAAGCAATAAAAAGAAAAACAATAATGTTGTTGAAGGTAGAGTCTTCATCCGGCAAACATTACCGTTTGGTTTAAAAGTAAGGTACCTTTATTTACCGGGGGAAGCAGAAGGGGACACTCGCTCAGGGCAACAGATCCAGTTTGAGTGTTTTCCATATGAAATAAAAAGAATTGTAAAATAATCCCCCGTGTATTATTACGAAAACTGACACGACAAAACAACCAGCTCCTCAAAGATCTTTTGCGAAGGAAGAACTGCAGATAATCCCGCCAGACCAGTCCGCTTTAATTAATTTACGTAAATATATTTGATTTTAAAATGGAAGCTCAGAAGGAAGTGCAGAACGAAACAAGAATGGTAAAGGAAGAGACCTTGAAAATGATACGGGAATCATTTCATGCGTGTAATGCTATTAAGGAAACATTTTGGGGGATTAATCAATGCATGCTAAATCATCCAGATCACCTACAACTCAAACCCCCAAATTGGAAAAAAGAATACTTGAAATAATAAAAAAAATTCAACGCGTCAAGCAAACAGAAAAAAGTTTTAAAATGAATTGGATGAAGCTATGATTGATCTTATAATAAAAGTTGATGAAAAATAAAACCCCCCTGTTTATGCGTCCTCCAAATTTGCCCGATTGCATATGAAAACTCCGATTAAAAAAACCACGTTTTGTGTTTGTTCTATCTAACGACTTCTTTTTTTACAACTGTTGTTGATCTCATGTAGATTAGATCCCCAGTTTTACGTTGTCATGATGAAAAGTCTTATTGCCAAACAATGCTTCTTTGTAGTTGTCATGTGATATGTTTGACTGCCCCAACGCTGCGAGATATTCCCTTTTGCTTTCTTATGTTTTTTCTCCTGGCTCAAATACTGTACATTTTCGACCTTAAACCAATAAACTCCTTAATCACCCCTCCAGAAAATTTTCATCCTCATCTTTCCTAAAACCTTCTTGTTAACAGTTGAATGCAAAGGCGAATTTTTAGGATAATCGATGTGTCGTACCATCCCGCATGACTTTAGCCACTTCGTTTCCATGTCTTTAAGATGTCTTCAGTAGGATACCCTATAAAAAAAACTATCTGTATCTGTGTAAAGTACTCTGGACTCTGGATACACGGGTTTAAAGTAGTCAAAAGAAATTCTAACATTAAAAGCTTTGATAATTCTAAAACGGTAAACCCGATAAAAACAGGTTTGCCAATTTGACTTTCTTTTTTTTCATTATTATGCCAAAAAGGTGATCATGAAATTTTCTGGTCCTGATAATTAGGTTTTAAAAGCAGCTTAATTGCTTCGTTCTCATTGGTGATAACGACATCTTTACGCTTGTGCGGGTTCTCCATAGTCTTTCCGAAACAACTGTTGTTCATCAGCTTGAAAAAGTCTTTTTCTGAGCATTGCGGATTTAGTTCTGAGTCGGTCTTTGATGTATGGTTTCATGAACTGTTCTTGATAAAAAGAAATTATACGATGAACAGCTGTCAACTTCAAACCATGTCTTAAATAAAATTGTAGAAGTCTGTAATGACAGACATAATTTTTTTGCCTCGAAATTAGGCACAATTTTAGGTGCTCTGTTTTCCCCCTCTTTAGACTTTCTGCTGCTAATGGATATTCATTATGCAGGTCATGGAGTTCATGAGGATATTCTAAGTCAACTTCTAGAATGTACCCACGCTGTTGACCGGCGTTAAACTGCCCAACCACTTTAAATGCTTTTTGATATTGTTGTACTCCCGCCTGTGTACATTTTAAAGTTGCGAAATGGAAGCGATTGGCCATAGCCCAACCATACGATTGTTTGCATCTAAATACATGAGATAGTTAGACTTTTTACTCGGATCATAGTCGCCCAAAGTATTTGTTGTTTGTTTACAGTAATGATGCACGCCATACTATTCCTCCGCGCAATCCGTTTCAATCATCTGAATCATTGGTAAATCTGACATAAATCAATCGGGTACTCCAGTAAACTTTAAGAAAGCATCCCAGCTCATCCCGGGCGCAGAAATGTAATGCGCGGGGATCCAGGCTATAATGTTTCATGCAGGTCTTTCTATAATTTTCAAAAATCCCGCCAACAAACATGTATCGCCATAAAGTAGGAGTCATGATAGTCTCCCATCGTTTACAATCTAACTTCTGCCACGCATCTTGAGCATGTTGGTAATCAAAAATCACTAATGCCCTTTCCTCTAAGACTAAAAAAGAACGCGCCTTTAGGGGGAAAGTGTATCTTCATCAAACCTTTCCCAACTGTTCATGTATTCATAAGGGTAAACCCCCTTTCTAACAAGAGTTGGGTAAAAATATTCTTCTGTTATTGGGCAGGACTTTAAGGACATAGCCAGGGGACTCTAATGAACCCATCATGTGTTGCATAGAGTCATAAAAAACATGTTATTTAGATTAAAGCACATGTACTTTTCTGATGACGTGCAATGCATGACACCCTGAAGGGCATCGTCCACTGCTTTCATTATAAGATGAGATTTCGTAACCTCGCAAGTTATAAAAGAAGATGGCAGTTTCCCATGTCTTAGGATCAAACTTTAGTTAAAGATTGCATTTACTGTGCGCTGCTCCTCTGAACTTTCCGCTAATGTGATCATTGTCTCTTACTGTTGGATTCTCTGCGTCTGATGAGAGACCTAAACCACAAATCCAACAGTGAGTGGCTGCGTCATACTGTTCTTGGTCTTCAGGCGTCATTATGTTTTCAGATAAATTCAGATTATTAGAACAGGTGTTACGCCCCTTGCTGCATGCGTTCTAAGAAGTATTCTGCAGCATTAGGCCCTCTAAAATTCTGGCTTGAATGAACGCCATCTGACCTGACAATAATGAAGGCAATGAACAAATCTGATGATTACCTTTAAAGGGACTGTTTTTTCGAAGTTTTTGGCGCTGGCCCTTCATAAGGAACAATAGCGACTCGAAGTCTGCGTAAACTACGTATGGAGAATTTTGCAGTCGTTTCCAGTTCTTAAAACAAACTTTAGATCTGGGTGGGGCGGTAATTAGTTCTGTATTACAGTCAACTGGGTTAATACAATTTTTTATATGTTCACTCGCGGCTTGCACAGAGGGAAATTCTTGTTAAACATTTTCTACAGAATTCTTGTTTGCAACAATTTTTTGAAGTATGCGCTAATAATTTCTCATTGTGCGTATCAATGTGTAATTTTGGTTCCCTGTTGGTTTAAAACATCAGCAGTAAGTCAACATGATTTTTGCCTGGATCACCTATTGTTGGGCTGTTCTTGGACACTTTAATAGGCAGTAGATTGTTTCCTTTATCCCATGTGAGACATTAACAGTTTTTTGGTTTTTTTTTGTTCTTCAAACTGATCAATTTGTTCTACACTCACAGGAAAGGATTATTCCCCTAAAGTTAAAATCATTGTGTAAGCTTCATAGTTAGACCCCTCTCTCTGCGTTTTTGCCGACGGGGATGCAGCCTTGCGAGAACACACCACATGAAACATTTGTTGTCTAATTCTTATGTTTGAACTGCTCTTTTTGCGACTAATGCTGGGGGTAGCGGAATGTAAGACCTGCCTACAATCGGTTTCATACTTAGCCTGTTTAACTGATCTCTAAAACTTCGCCTCTGACCAACCAGAGCCTCTCATTTTGGCTCTTCAGCGGCAGCGTCAAACTGTGCAAGCAGTTCGTCTGCCCAACCGGGTGTTAAGTCATTACGAGAAAGAATTGTCTGTTGTTTAGTCGAGACCCCCGACTTCTAGATTTTCTTCATTTATTGTTACATAGTCAATTAAAACAGCTAACATTTCTTTAATGGCGGGTCTATTGTTAGTTTACTTGGAACTTGAGAAATAGCATGAACAACGCTTGCCCGTACGTTTGTTGGATCAATGACTTCTAGATCAATATCATTCAGTGCTCTTGAATAAACGCTCTCTCTCAAGCATTCCTTCAAACAATTCGTCTGGGCCTTCATATATCTTTGCCATGTTGAGTTTCTTTTCTAACTCAAATAATTTATTTAAAATTAAAAAAAAAAACTTAATCAGAATCAATATCAACGGTCTTTTGTGCTTGGACTCATAAACTAAAGTATAAACACCCTTCGTGTTGTTAATGTGAGCTGTTTAGAACAGAGTTTTAAAGTCTCGTTTACCTTTTTTTTAAGCATTCCTTTTTTATTTGCTCGGCGTCTGGCTGTTGAAAAAACTTGTCCCCGCCTTTCTTTGAAGATCAAACTTTGGGCTTTTTTAGTCATCAAAATCGGGCCTGTAAACGATTAAATTCTTCATCCGTGATGTTTGAGTCAACTAAGCGCTTTATTTATTGTCAGTTTGGGAACGAGCTAAGTTTAGCTGTTATTAGTTGAACCATAGCTGTGTGCTTTTGGGGTTAGTTTTAATTTTTGCTAGCAGCACCTACAGCTAATGAACACAGGCCAAGAGCTAAAGACAAACCACCTAGAGGTAAAGCCGCGGGTGCGCCTATGCCCGTTGCTAAGAGACCCAAAACCGTTTCCTGTATAGAGCACTTATGTTGATGTTCCTGTATTAACATATGTAACAGCATTGAAGACAGCAGAATACCTTCGTTTGGTTTTGCTGTATTTTGAAAGGTCCTGCTCTAGTTTTTGTTGCATTTGTGTAATATTGGTTAATCTGAAGGTTTTTTATGCTAGGGTTTTCTACTATCTCTTCTCGGCGGCGCTGTAGGCACATTTGGATAAACCTGAACAGACATGCTTTTTTTAAAATAAAAATAATTTAGTATTGTATACTTTTAATCTGTTATCTTGAATATTCAGCCCGCGCATCATATATTAAAAACAAATGTGCATTAAGTGGTTTATCACTCTCTTTTTCTTTATCAATTTGAATGTTTATTACGTCTTTAACCGTTCTGCCACTTCCATGCAACTGATTTCCTCTGTTGACCTTAGGGCAATCCATAACCGTATTTCGTTGTTAAATAATCATCGGTTCTAACATTGTGAAGGTGCAGTCTTAGACACAAGGTCTACTGTTGGATTTCTACACCTCCCACCCCCAAAAAATTTTTTTAAATTTTGTCAAATGTTGATAAGGTTTTAAGCCGCTAGCGTAAAATTTGGGTTAGAAAAACCCTCAATCGAACATTGTACTTTCGTTATTTTAGGATTAATAAACTTTTCGCTTTTCCCCTTTTGAATGGGTTTTTCATCCTTCACACAGCAATAAAATACCTTTAAGAGATCTTTCTGCGACACTAAAACTAAAATTCCATATAGCGTCGGCCTTGCTTCTGGGGTATGTTGTATGATGAATCACTCTTTCGTAATATATTGCTAATTTTGAACTGATTTTTGTTGCCAATCAGCCTTGCTAAGTTTGGGTTGCTAAAAAACGTCAAACTCTAAGAGATGTCAGAAATGCTGTACTTTGCTTCGGGGTCTGATGATCTAATAACACTTTGTATTCATTAACGTTAGTTATAGACAATCGTCTTTAATGCTCCTTGAAAGTATGGCGCATGCGCTTTTAACAACTCAAAATCTAAGGGGAAAGGAAAAAGCGATTTCCAAACGCAAAATTTACAGCCACATACTTTTTGCCGTCTGGATTAGCATTTCCCGGGGTCTATTCTGTGTTTTAGTCCATCATCATTTTCAATTCCTTGAAACGCAAGATCAGCCCTTTCATTCTCGGTTAGCCATAGATCAGAATAGGTTAAAAATATGTCTGCATTGTGTAAAGAAAATATTTCTTGCCCCTCAAGTTTTATTTGAAATTTCTTAACGATTGCCCGTCCCAGAATCTGGGGCAACTGTCCTGTTTGGGTCTGTTTCTGATTCGAGTTCTATTTTGAAAGTAAGGCGCGCGAGCTGGCACAATCACTTCATCTGCTCCTAGGTCTGGAAATTTGACAGTAAGAATTTGATCTGCATCAATAGTAGAAGGATTATTGGAACAGTAATATTCCGTTTTTTCCCTTCACGCCAAAAGGGGTCTTCAGTCTTCTATGCGGGTCAAGAATTGAACCATATGTTTGCGACATTTTTTATAAAACAAAATAAAAGTTAATTATTTAAAACATGGCAGGGAAATTTAAGGTGAAGAAGATTTTGATGTTTTTTAATCCTGGAGACGACTTTAGTGAAAGATCCCTTTGATACAAACATCGCTCGGGGCTCTCTTTGCGGCGTGAATTAACAGAAAGTAAGGTCAGTCATTTTACCAAAGTTTAGGCCAAGAACCTCCCGAATTTATAGACCCTAATGATTTTGAAGTAAAAGATGACCATTTGTTTGTGAGGGGCGACCAAGGACAACTTGTTCAGCTTACATCTAAACCAGACTCATCAAAATTTTTAAAAAAAAGTTTCAATTAACAAAGGCTCAGTGTGGGGCGATCAAAATCGCCAGGCATTACTAACCAAAATTGATAGGGATGCAGTTTCTAAACTTCAAACTCACTGCAGAACTCCCAACAGATAACCCAAAGCAAAACATGAACTTAAAAAATTAAATCAATCGGCAGACGAATTAATAAATGCAATAGAAGCAGAAACCAGTTTTTCAGAAGAAACAGCATTAAAGACTATACGCGACCGCCGCTGCCCAAGCGAGAATAGCGGCTCTTGATCATGCTTTGAGAAGCATCAGAGGGGAATTAACAAACAATTTAGCAAAACGGGTGAAATAGATGAGCAAATAAAAAGAGAAAAAGAAAAACTCGTTGAGGCTGATGACGCCAACTTAGGGTCGATATTAAGAAAGAATAACCCCAAAGACTAAAAGATCTTGAACAAGAGAGATCACAAGACTAGAAGTGTTGTCTTACTAACCGAGAACAATTACGAACTCAAGTGAGCAGAATAAGAGAAACTATCCAAAGAATTTTATATGAAGACACAACGCTAGCAGAACGAATCCCAACACTGTTTAGAGAGCAAGGAGTCACATTAGCAAGCGTTATAAAGGCCTTAGGATTGCAATAAGTACACTGGTGATGGGTATTACAGGCGGCGGTGGTCAAGCCCATGCCTCCGCCACCATCGCCCACCATCACCACCTGATAAATCATTTGGGTAAAGAAACAGCTTTATCTTTGCGAGTTTATTAAAAAAAATTTGCCGGTAAAGCTAAGAATCTTTACCTGGTAATTAGGGAGTGTCGTTAGCTGGGTTTTGTCTACTGCAAGCAAAGTAATTGGCTTTATGGGCCCGGGACTTTTGGACATTAGTTCTCTTAATAGTTGGGTTAATATTAGTAAGATAAAGACCGAGTAATCCCATGCCAGTTAATAACAACAACAAGTGCTGTCTTTTCTATTCATGGTCACGCGAACAGAGTCCGGGTCTTCAACGGCCTTTGGGCTTTGGGCCACGGGATTGGATGACTTAAATTTTTGGGGGGTCCCTCTTTTTTGTTTACTGCTTGCAATATTACTGGCTCAGAATTTATTTCGTTTTTTCCGACCTTCTGTTTCCATTGCCTGCCACAAGGATTTCGTTATTGTAGTTTATTATTGTGCCTATCTGGAGCCTTTAGGTCAGAAGGCAGCATGTAAAAAACCAGTGCCAACAGCAAAGTCTACTTTCGATCTTGCGTATTGTAAAACATTTTGGTACCTTTTTAAAACTTGAAGGCAAAATCAACTGTAGAATTAATGGCGTCTCTAAAAATTTTCCAAGTACTGTTTTTGCGCGTCAAAGCCGTAGAAGGATCAGTATGCTCGATTTTCGTTTTTGCTTGCGAACCTAGCAAACACCAAAAGTAAGTACGAACAGAGTCGTTTATTCGTTCTATTTTCCCGCTTTAGTTAGCCTTTAGAATGTCTAAGATAAATGTTGTCCATGCTGTTTTATGCTCTTGCTCTATGGACCCGAGGTGAACAGCTGTGCCTGAAAAAGAAAGTGTAAGGAGGATTCCAGTCATAGTTAACTTTTTGTGCACGCCAAAATAAGGGGTGCCTAGACCATGATTAAGATCCAACTTTTGTCTAAAGTCTGTCTTAACATTAATATGAATTCGTTACAGATCCTTTCAAAAACCTTCATGTCTATTCTGTTGCTGAATGGATTAAACGGTTTGTCATTTTGGGAATGGCGCTTGCAGTTCAGTCAAAATAGTCTGAAGGTGTAATAAAATGAAATCTGTACACTGACCTCACCAAAGGATCAGGATGATTTTAAAAGATCAGCATACGATACTCCACACCCCGTTGATGCACAAAACACGCAAAGTTTAACTGGTTCTGGTAAAACTGCATCGGATGACTAAACCACACTTTTGGGATGTAGTCTTTTTATAGGGGGGGTTAAGATACTGCTTAATGGGGTACTCACCTTTACTCGAGGTGTCAGTCTGGGTCACAGAAATGACAAGAGTATCAGTTGTTATAAAAATTTTAAGATTGTAGTGCGGCCCAACAGAATATTTTGCATTAGTATATTTGAATGGGAGTCCCTTTTTATTTTTGTTTAAAAAATGTTTGTAACAATAACAACTCAAGACCGTCCTTCGTTTTTAGAACATGCTATTAAAAACGAATGCGGAACCAGAACGGTCGCGCTCCATGAAATATTCTACAATCGTATGGTTTAAAAATAAGCAAAGCCAAGGAGAATAATAAGGTTCTAAAAGTTGACAAAACAGGGGCCAAAGTTAGCCATTTAAAATACCTATGGTTATACGGGGTTTTGCTCACTAAAAGAAGCAATGAGTAACTTCAACATTACTCTCAAACTTTAAAAATGCAAATCTAAAAACATGTTAACATTCAAGCCTGAAGAAGGGAAAGGAGGTTACTATTTTGTAAAGAGCTAGCTAAAATGTTAGGCTTTGCAGCTGACAAATTTTAGATTTAAGTTACCACCAAACAAAACTACTTATGAGGGAGAAAAACCGCTCGATCTTGCATTACTTCATTACTCTATGTTCATTTGGATGAGCTAAGCACTGATGAAAACTTATATGATGGAAGGCCTTCAACGTTTTAAGAGCTCTTCCATCTGGGAAAGCTCATATTGCGATTATGAAATTATACAATTCCCCAATTTACAGTTTAAAAGATTAGTTTGTGGAAGGGTCGGATCATTTTAATTTAAAAAGCGAAAACAGGGGAAAGTCGTGAATGTGATAACCTGCACATTGTTTTGGAAATAAAAAAAAATTAGTTGTTCTAAAAAATGTCGCGGGGGCCAGAAGAACCGGGAGTTACATAGCACCTGTGAGGTGTTTTAACTTTAGAAATTAAAGACCTTCGACGTTGTAGACTTTGAACAGAACGGTGAGATAGGCGCTTTGTATGGTTTTGAGTACACTAAAGATGGTGATTATAAACGCAAAGAGGTTGGCGACCCGCAAAAAGTTTCCTAAACTAGAACACTACGCAATGTAGAAGCAATAATGCTGGCCCCGTATGAATATAAAATAGTTCGAAAACCTGACCTCAAAGGCACTTAGAACCATATTTAGAATGGGAAATAAAATTGAATTCATAAGCCCATTTTACATTTTTTTGCCGTCAAAAAGTTTCAGAAAAGCATTCAACTTGGCCCTTTACATGTAATCTTATGCCAGACGCAAAGCCCGGGAAAAAAATTGAAATAACGCCGTATGGGAAAAAACAGTACATCCTCCACAGAAAAGAAACAGTTGTAAAAAAGTTCTACAAAAAATTTAAATTCTTTCCAAACAGAAAATTAGGGACAGTTCACCAATAATATTTGAAATTTCTGTCTTTAAAGATGTGGAGAGGGGTGGGGTTGTGGGCGTTGTGACGTCCTTATAAAAGGAATTATATTAGCTGGCAAAACTTAGACGTTAAAAAGCCTTTAAAGTTACCATCGTCGTTCTTCACATGGTGAGGTAATTAAGGTTATAACAAAAAGCAACAAAATCAATGTTGACTTAAATAGAAACAATCTTACAGAACTGAATTGGATTAATCTTACACATTTAGGCCTCATAGGGTTTTATTATACTGAACAAGTTTTTACGGAGAGTATGATAAAAATAATAACTGGATTAGATTAAATTTTGTTATAAAACTATGGAGCAGTTAAACTTTATGATAAATCCCCTCATTGTTCAATGATTTGTGGGCAGGGCTGGTTTGGAAAAAATATTTGTCCTAGACTTTTTACAAACAGTTTATCGCTATAATTTTGATCATATTGTGATTTTCTGTCCAACACTTAAAAGAAACAAAGCATATCATGAAGAAGGTTTATATGGACAGACAATGACGTTAAAATTTAGTTAATCCTAGCACTAAACGAGTGAGTGTTTAGAATACTTTTATAAAGTGTTTGAAGGAACGCAGACACTCTTTTAAAGGGCTGTTCGGCAGAAAAAGATATAGTTAAAAGAGAAACACTTTGTCAAAGCTGGCTTTCAGCGGAAGACATGATAGGATAAGTGTGTGGATTTATGCCAGAAATAACTCGTTTTTTAAAAAACTTTAGAGAACAGTTTAAAGACGTAGTGTTATTTCACATGAAAGACAGAGACTCATTTGAAGAATGTTTGCGCGAAAATGATGTTATTGAAAATGACAGGAAAAAAAACAGGATTAAACAAAAATTAAAATCTAAAAGTTGTAAATTGATTGAAAAGGGCAATCCCACACATATGTTTTTTTTGCGTTATTTTTGGTTATTGAGTTTACACAGTATGGGTTTTTTGTGATAATCGTTATTTTTTGGGTTTTTGAATGTTTATTGCAGAGAACTAATAAATGCCGCTTTAGGCCACTTTGCCACAAAAATGGTGGAGAGCAGTGAGGTAGAACAGACATTTATTGTTCTTACTGCCGTCTTAAATCAGTTCCGTCGTAAAATCTTGTAATGCTTTAGTCACTAACACCTTGGTTTCACCTTACGCATGAAAACATGCGAAACAGACAAACGTACATTCAGTTTTCTTTCCCTTGATCCATTTGATATATTCTGTAAGCTTTACTGTTCTTTCACTGAACGTTGGACCAGAATCAAGACCCGACGCAGAATTATATTGTTTTGGGTATCTGTCTTCTTCATAGACTAATTCATCAGGTGTCGTTTTTTACGTTCAAAAATTCTTTAAAGCACAAAAGACGCAACATTCGCAATAATAGTTGCTTCTTAATGCCCATTTTGAGTCATATGCAAAAAGGTTGTAAAATTTTTAAAAAATATATACATTTAAACGATTCAGTGAAGTTATTTACTCATAATCATACATTTCAGAAAATTCAACGATGACAATCTTTTCATATGGATAACCATGCATTTTTGCTCTGCTAGAACAATTTTCCAGGAGGGAAGCAAAGTCAAACGTGTGATAAAAAAGATTCCCCCAATATATTTAAGCATTGTCGATTACTTAATTACATTTGTTTCCTGGCAGCCCAAAAGCCATTTTTCCAAAGAAAATTATATGCTTTGTTCATAAATTTATTCTAACAATAGGTATGAGCGGAACTTTGCAAAATTTAGTTGCTTGTGCAATCCATAATCAGTTTTGATAACAAGATAAAAATCATCGGTCAACACAGAATAAGCAGCTCAAAGGGCTCACAAAGAACAGTTGGATGTGTCTGCTTCATTAATTACTTCCAAGCAGTTAAAGTTGTGAAAAGGATAGAACAGAACCGGATGCATAGTCACCTGCTCAACTGCATGTCAATAAAAATTGTAAACTTTGCATCACACTAACCCCGCATTTTAATTTATGTACATACTTTAACACATAGATAGTTACCTTTTCACCATTCGTTTCTAGAATAGGCCCAAATTTCGGTTTTAACGAATCGAGCGCTTTTTCAAAATCTATAAAGGCTGCATACAATTTACGGTTTTCGGAAACTTGTTTCTATATGAAGCCATGAGGATAAACATACCATCAACTGTTGAACAGCTTTTCTAAAAACCAGCTAGACACTCACCAGTTTGCCAGTATTTTTTTTATCAACGGAGAGAGAGAGAGAGAGAGAGAGAGAGAGAGAGAGAGAGAGAGAGAGAGAGAGAGAGATTGATTGATTGATTGATTGATTGATTGATAGATTGATTGATTGATTGATTGATTGATCTTTAATACCCAAGGATGAAGATTTTAGGCCAAAGCCTAGTCTTACAATCTGTCCTTGTCATGCATACATTATTTCAGCACATATCATTCATACAGACAATTCAACATACCAACATGATAATCTAATTCTACAATGATAAGCAAACTGCTCATAAAAGCACTAATAAGATGGGGGATGGTAAAACAAAAGGAAACTTACAAGCAAACAAACAAACAAAAACTACAGAGAGAGAGAGAGGTCAGAGGAGGGTGGGGAAGAGAGAATGGTAGGTAGGGGAGGAGAAAAGGGATGGTAGACAGAGTGGGAGTGGGGATGAGCGATTTTAACGGAGTAGGTTTTATGTTGAGACGATTTATTCAAAGTATGGTTCACAGAAGACTTAGCGAATGGACGCTAATCATTGTAATCGAATAATTTAACTACTGAGACATAAAATGTTTATGCAAATGTTCCTTGAAAGGTTTTAAAGTATTCATGTTTTGTAGATTCGGTGGAAGTGAGTTCCAGACATATGGTCCAGAGTAAGCTAGGCTTGTTTTGTATAGATCAATGCGTGGGTAGGGAAGAAGGAATTTCGTCGAGCCAGAAAAGCTGTTCGATCTTGTAAAAAGGGCATTGATATAACATGGCATAGTATCTGTCAAGATTGTAAACATAAATGATGCTTTGTTGAATTCCAATTGCCTATTCAGAGGAAGTATGTTCAGCGCTTTTAGTTTTTCGTCTGTTGTTAGAGATACAGCTGGATGGAGTAGCTTTGCTGCACGTCTATGGAGAGAATTCAGCCTTTTTTGTGGACGTCACTACTGCCGTCCCACACTGTTGAGGCGTAATTTATACGTGACATTATGTGTGCATTGAAGAAAAGTTTAAGCACATTACTGTTGACGTAGCGCTTTAATTGAGATAACAGGAAAAGGTGTTTTGAGACTACCTTGCATACGTTATTTAGATGAGATTGCCATTTCAATTCTTTATCTATCGTTAACCCTAAAACACGATGCTCGTCTACCTGCTCGATAGAAGTGCCATTCAACTGAAGTTTTAGGCAAAGAGGAGTCAACTGGTGTTTTTGGCGGGTAGCTATAATCATAGATTGGTTTTGGCTGGGTGTATGACCATTGAGTTTGAATGACACCAGTCTGACACGTCGTGTAGACTTTCCTGGAGAGAAGTTTCTATTGTGTGTAGATCACTACCATTCGTTTGGAGCGACGAGTCATCAGCAAATAAATCTGTCGTGACCTTTTCATCTGATACGGACAATGGTAAATCATTGATGAAGATGCAGAATAGTAGGGGGCCTAGTACAGAGCCCTGTGGGACTCCATGTCTGACAAAGTCTGAAGTGGAGGTTTTGCCATTAAGCGCCACATACTGAGTCCTAT
>CM031597.1:114018215-114020715 GCA_018398815.1 Conus ventricosus | reverse complement strand
TAGACACACACACAGACACACACACAGACAGACTAAAACAGAGAGAAGAAAGAGTTATCTGTGTGCACGTACGTGCATGGGTCCGTTCGTGCGGCAAGTACTGGCGTTTGTTTTTACATGTTTGAATGTGCTTGTGCGAGTGTGTGCGTGTGTATGCTTGTGTGAGTGAATGTAGATGAGAGAGAGAGAGGGAGAATGTGTTGTTGTTGTTGTTGTTGTTGTTGTTGGTGTGTGTGTGTGTGTGTGTGTGTGTGTGTGTGTGTGTGTGTGTGTGTGTGTGTGTGTGTGTGTGTGACATAAATAGATAGTGAGTTAGAGACTGTGGCTTGTATTCGCACGACTAAGTATTCAAAATACAAGTAAAGTCTGAGTCCCCACTCCCGTCCCCACCTTCCTCCCTCGGTTCACAAAGTAGAGGAGGAAAGGCAGTAACACAATCCATTAGGTTTGTAACAAGATCCAACCTAGACAGTGAGTACATAAACCTGCGTGTGTGTGTGTGTGTGTGTGTGTGTGTGTGTGTGTGTGTGTGTGTGTATGTGACAGAGAGAGAGTGAGACACAGAGAGAGAGAGAGAGCGTATGCGAACGCGCGCGCATGTGTGTGTGTGTGTGTGTGTGTGTGTGTGTGTGTGTGTGTGTGTGATAGAGAGAGAGTGTGTGTGTGAGAGAGTGCGCGTGCGAGCGCTCGTACATGTGTGTGTGTGTGTGTGTGTGTGTGTGTGTGTTGTGTGTGTGTGTGTGTGTGTCTGTCTGTCTGTCTGTACCTCTGACAGAGAATGATAGAGAGACAGACAGACAAACAGAGAGAGAGAGAGAGAGAGAGGCGAAACTGATTGGACATTGGACAATACGCTGAAAAGGTTTGCAAGAATGTTTGCTTCCACCCCAGCACCTTTATTGTTCTGTTCGCTTCTGGAGACTGGATAAGTGTACGACGCAAAATTCCAGTCCATAACGATCATTACGAACTAGGAAGAGGAAGCATTAAGATTTCTTTGTGGATACTCTGTTGCAGATCGATTCAACCGAAGACCCAGTGTGTGCGAATGGACAAATCGGCATGTCTTCTCTCTCTCTCTCTCTCTCTCTCTCTCTCTCTCTCTCTCTCTCTCTCTCTCTCTCTTGTGTGTGTGTGTGTGTGTGTGGTTGAAAGGAAACCATCAACATTCTTTTGGTTTTATCTTTGAAGTTTGATCATCTACGTTTACTTTGGCTCTCTGTTCGGTCTTCGACATCTCTCTCTCTCTCTCTCTCTCTCTCTCTATGAGAGACAAAGGGGACAGAAGGACGAGGGATACCAATGGTGAATTAAGTAAAGACCAATGACACTGTTGGGGTGTTGTGAACACAAATTTCGAGAGGAAAGAAAAAGAAAGAAACGTCAGCAGTGTGTATTAGTTTCTCTTTATCTGTATGTCACACAATCTATATTGAATTAATGTTTAAACACATACTATTCTACTGCTCTTCTACATTTTGTATAACAAATAAGCAAAGGTGTTGTTGTTTTTTACAGTTTTGGTTATGGATGCCATAAGCAATTAACGATGAAACAATAATGAGTTTCAGTAATCTTTTAGGGAAATTAACCGATTCCCGAGATCTTTCACGGGAGAGAGAGAGAGAGAAGAGAGAGAGAGAGAGAGAGAGAGAGAGAGAGAGACGGTAGAAGGTAAAGAAATTGAAAACGAAGATTCATGCAGAAACGGAGAAGGGTAGACAAACAGGGAAAAAAGGGGCAGGCGGACAGACAGGCAAAGAGACAGAATGAAGGACAGACATAGACAGCAACAAATACAGAGAGAAGAGAGAGAGAGAGAGAGAGAGAGAGAGAGAGAGAGAGAGAGAGAGAGAGAGAGAGAAGACCCAGCATGGTATTTAGAACGCGTAACTTAACAGCAAATCATTTTCGTTTGGGGAAATCGGGCAGCTCTCAAGATCCCCCATTTCTCCATTTAAACAAATCAGGTTTTTCGACAGATCAGACTGCAACAGCACCGTATAAGCTGGAAGAGTTGACTGCAAACTTTATTGCCAAGGACGAAGCTCTTCTTTAAAGCAGATACTGTGGAGTGTTGTGTGCAGTTTCGTTATGAAAACTTGATGAAAAGTCACTCTCACCCCTCAGCTTGGACACGAATCACAAAGTCCAGTCAAGTGACCTTTGTTTCAAAACACTTCATTGCAAAACTTGGATAAATCGAACGAAACATTTTAGGTAGAGCACCATTTCAGAGTTTGTTTCAAATACATCAGCAGAAAGAGGATACTGAATATTAATAGTATTACTCTCTTGAGTTCTCTCTCTCTCTCTCTCTCCTCTCTCTCTCTCTCTCTCTCTCTCTCTCTCTCTCTCTCTCTCTCCTCATCCATAATTAAGTATGCCAGCTGAATATGCTTTACATAAAAGTAAAATTTTAGTAAGACAGATTTTGTAACAATTCAGTAATTAAAATACATGTGAAACCAAATATAAAACAGTCAGCATAGTATGTTTA
>CM031597.1:114010715-114013215 GCA_018398815.1 Conus ventricosus | reverse complement strand
AACTTGCTAAATCCCACCCCCATCCAAAGACAACCAAATCATTACCAGGCTATCAAGAGAGACAGACAGACAGACAGACAGAGACAGACAGACTATCAGAGACAAAAACAGAAACAAACGGTCTCTTGCTTATCTGTGTGTGTGTGTGTGTGTGTGTGTGTGTGTGTGTGTGTGTGTGTGTGTGTGCGTGCGTGCGTGCGTGCGTGCGTGCGTGCGTGCGTGCGTGCGTGCGTGTGTGTGTGTGTGTGTGTGTGTGTGTGTGTGTGTGTGTGTGTGTGTGGAGAGAGAGAGAGAGAGAGAGAGAGAGAGAGAGAGAGAGAGGAGAGAGAGAGAGGAGGCTTATGTTTGTCCCAGACGCCAGGAATAATTCAGTTGAGGTAAAAGTAAAGTCTGAGTTCTTATAATATCTCTCTCTCTCTCTCTCTCTCTCTCTCTCTCTCTCTCTCTCTCTCTCTCTCTCTCTCTCTCTCTCTCTCTCTCTCTCTCTTCTCTGGATGTGGTGTGAACGGGTAAGAAGAAAGACAGAGACAGACAGAGGCAGGGAGAGAGATAAAAAGAGAATGAGATACACACACACACACACACACACACACACACATATATATATAATATATATATATATATATATATATATATATATATATATATATATATATATATATATATATATATATATATATATATTTGTTGTTGTTTTGATCTGTGTGCTAAGACAGTCTTTAATTTTGATGTTTCGCTATAGGACAATCTATCTATCTGTTTACACACACACACACACACACACACACACACACACACACACACACACACACACACACACACACACGCACACACACACACACACACACACTGTGTGTGTGTAAACAGACGGATAGATTGTCCTATAGCGAAACGTCAAAATTAAACACTGTCTTGGCACACAGATCAAAACAACTGCTCAAAATGCGTGGGTCATCTCTCCTGTGATAGACTTATCACGCTTATATCACAGAACGTTTAGTAAAGATCTTCTTGTTTTGCATGATCTGCCATTTCTAATTGAAAACTCTCCGAACAATGGTTTGAACGTGAGGTGAAGGCAGGCAGAAACTGAAATCATTTTGTTCTGGAAACGTCTGTGTCGTTAAACGAAAAAAAAAAATCCCAAACAAACACCACGCGTTTCGACCTCTTCGGTCTTCTTCAGACAACACCAATAACGAAGGACTTTAAAGGTGTTTGCCTTGCCTGAAGGAAGGCAAAGAGGTCGAAACGCGCAATGTTTCTTTTGTACTTTATTGGTTCTTTCTTTTGGCGGCGCAGTGATGTCCTTTATTATTATTATTATTATTATTATTATTATTATTATTATTATTATTATTATTATTATTATTATTGTTATCATCATCATCATCATCATCATCATCATCATCATCATCATCATCATCGTCATCATCATCGTCATCATCATCATTATTATCATTATTCTTACTATTATCATCATCATTTTGCACCAAATAACGCTTAAGATATGAAGTGAGATCTAAATTTCACATTTTTTAATTGATAGAAAAGGAATCAAACATAACCGTGTCAGTTTTGCTATTAACAATAAGTAAGTTTGTGACGAAATTCATACCAAAGAAAAAAACTGTTATCTCTTGTACTACTTAATTCGACCACAGCTTTCAAAACTCATGCTGAAATGAAATTTCACGAATATATATGAAGCTCATGTACTTCTGCCAAAACAATCTAGGCTCGTCATCATTTTCTGTCTTACAGTGGGCAGTCTCCATCCACCACCCATACACAATATACTGACCAACATCTAATACATCACCAATCGCAGTGACTTGGTGGTTAGCGTCACTGATTCCCAGCCAGGAGGTCGTAGGTTCGATTCCCATCAGAGCCATTTATTTTCGGGATGTTTTTTCTGCTCTGACTGGTTCCTACGCAGAGTTTAGTTTGCTATGGTTTGATTTGGAAGGTCTGTCGAGTTTCATCCACTTGATAATTGCGTCTCTCATAGTGTTGCTCAAATTTATTGACCAACACTGCAGGTGTCTGTATCTCTCGGGCCTGGTTGACGCCAACAGATATTATGAAAATATGAGTGCAGACTTGTCAGACTCTCAGACCCCCGTAGTATTTTACTCAACACTCTCATCCACATAGATTGGCAGAAAAAAAGGAATATCTCAAATACTGTGGCCCTTCATGCCTGGCTCCCATGGTGACCTGTTTTGATCATCTCTCCGTGTCTGTTCCCTGGGTAAGTTCGTGTGGAGGTGCACGCTATTGACAAGGTGATGGGAACTGTCGTTGAACGGACGTGATGACGCTCGACGGAGGGGGGACGCCCACTCACGATGGCTCTGCTACTAAGCGATCATTGTCGTCAGTAGGGGATGTAGCAGGTGGTGTCCTACGTATGTGGGATCAGAACAGGTTCCACTGAACACCACCCAAGTCACTCAGCTGTAGTGCAGTGTCTTCACTGGTGGGTTGCCTATTG
>CM031597.1:113955715-113998215 GCA_018398815.1 Conus ventricosus | reverse complement strand
GAAGTCGTTTCGTTCCTTTTCCATCTGCTGATATCAGCCACAGCTAGGAAGACGGTTAGCCTACCAGTTAGCCATCCAGTCACACGAACTTGGGGAAAATGTCAAACAAAGCACAGTGCTTCCCCCCCCTCCCCCCCCCCCCCCCCCCCCCCCCCCCCCACCTCCCCCTTTTTTGTTTTTTGGGATCGTGTGCACAGAAGAACAACATATGCCACTAATTTACGACAAAACGTATGTTTTTATGACATCAGTATAAAAACTGCACATAACTAATACATAAATAAGAGGGGTTTTTTAAAGGAAGGTAGACAGCGAGACGTAAGTATTAAAATGCTGAAAAATCACATATACGAAAGAGTTTGCGTCTGACCGACCCAGCCAGTTGGTGAGTAGCGCTTTAACTCGGCTGAATTTTCCAGTAATTCTGTGGGCCCGGACAGGAGGCGAAAATTCCCGGTAAAGGAATCATAATGACGCTTTGTGTGTGCTGCCGTGATAAGGAGAGTGACGAGGCGGCGATGTTGACAGTCACTTTATTGTCACCCGGACAGCCGTCATTAAGCCGGCCGGTGCAGAGGAGAAAAGACTCCAGGAAAGAAATCAGCCGGGAAGCTTTATTTTTTCCTTCTTAGGAACAAATCTGAGAGTAATAGCACAACCACCCTGGAAGTGACACTTTCAAGACAGAGAAAAAAGATACATACAAAGAAAAGAAGAAAGGCAGTTTGCTAATTTGACTCACAGCAGTTGGTAGGGCACTGGGTACATGGGGAAGGACAGGGGCACATCAATACAATTCCAATTACGGCAACTTCGATAGGATGATCAGCATCAAACATGTCATCATATTACGGGTGATTCCAAAAGAAAAGAATGAGAAACATTCAAGAAAAGAAAGAAAGGACAAGAAATTAGCAAGTATTTCATTGGCCATGTTCACATCTCGATTTAGAACAATAGTGTCATTCAAACGGTTCCTGATGGCACACCTGATAACTGAGAAGTCCAGAACATGTACGTATCAGTCATCACTAGCACTAGCAGACGACATCACAAGTTGTCGCTTCTCAGAACATCATGACGACCAGTTATCCCTGTAATGCTTTCCTGCACAGCCATCTCGTCCTTCTCCTGTCCTCTCCTCTCATTCCATTTGGCCACTCGCCCATCCCTCCCGGCTCCTCTCTGTTCCAATGTCTTTGCTGTTAACAAGAACAGTCTGAAGTGATCATACCTACATCAGCTCTGGTTTTTCTCCCGTTGCCAATGATGCATCGCACTGCTGCAGTCACTGTTCTAGCTGAAGATTTCATTCAAGAGGTCTAGTTCTATCAGACGCTTTGGGCCCAGTTACTTTCTTTTTAATCGATAAGTTGCGTGCGCATTACAAATACGCCTAATTAGCAAGCTTACGTTCTTTTTTCTTTTTTTGCAGCACATACATAAAACGTTTTTGAGACACCAATTTCAAGTATATGATAGTGAGAAGCACCGACTTTTGAAAATTTTGTTAACAATGTAAATTTACGGTGCGTTCTTCAAAGTTTTGTTAAGATCGGTCATTACTGAAACAACAAAGACTGTTTTAGTTGTTGTTTTACTGCTGTTTCAAAGTAAACTGTCAAACTGTTTGTATATGTGGTCTGTTTCACCTCTATAGTCAGTAAGACATTTGTTTCTATTCTGTGTCCGTTTTACCAAGTACTGAAGGGAAAAACTTGAAGCGGTATGGCCGTGTGGCAAGATCCAAAAGATTGTCTTCAAGATCACTACACTGGAAGGAATGGGCCAGGAGAAAACAATGTTTTATTTTCTTTAATAATCATAATCATGATGATGATGATGGTGGTGGTGGTGAAATAAAATCCACGCAAGCAACTAAAGAACAACCACCTTTCTTATCGTCCAAGCAAGACTGGATAATGCAGACATCTAAAGAAAAATGCTTTTCATGGTCGCCGATTCGTAAATTCAATCGTCAAAACTACCATGGTTATGTTCCGTAAGCACCATAACTCCACTGTTCTATTTCTGGCCGATATCCTCAAGCTCTGCATTCATCCATGCAGGGTCTTCAGCCCATGCTTTTATTACAGACAATATTCTAACCATGCGACCAGGACAGCACGGTCATTGCGTTGGCTTGAGCTGTGTGTGTGTGTGTGTGTGTGTGTGTGTGTGTGTGTGTGTGTGTGTGTGTGTGTGTGTGTGTGTGAGAGAGAGAGAGAGAGAGAGAGAATGAGTGTGTGTGTGTGTGTGTGTGTGTGTGTGTGTGTGTGTGTGTGTGTGTGTGTGTGTGTGTGTGTGGAGAGAGAGAGAGAGAGAGAGAGAGAGAGAGAGAATGAGTGTGTGTGTGTGTGTGTGTGTGTGTGTGTGTGTGTGTGTGTGTGTGTGTGTGTGTGTGTGTGTGTGGAGAGAGAGAGAGAGAGAGAGAGAGAGAGAGAGATGGAGAGAGAGACCATACATTTGTGCGGGTGCAAAAATGACGGATCAGGGTTTTTTCTCCATCGGAAAGGGAAACGAGTATCAATTTTACATTATAATCAGAGGAAAATTTCCCGTCAGGCGGAGGGTGACGAGAGAGGGAAGGGGGTAAAGGGACTGGGGTGTCTCTTCTAGAAAAAGACAATCCCTGCAACCTTTTTCAAAGGGGAATTTCATTTTCTCTGAAATCCTGTCCTTCCCCTGTCCCTGTAATTCTTCCCCCTTCCACACCTTCCTGCTGTCCATGTTTCGGCTACACAGGCAATGTGGGGCCATTCACACCGTAAAGTCTGGTCAACATAATCAGGACAACGGTGGAATCCAATCTTGAGGTTAGGTTGTGTGTGTGTGTGTGGGGGGGGGGGGGCGGTCAAATGATATTGGCCCGATGAACCTAGCTTTTATCAGGGGGATGATGGTGTTGATAGATTTCTTGTTGTTGTTGTATGTTGGGGGGGGGGGGGGGGGGCGGTCAAAATAGTATTGGCCCGATGAGCCTAGCTTTTGTCATGGGGATGATGGTGTTTATAGATTTCTTGTTGTTGTTGTTTTAACCTGTAGAACTGCGTTCATAGAAGAAGAAGAAGACGAAGAAAATATGTTCGAGGATGGAGCCTTGAGAAACCGTATATATGAGAGGCAATATCTTTCATGTTCATTACATAAAACAATTTGAATTCCTTTGTTCATGAATAATAATATGAGTTCCAGTGTATTGTTTCATAGATCGTTTGATAGATGATCTTATTTTGTTTTAGGAGCGGTGTCTGGTCAGTTAAATCGAAGTCCCTTGCAACGTAATCTTCTTGTCATTTGTATCAGACAGACATTTTGTCTATCAGGTTGGTCGGTATTGTGTGTCAAGAAGGGTATTTCCTAAACCGAGCCTGATTTGGTGTAACAACTTAGATCTGTCACAATGTCAATAGATGTAGTTTCTCACACAAAGGTTTTGACAGAGCTGACAAAATGGAGGCAAGTTTGTTACGTGAAAGACAGGTAGGATCTCATTCATTAGTAGCTTTGATTTGGCAACCTCGATAGCTTCTGAAAAAATTGTTGTTGTTTTTTAAGTATTGACAAATTGAGAACGTATTTCAGATATAAAAATCGGAATAGCAATTTTTTTGTGCATTTTACCATTAGGGTCGTCCAGTACATTTCTTTGAAATGAATCAGAGATTCTATTGTTGTCCAGTCATGTTGACCTTTGTGTAAAACCGTACAAAAGTACATTCAGTGTCCAAAATAAAACCCTTCTCAAACACCCATCATGGCAAAATATGTTTTCCAAGTTTATACTGAATGTCATATAAATCATACTTCAACAATTTGGGACGCGCAGTTGAACATATTCTGAAATCACTACTTTGTCCTGTTAGATGAGCTCCAAAATTCCTCCTGTTAAGATCAACAACATTATCTTATTCCAACAATGCCGACTTGGTATTCTTCCTTTAAGTTTGAAATTAATATACAACACAATCGTTTACGCCTGACGTAGTGTGGTATAATTCACCCAAATGCCAGGGGCACTGCATCTCTGGCGGACAATTGGAAAAGTCTGAGGCGTAAGAGTGTTTCTTTCGTGAACCCATGCATCCAAGAGAACTGTGGACTGTATCAAACATGGCATAAATCCTCACAGTATCCAGGAACTGGGCCATATGGAAATTCTCGGCCGACATCCGACTTTGATTCTTCTCCTGATGATATTCGACAACATTTCAATGCTCAGATACATACGGCGAAGAAGTACCCATAACACTTGTTTCCACCCCTTATGCACCCCTTATGCACCCTTATGCACCCCTTATGCACCCCTTATGCACCCCTTATGCACCCTTATGCACCCAGCCTATCATAATTCATAACACTTGTTTCCACCCCTTATGCACCCAGCCTATCATTATTCATAACACTTGTTTCCACCCTTATGCACCCAGCCTATCATAATTCATAACACTTGTTTCCACCCCTTATGCACCCAGCCTATCATTATTCATAACACCTGTTTCCACCCCTTATGCACCCAGCCTATCATTATTCATAACACTTGTTTCCACCCCTTATGCACCCAGCCTATCATTATTCATAACACTTGTTTCCACCCTTATGCACCCAGCCTATCATTATTCATAACACTTGTTTCCACCCCTTATGCACCCAGCCTATCATAATTCATAACACTTGTTTCCACCCCTTATGCACCCAGCCTATCATTATTCATAACACTTGTTTCCACCCCTTATGCACCCAGCCTATCATAATTCATAACACTTGTTTCCACCCCTTATGCACCCAGCCTATCATTATTCATAACACTTGTTTCCACCCTTATGCACCCAGCCTATCATAATTCATAACACTTGTTTCCACCCCTTATGCACCCAGCCTATCATAATTCATAACACTTGTTTCCACCCCTTATGCACCCAGCCTATCATTATTCATAACACTTGTTTCCACCCCTTATGCACCCAGCCTATCATTATTCATAACACTTGTTTCCACCCCTTATGCACCCAGCCTATCATTATTCATAACACTGGTTTCCACCCCTTATGCACCCAGCCTATCATTATTCATAACACTTGTTTCCACCCCTTATGCACCCAGCCTATCATTATTCATAACACTTGTTTCCACCCTTATGCACCCAGCCTATCATTATTCATAACACTTGTTTCCACCCCTTATGCACCCAGCCTATCATTATTCATAACACCTGTTTCCACCCCTTATGCACCCAGCCTATCATTATTCATAACACCTGTTTCCACCCCTTATGCACCCAGCCTATCATTATTCATAACACTTGTTTCGACCCCTTATGCACCCAGCCTATCATTATTCATAACACTTGTTTCGACCCCTTATGCACCCAGCCTATCATTATTCATAACACTTGTTTCCACCCCTTATGCACCCAGCCTATCATTATTCATAAACAGTTCAGAACTCTTGTCGGAAAATAGTCCCTTCCACACAAATTAACTCGTTCATCCTTTTCTCTTTTCACGCTGTCTTGCAAGAAGTCCCACATCAATCAAACAGATACCTGAATGAAAACTGTATCCCACCCTTCCTTTTTTTCACGACACACTTCCATTCGTACCCCTCCCCATTCCCATCAGTCAAACAGTCATGAAAATGAAATCTGTACGCTCCCCACCCTCATCAGTCAAACAGTTATGAAAATGAAAACTGCACCCATCCCCATCAATAACAGTCATGCAAAGGAGAACGGTACCGTTCCCTTCGCCATGCCAGAGTAAGGAACGGACAAAATGTCCAATACTCTATCTCCAAACCAATAGCATCTGTATGTCGCTGCTCATGGCATCTCAGCTGCCCTTGCTCAGTCCTTGTCAAAGAAACCGACCCCGCCCACCGCTCTTGTCCCCCTCCCCCTCTTCCCAGCGTTCATGCCACTCCCACCTTTTCTGTCAAACTTCCATGCCAATTGATTGAATAGTCAAAACCACCAACACTCAATAAGCATATTGCAAATTTTCAGTTTCTTTATAAAACCTTCATGGAGCATTGAAAAAAAAAACATGGGCTTACTAAATGGCAGCCTGAAGCTCAGCATTTTCATCCTGAAACTGATTATTTCTCACTCTTAATTCACTTGAATTCTCACTCACTGCTTTAAAATCTTTCATGCTTAATCCCTGTGCCTAAGCCTAACAGAGTTAAAAGAGGAAATGGTTACAATAAACATCATTGTGAAATAAGGACCTGGGGTAGTCAGTTGAGATCTTTAAAAAAATTCGATGCGAATAAAGATACCCGATAATACCCCCTTCCTTCCTTTGTCTTTTTCAAATGCATCTTCAGCTTTCAATAAAGTGATGAATAATTACATTTTATGATTTCAACATGTAAATGTTTCCGCTGTACACATTCACGTAACATTTAACTGGAATATTAATGGTATTATTTCCCATTTCCTTCATTATCCAGACTTCCATACCAGTTATGTATGGGGTGTGTGCACATCGGTATTGCAATACATGTGCTTTTGAAAACGTGGGACAGTGGTGTGTGTACATATTGAACCATGTCAAGGTGTTGTACCTAATACTATTGTTTGTCAAATGCCGATCTAAGCGCTGCTTAATACATACCAACTTGTGTTGCTTCTATTTCAGCGCGTTTCCATTAAACAGTAGCCTGCTAAGGAAATACAGTGATCCTTTTCTTTGTTGTTGTAGCAAAAGCTGATTATTTCACGGTTGGTATTCTCTTGGAATTTACTACACTTGAAAGAAAGAACTGATGTTTGTTTTTTTTAACCATTTACACAGTTTTGTGCTTGGTTCTTTGTACTTCATTCTATCATTGCATCTATTGATTTTGTTTTTCTTTGCGGTAGTAAATCTGTTATTATTCGTTTATTATTTCGTTCGTTCTTCTTTTTTTTCTTTTCTTTTTTTTCATTAACACAAAATGTTTGTCATGATTCTTACTTCCCCGTGATTACTCTTATTACTCAGCTGCTCAGTAATTTTCTTGTACAGTCTTTTCTTCTTTGATGTTTATGCCAAGTCAAGCATTATATATATATATATATATATATATATATATATATATATATATATATATACATATATATATATATATATATATATATATATATATATATATATATATATATATATATATATATATATATATATATGGGGGGGGGGGGCAGGGTATGCGTGGGAAATATGGTGGGTCTTAGAAGGTAGGAGAGGGACGGACGGGGAGGACATCGCCGAGGAGTGGTGGGGGGGGGGGGGGGGGGGGGAGCAGGGTTTAGAGAGTACGCGAAGTTTCGCGAAGTTTTTTTAGTTATTATTCTGTGGACCAAACAGCACAGATTGTGTTGTTGTTGGTATTTTTCTCTATTTTTTTATGCTCTGTTTCCTTAGGGTTCTCTCTCTCTCTCTCTCTCTCTCTCTCTCTCTCTCTCTCTCTCTCTCTCTCTCTCTCTCTCTCTCTCTCTCTCTCTCTCTCTCAAGAGGGGATGAGAAGGACGGAAAGAGGGAGATGGAGTTCTCTATGTGAATGTGTGTGCTGGATGCGTTTCATGCTCTTCAGTTCGGCTGTAAGTGTTCCTTGTCTGTGTGTCCGCCGATAGGACAAGATTAACTGTCATATGTTTTAGTCCAATACCGCATACCTTTTTGGGCCACAACATGGGGGGGGGGGGGGGGGGGGGGGGGGGGGGGCCGGCCCCCCCTTTTACTATTATAATTTTAATTTTAAAATTTTTTTTTAAATTTTTTAATATCTGGGTTTTTGTTTTTCTTTTTTTTTTTTTTGGTTGTTTTTAATTTTTTTTTAATTTTGTTTTTTAACACTTTTGGGGTTTTTTTTTTGGGGTGGTTGGGGGGAAAATAGGCCCAAAAACTGTTAAAAGGTCCCCTACCCCCTTCGCCCCCAAAAAATTTCCCCGGGCGTTTCCCCTTTTTAAAAACTTACTTTTCAAAATCATTTTAACCCCGTAACCTTTCCTTCTCTAACCCCAATATACCAGTGAGGAAACCACAGTGAAAACTTTTTCTTTAAAAAATGAATTTTTGGGTTTTTCCCTTTTCATTGTTAAAAGGGTTTGAAACGTTTTTTTGGGTTTGTTGGGTTATTAATGTTTTTTTGTTGGAAATTAAACCCTCCCTCGTCTCCCCGGCTCCCCCCATTTTTTTTTTCGTTCCCTCTTAACATTTTTGGCATTAGTTTCAAAGTTTTTCCTAAAATTTTTTGGTGGAAACTAAAAAACCCATCCTTCCCCCCCAAAACATAAGTTTGGGGGCCCAGAAGGTATTTTTACTCTAACTGTCCCAAAACGCGGTTTGGGTTTATTTTAATTAAAAAAAGAATTTTTGTTAAATTGCTTTTTTCCTGATATTTTTTCTTTTATTTTTTTCAAAGCGTTTTTATTAATTTTTTCTTAAAGCGCCCCAAACTTTTTGTGTTTCTTTCCAGAACAGAAAACAAAAATTTGGGGGGTAACCCCTCCCACAAATTAAAAAGGAAATTTTAAAAAAATTTCAGCAACAAAACTTTTAGATTTTTTCCCAAAAAAAAAAAACCATTTTTTCGAAGGCAGGGAAAACAAGGAAAGGGGCTCCCTTTAAATTTGGGGGGAAGGGAACAAAGCTGACAAGAGAAAAAAGAAAAATTTTTAGCCAGGGGCCCTTAAAGCAGAAGGATAAAACAAAGGGAAAATTTAAAAAGAACCCAAAAAAAAACCCCAAAAAGGGAAATATGGGCTGTAAAGAGGGGAGGAAAAAAGGGGTAAAAAAACACGGAATTGTTTAAAAAAACTAATTTTTCCCAAAACAAAAAACCAAAGCAAAATTTTTGGACCTTCTAAAAATTTTAAATCAAAAAAAGCATCACAAAAAATTATTTTCCAAAAAAAAAACCCAACTTTGGAAATTTTCAAAAAGTAATTTTTAGGAAAAAAAGGCACAACAAAAATAAATTATTTGACAGAGGAAAAAAGCAAAAAAAACAAAAAGGGCCCAAAAAAAAAAAAACAAAAAAGGGGTTTTTTAAAAGGGGCGGAAGAAAAAAATGCCCCCCTGATTTCTAATCGGGTTTAAACCAAGCAAAGTTAATCTTTCCACAAAACTTTTTCCAAATTTTAAAATTTTGCAAACGAAATGAAAAACTTGTGAAATACAAAAAGGGGGAGAAATCTCAAAACAAAACCCAAAAAACCCAAATTTAACTTTTACAGTTTTTGTTTTTGCAAACAAGAAGAAAAAAAAAAGGGGAAAAAGAAAAAAGGGGGTTTAAAAAAAATTTCGATTTTTGCGGAAAGGTTTCAAAATTTTTATGCACCCAATTTAAACACTGTGGTTCCAATATTTTTCATGAAACTGAAAAAATGAAAGCTTCATGAGGTACAAAAATAGTAAAGGGCCCTTTTCTCTAAAAGGGGAACACCCCGCTTGTACGGTTTTTTCAAAAAAGAAAGTGGTGGCTTTTTTTAAAAAAGTAACGATCTTTGCATGTAGGGTTTCAAAAATAGAAAAGACGTGGCTCAAAAATAAGTAACGATCAGCATGTACGGTTTCCCAAAAATAGAAAATGAGGGCCAAAAATAAAACGATATGCATGTAGGGGTTTTCAAAAATAAAAATTTTGGGCTCTTTTTGTAAGTTCATGCCCGGTTTAAAAAAGTAATGACGGGTTAAAAAAAAACCCGCAGACGTTTAAAAAATTTTTTAAAACCCTAAAATAAAAGACCTGCAACCCAAAAAAAAAAATTTTTCCCCCCCCCTTAAATATTAAAAAACACTCGACCCCCTTACCCCTGCCCCCCCCCCCTCTTTCCTTCTTCCCCTAATCCCCCCACCTCTTCCCATTTTCCCCCCCCCCCCCACCCTCCCCCCCCCCCTTTCCGCCCACACAAAATGCACGCACTCCCCCCCTCTGACCCAGCTTTTAAACACTTGACACCTTCACCCTAAGTCACCCCAATCCCCCAAGTTTTTAAATTTAAGTTTTTAAACAAGTCCCCCCCAAAGTTCTTAATAAAGTTTTTAATTAATCACCCCAAGTTCTTAATCAATTTCTTACTCAAGTCACCTAAAGTTCTTCTCAAGTCACCCCCAAGTTCTTACTCAAGTCATCCCCTTTTAACTTCAAAGTTCTTATCAATTCATCCCTAAGTAAAACCAAGTTCTATTCAAGTTAACTTTTAATTATTTTTCAATTTTTTTAAAGTATTATTCCATTTTAAAGGGACAAAATTCTTTTGTTGTTGGGGTTTTTTGGCAGTTTTTTGTTCGGCTTCTGTTTTTTAGGGGTTGAATTTTTTGATGCTTCGGTTTTTTGCGGGCTTGTTTAATTTTTTAAAAACGATAACCCCCCCACCAAAAATCTGCCAAAATACAATGTTTTAAGTACAAATTCCATGAAGACTTTGGGGCGTATCTGAATCACTTGTTCTGGTGTGTTTATAGCTGGCTTTGAAAAAAACTGGCGGGGCCTCTGCACTTTTTCATTTTGAGTTTTTTTAGTAATTTTTAATTTTGTTTTTTGTTCCACTCTGCTATTTTTTTTCCTCCCGCAACGCGCCCAGGATGGGAGGCTTTTTACTGTCATTTTCCCACCTGTTTCAGTGTTTTCTGATTTTTTCGATTTCTGGCTGGGGTCATTTTTTGGGGAAACAAAACTATATATTAAAAAAAAACCCCATGTTTTGGGGGTGACAAAAATTTTCCCAAATCTGTAATAAATCAACCAAACTCAAATGACTTTGTTAAAACGGGATCCTGCGTTAAATCAAAAAAAGTTTTGTTCAGAAAAATGGCGAATTTACTTATATTTTTGGGTCAAACTAAAAACCCTTTTTCCCTACATTTTTTACCTTTTCTTGACCCCAGTTGCGCTTTATACCTGTTTTTTAATTTACAATGTTTTGTGGTGACAATGTTGAATTTTTTCTATCTGAATTTTTTTCCGGGGAACTTTTGTTTTTCCGCATCTGCCAAAAATACATTTTTCCCTTTTTTGGGGGCAAAAAAGCGGGGCTCAACTTGATCATTTGTAATCAAAGTTCGGAAAGGGTTTGGGGCCCCCCTGTAGCTGATGATCATCGCCGTTAAATGTTTTTTACTAAAAAAATTTATTTTTTTTTTTTTAAAAAAGGGCCCAAAAAAAAACTGTTCCCAAAACCTTGTATACCTTTCCCTGCTGTTTTGGGAGGCCCAAAGTGAGGATACAAAATGCTGGTAAAAGCTTTTAAAAAAAATAAAACCACAGATTTGGGAAGCTGGGCTTTGACGATTCACAAAGCGATTGCTGTTATTACGCTTCATTTGCTACGAAAGATTTTCTATTTTAAGCAAGGATAATTCCTGACAGTATCAATATGAAAAAATAAAAAATCATTTTAAAAATGGCTTCATTCGTAATGATGTAGGCCGGGCAGTATGAATCCTTGCTTTTAGGAAGTAATTCGCTTTAAAAACGGGGGATGACGGTGGGGAAAAAAGACAAAACAAAGCAAGGACAACTAACCGCACCGAATTACATAAAAGCAGGAATTGAGCATTAATTTTTATTAACGACAAACTAAAAAAAACGGGGGACACCTTACACTTTAAAGACGTTACCGGGCATAAAAAATATTTTTTTTAAACAGGAAAACCCCTACGAGACATTCCCCCCCAAAAATTTAGTGATTTTTATCAACCACAGAAAAAAAAAAAAGATCAAAAAATCGTGTTTATCGCCCTTTAAATGCCGTTGTGTATTTTGTTGCACATAATTTTGGTGAAAAAAAATGAAAAAAACTTTAAATCCCAAAAGGATATTGGAAGGGAAAACGGCAAAAAAAAAAGCTAAGCCAAGCAGCGGGATCAGTGAACAAACAGAAAAGGGAAATGGTTATCAAACAAGCGATTTGGGCAAAATTAATTTACCCCCCTAACGAAACAAAGACCACACTTTGTAAATACAAACCGAACGACCCCCATAAAAAGGTCTTCTATATTTGCCCCAGTTACTTTTGAAAAAAAATTTAAGACGCACTACAGTCATTGACATACTTCAGATACAAGATGCAAACCCCTTACACAAAAGATGCTCTGCGCGGTTGCCTACAAGAAACCCAAAACGGGGGCCCGCTAACTTATCCTCGCAGATTAAAGTCGATGGGAAAAGAATTTAAAGGAAAGTGATCAATTATTGTTAAAACATAAGTTAATTTAAAAGGGGCATTCGGGATTCACGTCACAGGCTTTTGTTGAAAACTTTAACAAACAGTTATCGAAAGATTTTTTCCTACCAGATCAAAAAGGAGCTGATTGAAAAATTCTCGCAACACAGAATGGTTAGAAGACGCCCTCTTTTTGCGCGCAAGAAAATGAAAAATTTAAAAAGGGTAAAACCAGTAAAGCAATCAAAAAAAAACAATAAATGTTGCTGAAGCCCAAAACAACCGCAAACTTTTTCCGGGGTTTAAAAAGAAAGGACCTTTATTTCCCGGGGAAAAAGCAAAGGGGACCCGCTCGGGGAAACGATCCATTTGGGGGTTGATCCATATGAAATAAAAAAAATTGAAAAAATGAATCCCCCGTTTTTTATTTACGAAAAAGACAAAAACAAAACAACCAGCCCCCCAAAGATTTTGTGAAGGAAGAACGCGATAATCCCACCAGACCATTCCCATTGTTTAATTTTTTTTTAAATTTTTACTTAATAATTTGGGTCTAAAATGAGAAGGAAGCCAAACAAAACAAGAAGATAAAGGAAGAGCCCTTGGAATTGATACGGAATCAAGCAAAATTTAAAATTTTTTAAAGGAAAAAACATTTGTGGGGGTTTGCCAACCTCAAAACATCCAATTTACTACACCCAAATCCCAAATTTTGATTAAAATAGGGAAAAGAAATCTTGAAATAAAAAAAAAAAAATTGGGCACTCAACAAACTAAAAAAGATTTACTAAATTTGGGATAAATAAATTGGGCTTGAAATAAAATTTGAAAAAAAATATGTATAAAGGGCTTATAACAAAATTTGGGGAAGGGTTTTTTAATTAGCTTTTCTCCAGTGCCCAATGCATAGAAAATTTGGGATTAACAAATTTTTTTTTTGTGTTTGTTCTACAATATTTCCTTTGTTACAAAGTTGTTGTTCATGTGATTAATCGTAGTTTTACGTTGTCATGATTAAAAGTTTTTTTATTGAACAATGTTCTTTGAGTTGTCATGTGATATTTTTGACTGCACAACACTGCGAGATATTCCTTTTGCTTTTTTAAATTGTTTTTTCCGGGTCGAAAGACGTACTTTTTTTTATTAAAAACCAATAACCCTTAATCCCCCCTCCAAAATTCATCCCATTTTTCCAAAAAACCTTCTTTTTAAACGGAGAATAAAGGGGCAATCTTTGGGATAATCGTGTGCTCCATCCCGCATGCCCTTTACTACTTCTTTTTCCCATTCTTTATAGATATCTTCGTGGGGATCTATAAAAAAATATCTTATCTTGTAAATACTCGGATCTGGATACAAGGGTTTAAAGGGACAAAAAAATTCTAACATCAAAAGCTTTTATAAATTCTAAAACATAAAACCCAAAAAAAAACGGGGGTTTTTCCCCAAATTTTTTTACTTTTTTTTTTTTATCTTTGCCCAAAAAACCCCTCATGAAATTTTTTAAATCCTGATAATTAGGGTTTTTAAGTCAGCTTTAAATTTCCTTCGCTCTTGGGACCAAACTGACTCTTTACGCGTGGGATTTTTCATATCTTTTCCAAACAGCTGTTGTTCATCAGCGAAAAAAAATCTTTTTCTGAAGCTCTGTGGATTTTGTTCTAAATCGTGTTTTTTCATTTTGTATGGTTTTATGAACTATTTTGGTAAAAGCAATTACACGATGAACTCCCTTCAACTTTTTAAACCCTGTCTTAAAAAAAAATTGTAGAATCTGTAAAAGCAACAAATTTTTTTTGTCGCGAAGATTAGGCACAAGTTTAGCGCTCTGTTTTTGCCTCTTTAGACTTTCTCTGCTAAGGGGATTTATTAGTTCATGGGGTCTGAGGGTACTAAGCAACTTTCAGAAAAACCTTTTTACGTCGGCGTAAAAAGTATGCAGTTTTCTACAAATTTTTTTAAGTTTTTTTTTAAAACACCAGGTACATTTTAAAGTTACTAATGGAATATTTCCCTCCCCCAAACCTACGATTGTTTGATCAAAAACATGAGATATTAGACCTTTTACTTGGGTCTAATATCGGTATTTTTGTTTTTTTTACAGTAATGATGCGACCCCCAAAAAATTTTCCCCCACCAATCCGTTTTTAATTTCATCTAACCTTGGTAAATCTGACAATAAAAACAATCTTTTCTCCAGTAAACTTAAAAAAAGCTCCCCCAAACCCTCCCGGGCGCAGAAAAATAATGTGCGGGTCCAGGCATAATGTTTCATGCAGGGCTTTTTTGTAAAGTTCAAAAACTCCCCAACAAACAAACCAGATCAAATACATCATGAACCCCCATCGTTTTTGAATCAACTTCGCCATGTTCTTGACATGCTGGGAATCAAATCACTAATGCCCTTTCCCTTTAAACTAAAAAGAAAACGTCTTTAGGCGGGAAATGTACTTCATCAAACCTTTTCCCAAAGTTCATGTACTCTAAGGTAAACGCCTTTTTAACGGAGTTGGGTCAAAATATTCTTCCCTTATTGGGGGAGGGCTTTAAGGGCAAAGCCAGTACCTAAATCCCCCAGGTGGCTAGATCATAAAAAGACGTTATTTAAAAAATGAAAACCCTGTACTTTTCTAGACTGTGCAATGCATTTATCCTGAAGGCTCCCTCTGCTTTTATTTTAAATGAGAGCTAACCCCCCAAGTTATGAAAAAGAGGGGAGCTTCCATGTCTTTTGGTTCAACTTTGTTAAAAAATTGCTTTACGGGGGCGCTCTCCTTAATTTCCGTAATGTGTCATGGTTTTTACTGTTTTTATTTGCTGCGTCTGATGAAGGGAAAAACCCCAAAAACCCAAGTGTGGCTGATTTATAAAAGTTCTCGGTCTTGGCTCATTATATTTTTGTAATTTTGATTATTAAACAGGCGTTTCGCAATTGCGCACGTTTTAAGAATATTTTTTTTGGGACTCTGGTCCTCTAAATTTAATTTTTGGCTCGAAGGGCACCACCCCACCTGACAACAATGAGGCAAATGAAAGATCTGGGGTTGCTCATTAGGACAGTTTTTTGGAAATTTCTGTTGGGTTGGCCCTTCAAGGAACAATAACGCTCGAAATCTGCGTAAACTAGTAGGGGCTTGTTTGCGGGGCCCTTTCCCTTCTTAAAAATAACTTTAGATCCGGGGGGGCGAATTATTCTGTATTACAGTCCCCAGAACTTTTTTAAGTTTTATGTTCAAGCACGGCTGGAACGGTGGAATTCTTTTAAAAATTTTCTACAGAAATTCTTGTTTTTGTGCCCATCTTTTGAAGTTCGCAATTTTCTATCATTGTCGTATCAAGTGTAATGGGGCCCTGCTGGGGAAAAAAACAGTAGTAAGTCCCATGATTTTGGCCGGATCCCATTTTGGTTGTCTTTAGACCTCTAATAGGCACCAACTTTGTTTTTTTCAGACCATGTAGATATTAACTTTTTTGGTTTTTTTGTCTTCAAACTGATAATTGTTCCCGCAACAGAAAGGATATTCCCCTAAAGTTAAATTTATTTCATTAAGGGGCCCAAGTTTTTTCCACCCCTCTGCTTTTGCGGGGTTTAAAGCGCCTTGCAAGAACACACCCCATAAAACATTTGTTTCCAAATTTTTTATTTTTAGAACGCTCTTTTTTCGACTAATGTGGAGGTAGTGAATGAAACCTCCACAAATCGGCTCTATTAGGCCCGTTTTAACTTATCTCTAGGACTTTCCCCCCTTGACCAACCCCGGCCTCTCATTTGGGTTTTTCAGCGGGCCCCTCAAACTGTGCAACTTGGGGCCCAACAGTGTTAAGTATTATGAGAAAGAAAAACTTTGTTTTTGAGACCCAGACTTCTAAATTTTTTTCATTTTTGTTAATATCATTAAAAGAGCTAACATTACTTTTTAAAGGCGGCTAAATTTTAGTTTCCTGGGAATTGAAAAAGCATGAACAACACTTGCCTGTACGTTTGTTGGATCAATGACTTTTAGATTATACATTTAAAGCTTTTGACAACCTCTCCCTTAAAATTCCCTTTAAACAATTCGTCCGGGCCTTCATAACTCAGCCATGTTAGTTTTTTTTTCTAAAATTAAAATATTTATTTAAATTTAAAAAAAATACTTAATCAGAAACAAAATTAACGGGCTTTTTTTTTCTTGGCTCATAAACAAAGATAAACGCCCTTTTAGTTTTAATGGAGCTGTTTGAAAAAGTTTAAAGTCTCGTTTACTTTTTTTTTTAAAATTTTCCTTTTTATCTGATCGGGGTCGGGTGTTGAAAAAAAACTTGCCCTTGCCTTTTTTTGAAATCAAACTTTTGTCTTTTATAGTCTCAAAATCGGCCTTAAACGACTAAATCTTCATCCTTTATGTTTATAAAGCGCTTTTTTTATTGTCAGTTTGAACGAACTAAATTTTGCTGTTATTATTTTACCCCTAGCTTGGCTTTTGGAGTTTAGTTTTAATTTTTTTTTCCACGCACTTTCAGCTAATGAACCAGGGGCCCAAAGCAAAGACAAAAACCCCCAGAGGTAAAGCTGCGGGCGCACCTTTCCCCCTTGCTAAGGTAACCTTTTTTCCTGTGAAAGCACTAATTCGATCTCCAAGTACATTGTACAGCATTAAAGGGGGCAGAATACCCTTCGTTTGGGTTTTGCTTATTTGAAAGGGTTTTCTTAGTCTTTTGCATTTGTTTTTTTTAATCTGAAGGTTTTTTTTGTCAGGGGTTTCTACATCCCTTCTTTTGGCGACTCCGGGGTTGGGTACTTTTTTGGGTAATGCTAAGCATCTTTTTTTAAAATAAAAAATAATTTAGTAATGTAAAATTTTTTAATCTGTTACTTGAAAATTTAGCTCGCTCAATTTAAAAAAAAAATTTCTTCTGGTTTTTACGCCCTTTTTTTTATCAATTTTAATTTTTCCGTCTTTAACATTTCCCCCTTCCATGCAACTGATTATCCCTTTGACCTTTTGGTTTAAACCATAAACCGTATTTTGTTTTTTAATAATCATCAAGCCTAAAACTGTGAAGGGGTAATCTTTTGACAAAGGGGTACTTTGGGGTTCTACACCCCCCCCCCCAAACAATTTTCTTTTTTCGTCAAAAAGCTGATAAGGCAAATCCGTACAATTTTTTTAGGGCACCCCCAATCGACATTGTACTTTCGTTATTTTTTGGGTTAATAAAAATTTTCACTTCCTTTTTAAATGGTTTTTCACTTTACCGCATTTTAAATTCCTTTTGCATCTTGCGGGGGCCTAAAACTAAAATTTCCCTTAGTGTCTGCCCGCTCTGGGGAATTTTTTATGAAATCACTCTTTTGTAAAATATTGCTAAAATTTTTACTGATATTGTTGCTCAAATCACCCTTTCAAATTGGGGTTTCTAACAACGCAAACTTAACGGATGTCAAATGCTGTACTTTGCTTCGGGGGCTGATATCGATAACGCGTTTGTATTCATTAAAAATTTGTTTATAGCAATCTATCTTTAATGCTCCTTGAAAAAAAAAAGGGGCACCTTTTAACAACTCAAAAACTAAGGGAAAAAAAAGCGATTTCCATAACAAAATTTACGTACAATTTTTTTCCGTCATCACACCTGCGGCGCCTATTCGTGTTTTTTGCTTTATTATTTTTTATTCCTTTTAAACCAAGATCGCCCTTTTTATTCCCGGGTTTCCCAAAATCAAAAGATTAAAAAATTGTTGCATTGGAAAAAAATATTTCTTGCCCCCCCAAGTTTTATAGAATTTTTTTTAACGATTGCCCTCCCAGATCCTGGGCAACTGTCCGTTTGTGTTGTGTTTATTCGATTCTTTTTTGAAAATAAGACGCCCCAGAGCCTGGACAATCACTTCACGCTCCTAGGTCTGGAAACTTGACAGTAAGAATTTATCTGCATAATAGTGTGGATTATTTTTGGGAACCCAATATCCGTTTATTTCCCTTTTACGCCAAAGGTCTTTCGTCTTCTATGGGGTCAAAAATTGAGCCTATCTTGTGAATTTTTTTTTAAAACAAAAAAAAAAGTTTTTTTATTTAAAAATGGCGGAATTTTAAGGGAAGAGATTATGATGTTTTTGAAACCCCGGAGAGACATAGGAAATGACCCTTTTAACAGCATCGCTCAGCGACTCAGTGCAGCGTGAATTAAAAAAGAAAAGGGTGGAGCATTTTACAAAAGTTTAGCCCAGACCTCCCCATTTTTTAGACCCCAAGCTTTTAATTAGAGGGTGGGCATTTGAAATGAAAAACGACAAGGAAACTTGTTCGCTTTCAAATGAACGAAAACCCATTAAAGTTTTTAGCCCTGGATACAAATTGGGAAGACCATGTAAGCGTAAAAAAAATCTCTTGGCATTGCTAAACCAAAATTAGATAGGGGGCGGTTTGCTAAACTTCAAAACCCACAGGAACTCCAACCTAACCAAAAACAAAACTGGGAAATTAAAGAATTAAATCAATCAGCAGGTGAAAAAATAAATGTAAAAGAACAGAAACCATTTTTCAGAAGAAACGCATTTTAAAAAAAATTTCCCATTCCCCCCTTGCCTATCGAAAAAGCGCCCTTTATAGCTTTTAGAAGCCAGAGGGGGAATTAACAAACAATTTTGCAAAAATGGGTGAACTAGATACTATAAAAAGAGAAAAAAAAAAAACTCGTTTTGGGGTGAGACGCAAAATTAGGGGCCCGGTGTTAAAGAAAAAATAAACCCAAGACTAAAAAGCTTGAACAAAAAAGATCGCAAACTAAAATTTGTCATAACCGAGAACAATTTTCGAATCAAGTGAATAGAAAAAGAAAACTATCCCAAAAAAATTTTATAAGAAGACACAAACCCAGCAGAACAAAACGAACATGTTTAGAGAGCAAGGAGTCCATTCAACGTTTAACGGCTTAGGATTTGCAATAAGTACGCTGGGATGGGTATTACAGGCGGCGGTTGGGCAAATCCCGGGGCCCCACCCCATCGCCTCCATCACCGCCTTTAAAAATGTGGGTAAAAAACAGCTTGATACTTGCGGTTATTAAAAAAAATTTTCATAAGCCATGGGCGCTTTACCGGGGATATTTGGGGGTTTTTTTAGTGGCTTTTGTTACGCAAGCAAAGTAGTTTGGTTATGGGGGAGCACTTATGACATTAGTTTTTCCTTTAAAAGTTTTGGGTTAATTTTAGTAAATAAAGACCAAGTAATCCTAGGCCAATTAAAACCAAAACAAGGCTGTCTTTACATATTCATGGTCATTATTTTTTTTTATTCTTCAACGGCCCTTTGGGCTTTGGGCCACGGGGGTTGGATGCTTACTTGGGGGTCACTTTTTTGTTTACTGCTGCAATATTTCTGGTCAAATTTATTTCGTTTTTTTTTCCCCCTTCGTTCATTGCCTCCACAAAGGTTTCATTATTTAGTTTATTATTTTTCCCTTTGGGTCTGAGGTCGAAGCCAAAGTTAAACCAGTACCAACGCAAAATCACTTTTGCTTTCATTGTAAAAAAATTTTTGGGACCTTTTAATACTTTAAATTAAATCAATGTAGAATTAATTGGCCCCCTAAATTTGCTAAATTGTTTTTGTCGTCAAAGCCAGTGAAGGATCGTTTTGTTCGATCTCTTTTTGCTTGCGAACCCACAAACCCAAAGTAAGTCGAAAGGCCTTTTTTCGTTCTATTTCCCGCTTTAGGTAAACCCCCAAAGTGCTAGATAAATGTTTCCATGCTGTTTTTAGCCGTGCTCAAAGGACCCGAGGGGAACGCTGTGCCCGAAAAGAAAGTTTGAAGGAGGATTCCCGTCATATTTTTCTTTTTGTGCCACCCCAAAAATAAGGGTGCCTAGACCATGATTAAGATCCAATTTTTTTTAAATCTGTTTTAAACCTTTAAAATTGAATTCTTACAGATCCTTTTTTAAAAGCCCCTTTATGCTTTCGTTTCGAATGGATTTAAAAAGGGTTTGTCATTTGGCAAGGAGCTTGCAGTTTTAGTCAAAATACTCTGAAGGGGTTAAAAATGAAATTTACACTGACCTACCAAAGGACAGGATGATTTAAGTGATCAGCATACGACACCCACACCCCGTTGATGAACCCAAAAAACAGCAAATTTTAATGGTTTTGAAAAACCTCGGGTGACTAAACCACACTTTTTTGGGTGCGGTCGTTTTTAATAGGGGGGTTAAGATAGCTTCAATGGACCCCTTTACTTGAAAAGGGGCAGACTGATCAAGAAATGTCAAGGTATCAGGTTTTATTTTTTTTGGGCCCGGGTCATTTAGTTTACCGGGAACTTGGAATAGCATGAACAACACTTGCCTGTACGTTTGTTGGATCAATGACTTCTAGTTAATATCATTTAAGCTTTGGGAAAAACGCTCTCCCTTTAAAGCTTTCCCTTCAAACAATTCGTCCGGTCCTTCATATACTCAGCCATGTTGAGTTTTTTTTTTCTAATTAAAATATTTATTTAAATTTAAAAAAAATACTTAATCAGAATCAATATCAACCGGTTTTTTTGTGCTTGGACTCATAACTAAAGTATAAACGCCCTTTGAGTTGTTAATGTGAGCGGTTTAGAACAGAGTTTAATGTCTCGTTTACTTTTTTAAACTTTCCCTTTTTTATCTGATCGGTGTCTGGCTGTTGAAAAAAACTTGCCCTTGCCTTTTTTTGAAGATCAAACTTTTGTCTTTTTATAGTCATCAAAATCGGCCTGTAAACGACTAAATTCTTCATCCGTGATGTTTGTAGTCAACTAGCGCTTTATTTATTGTCATTTTGAACGAACAAAGTTTGCTGTTATTAGTTGTACCATAGCTGTGTGCTTTGGAGTTTAGTTTTAATTTTTTCCCAGCAGCACTTACAGCAATGAACAACAGGCCAAGAGCTAAAGAAAAAACCGCCAGAGGTAAAGCTGCGGCGCCCCTACGCCTGTTGCTAAGAGACCTACACTTGTTCCTGCTGATAGAGCACTAATAGCGATGCTCCAGTAGTAACATATGTAACAGCATTAAAGGCGGCAGAATCCTTCGTTTGGTTTTGCTGTATTTTGAAAGGTCTTGCTCTAGTACTGTTTGCATTTGTGTAATGTTTGTTAATCTAAAGGGTTTTTTTATGTCAGGGTTTCTACTATCCCTTCTTTGGCGACTCCGGCGTTTTTAGGTACTTTTGGATAATGCTTACAGACATGCTTTTATAAATAAAAAATAATTTAGAAATTTGTTTATCTTTTAATCTGTTATCTTGAATATTCAGCTGCGCATTCATATATTAAAAACAAATGTACATTAACTGGTTTATCGCCATCTTTTTCTTTATCAATTTGAATGTTTATTCCGTCTTTAACAGTTCCCCCACTTCCATGCAACTGATTATCCTGTTTGACCTTAGGTCAATCCATAAACCGTATTTTGTTGTTAAATAATCATCAAGCCTAACACTGTGAAGGTGTAGATCTTTAGACACAAGGTCTACTGTTGGACTTCTACCCTCCCACCCCCAAACAATTTTCTTATTTCGTCAAAATGCTGATAAGGTCTAAGTCCGCTAGCGTAGATTTGGTTAGGGCTACCCTCAATCGAACATTGTACTTTCGTTATTTTAGGATTAATAAACTTTTCACTTCCTCTTTTAAATGGTTCTTCATCTTCACACAGCAATAAATACTTTAAGCGATCTTGCTGCGGCACTAAAACTAAATTTCCCATATAGTGTCTGCCCTGCTTCGGGATATGTTGTATGATGAATCACTCTTTCGTAATTAAAAGGGCTAATTTGACTGATTTTGTTGCTCAATCAGCCTTGCTAAATTAGGGTTGCTAACAAGTCAAACTCTAACGAGATGTCAGAAATGCTGTACTTTGCTTGGGTGTCTGATGATCTGATAACGCGTTGTATTTATAAAAGTTAGTTCATATGACAATCTATCTTTTAATGCTCCTTGAAAGTATGGCGCATGCGCTTTTAACAACTCAAAATCTAAGGGAATAGAAAAAGCGATTTCATACACAAATTTACAGCTACATACTTTTTTTTCCCTCATCAGCACCTGCGGCGGCCTATTCTGGTTTTAATGCTTCATTATTTTCTAAATTTCCCTTTAAACGCAAGATCAGCCCCTTTTATTCCCGGTTAGCCTAGATCAGAATAGATTAAAAATATGTCTGCATTGTGTAAAGAAAATATTTCTTGCCCCTCAAGTTTTATAGAATTTTTTTAAAAGATTGCCCGTCCCAGATTCTGGACAACGTCTGTTTGTGTCTGTTGTTGATTCGAGTTCTATTTTGAAAGTAAACGCGCAGAGCCTGGCACAATCACTTCATCTGCTCCTAGGTCTGGAAACTTGACAGTAAGAATTTGATCTGCATCAATGTAGATGGATTATTTGGAACCGTAATATTCCCTTTATTTCCCTTCACGCCAAAGGGCTCTTTCAGTCTTCTATGCGGGTCAAGAATTGAGCCATATGCTTGTGACATTTTTTATAAAACAAAATAAAAAGTTAATTATTTAAACCCTTTGGGAGGAATTGAAGGTGAAGAAGATTATGATGTTTTTGATCCTGGAGACGACATGAGTGAAATGATCCCTTTGACACAGCATCGGGTCAGCGTCTCAGTGCAGCGTGAATTAACAGAAGAAAGGGCTGGAGGGATTTTTTCAAAAGTTTAGGCCTAGAACCTCCCCAATTTATAGACCCTAATGACTTTGAATTAGAGGGTGGTCATTTGAAGTGAAAAAAAAGTCAAGGAGAACTTGTTCGGCTTACAAATGAACGAAAAACCCCTTAAAGTTTTTAGCCTGGATACAATTAGAGGAAGACTCAGTGTAAGCGTACAAAACGGGCTTGGCCATTGCTAAACCAAAATTAGATAGGGATGCGGTTGCTAAACTTCAAAACACCCTACAGGAACTCCCAACAGCAACCAAATCAAAACATGGAACTTAAAGAATTAAATCAATCAGCGGTGAAATAATAAATGTAATAGAAGCAGAAACCAGTTTTTTTAGAAGAAACAGCATTAAAAAACATTAACGATTCCCCATTGCCTATAGCGAGAAATAGCGGCCCTTGATCATGCTTTGAGAAGCATCAGAGGCGAATTAACAAACAATTTAGCAAAACTGGGTGAACTAGATGAGCGTATAAAAAGAGAAAAAGAAAAACTCGTTGAGGCTGATGACGCAAACTTAGGGCCTGGTGTTAAAGAAAGAATAACCCAAAGACTAAAAGATCTTGAACAAGAAAGATCAGCAAGACTAGAAGTGTTGTCTACTAACCGAGAACAATTACGAACTCAAGTGAATAGAATAAGAGAAACTATCCAAAAAATTTTATATGAAGACACAACGCTAGCAGAACGAATACGAACACTGTTTAGAGAGCAAGGAGTCACATTAGCAAGCGTTATAACGGCCTTAGGATTTGCAATAAGTACGCTGGTGATGGCTATTACAGGCGGCGGTGGTCAAATCCCGGTGCCTCCACCGCCATCGCCTCCATCACCGCCTGATAAATCGTGGGTAAAAAACAGCTTGATCATCTTGCGGGTTTATTAAAAAAAATTAGCCAGTAAAGCCATGGACGCTTTACCGGGTATATTAGGGGGTGTTGTTAGCTGGCTTTTGTCTACTGCAAGCAAAGTAGTTGGCTTTATGGCCGAGCACTTATGGACATTAGTTCTCTTAATAGTTGGGTTAATTTTTAGTAAAATAAAGACCAAGTAATCCTAGGCCAGTTAATCCAAAAACAAGTGCTGTCTTTACATATTCATGGTCATTATTTTTTTTGACTTCTTCAACGGCCTTCGGGCTTTGGGCCACAGGGATTGGATGACTTATTCTTGGGGGGTCATCTTGTTTGTTTACTGCTTGCAATATTACTGGCTCAGAATTTATTTCGTTTTTTCCAACCTTCTGTTCATTGCCTGCCACAAGGATTTCATTATTGTAGTTTATTATTGTTCCTATCTGGAGTCTGAGGTCAGAAGGCAGCATGTATAAACCAGTACCAACAGCAAAGTCTACTTTCGATCTTGCGTATTGTAAAACATTTTGGTACCTTTTAATACTTGAAATTAAATCAACTGTAGAATTAATGGCGTCCTCTAAATTTGCTAAGTATTGTTTTTGTGCGTCAAAGCCAGTAGAAGGATCTGTTATGTTCGATCTCGTTTGTGCTTGCGAACCTAGCAAACACCAAACGTAAGTACGAACAGAGTCGTTTATTCGTTCTATTCCTGCTTTAGGTAGGCCCTTAGAAGTGTCTAAGATAAATGTTGTCCATGCTGTTTTATGCTCTTGCTCTATGGACCCGAGGTGAACAGCTGTGCCTGAAGAGAAAGATGTGTAAGGAGGATTCCAGTCATAGTTATACTTTCTGTGCACACCCCAAAAATAAGGGGTGCCTAGACCATGATTAAGATCCAACTTTTGTCTAAAGTCTGTCTTAACCTTAATATTGAATTCGTTACAGATCCTTTCAAAAGCCTTCATGTCTATTCTGTTGCTGAATGGATTAAACGGTTTGTCATTTGGCAATGGAGCTTGCAGTTCAGTCAAAATACGTCTGAAGGTGTAATAAAAATGAAATCTATACACTGACCTCACCAAAGGATCAGGATGATTTAAGTGATCAGCATACGACACTCCACACCCAGTTGATGAACAAAACACAGCAAAGTTTAACTGGTTCTGATAAAACTGCATCGGATGACTAAACCACACTTTCTGGATGCGGTCGTTTTTAATAGGGGGGTTAAGATAGCTCTTCAATGGAGTACTCACCTTTACTTGAAAGGCGTCAGACTGAGTCACAGAAATGTCAAGAGTATCAGTTGTTATGTTTTTAAGATTGTAGTGCGGCCCAACAGAATATTTGCATTAGTATATTTGAATGCACTCATTTTCATTTCGTTTAAAAAATGTTTGTAACAATAACAACACAAGACCGTCCTTCGTTTTAGAACATGCTATTGATAACAATTGCGGAACCCAAAGGGTTGCACTCCATGAAATTTTTTTACAAAGTCGTATGGTTTAATATAAGTGAATCCAAGAATAATAATAAGATTCTAAAAATTGACAAATCAGGACCAAAGTTAGCCAGTTAACAATACCTGATGGTTATTACGGGTTTTGCTCACTAAAAGAAGCAATGAGCAACTTCGACATTACTCTCAAACTTAACAATGCGAATCTGAAAACAATGTTAACATTCAAGCCTGAAGAAGTAGCTTACTATTTTGATAGAGAGCTAGCTAAAATGTTAGGCTTTACAACTGTCAATCTACCCACTCATAGTTTTAGTGTTGCGCCAGACGAAACTACTTTTGAGGGGGAAAGACCGCTCGATCTTGCATTACATTCATTACTCTATGTTCATTTGGATGAGCTGAGCACTGATGAAAACGTATATGATGGAAGGCCCTCAACTGTTTTAAGAGCTCTTCCGTCAGGGAAAGCTGCATTATTGCGATTATGAAATTATACAATTCCCTAATTTAACAGTTTAAACGATTAGCTTGTGGAAGGGTCAGATCATTTAATATAAAAATTGCAGACAAAACAGGGAAAGCCGTGAAATGTGATAACCTGCACATTGTTTTGGAAATAAAATAATAAGTTGTACTATAAACATGTCGCGTGGGCCAGAAGAATCCGGAGTTACATTAGCGCCTGTGAGGTGTATAACTTTAGAATTAAAAGACCTTGCAGACGTTGAGGACTTTGAACAGAATGGTGAGATAGGCGCTTTGTATGGTTTTGAGTACACTAAAGATGGTGATTATAAACGCAAAGAGGTTGGCGACAACAAAAACAAAAAGTTTCCTAAACTAGAGCAACTGCGCAATGTAGAAGCAAATAATGCTGGCCAGTATGAATATAAAATAGTTCGAAAACCTGACAGCAAATGGCACTTAGAACCATATTTAGAATGGGAATATAAATTTGAATTTATAAGCCCATTTACATTTTTTAGCCGTCAAAAAGTTTCAGAAAAGCATTCAACTCTGGCCCTTTACATGAAAGTCTTATGCCAGAGGACAATAGTCGGAAAGAGATTGAAATAAAGCCGTATGGAATAAACAGTACATCCTCCACAGAAGAGAATCAGTTTGAAAGATGCTTCTACAAAATTACAGTTCATTCCACAAATGAAATTAGGGGACGCGTTCACAATAATATTTGAAATTTCTGTCTTAAAAGATGAGGAGAGGGATGGGGGTTGTGGGCGTTAGTGACGTCCTTTTAAAAGGAATTCTAATTTGCTGGCAAAACTTAGGCGTTGAAAAACTTAAAGTTACTGTCGTCGTTCTTAACAACGGTGGGGAGATTAAGGTTATTACAACCAGCGACAAAATCAATATTAGTCTAAATAGAAGCAATCTCAGGAACTGACTTGGATTAATCTTACACATTTAGATCTTATAGGATTTTATTATACTGAACAAGTTTTGACAGAGAGCATGATAAAACAATAACTGGATTAAATTAAATTCTGTTATAAAACTATGGAGCAGTTAAACTTTATGATAAAAACCCCTCATTGTTCACTAATTTGTGGACAGACAGGTTGTGGAAAAAACAATATTTATCCTCGACCTATTACAAACAGTTTATCGTTATAATTTTGATCATATAGTAATTTTCTGCCCAACACTTAAATGGAACAAAGCATATAATGATAGAAGGTTTATATGGGCGGATGATGACATATATTTGATTGATCCCAACAATAAGCTGAGTGAGTGTTTAGAACACTTTTTATAAATTGTTTGAGGGAACTCAGACACTATTTATTATAGATGACTGTTCGGCAGAAAGAGACATAGTAAAAAAAAGAAACACTTTGGCAAAACTAGCCTTCAGTGGAAGACATGCTGGAATAAGTGTGTGGATTTTATGTCAAAAATATAACTCAGTTTTAAAAGACTTTAGAGAACAATTAAAGACTGTAGTTTCATTTCACATGAAAGACAGAGACGCATTTGATGAATGTTTGCGTGAAAATGATGTTATTGAAAATGATCAGGAAAAACGCAGGATTAAGCAAAAACTAAAATCTGAAAAGTTTAGTAAATTAGTATTGAAAACGGATAATCCTACACAGTATGCATGTTTGTAGGGTTTACTAGTTAGAGAACTAATAAATACCTATCCTAGCGCACCCGCCCGAAACTTATGTTGAGGGCGGGTGAGCTAGGATTGGTATTTATTAGTTCTCTTGTGTGTTGTTGTTTTTTTTTACATGCTACATATTTTAAGGATTAATACACAGGAGTCTTTCTTTCTTTCTTTTCTTCAGCCCAAGAAGATCGGCATCAGCTTTAGTCAGCTGGTCAGCTTGTTGGGCTGATGGCAGCTAGCTGTACGGTCCTACAGGTCTGACTCATGTTAATGAATGGGCAAACATGGCTTGGGTCTGCTGTTTGCTAATAAGCCTCCACCACTCCTGCTTCTGAACGCCACTCTGTCCCTCGCACCATCTTCTCTCTCCCTCTCTGTGAGTCTTGAGTCTCTCACTCTCTCTCTCTCTCACACACACACACACGCACACACACACGCACGCACGCACGCACGCACACACACACACGCGCGCGCGCGCGCGCGCGCGCGTCTCCTTGTACTCAAGACACTCTCGCTTTACGACTTTTCAATTCAACTCCAAGGACTGAGCAATTTATTCACTACACACACACGCGCGCGTGCGCGCGCTTTTACACGTAGCTTTAAGTGGCACGCAAGTGAGCATTCGCATTCGTCAAATTAACTCGAAACCGCCTTGGATCCGACCTTGGAATCAGTTCGTGGGCAAGTACATAATTTTTCCGCCAAGGGAAATAACAATTCGCACGGATTGAAAGAAATTACCTGTTGTAGAATTTTGTTTATCAATAAAGCATGCAGCATACGAAATTTCAATGTTTATATTATTTGAGAAGCATATTACTTCTTAGACATTTGAGAAAAAAAAGCCTAGCCTTAAAATTACAATAGGTAGCTATAAGAAACATGCATGAATTCGCGCTCAAACACACACACACACACACACACACACACACACACACACACACACACACACACACACGCACGCACGCACGCACGAGTGGCCGATTTTTTTAAACAAACGGAGGCAATACTTGGTGACAGTGCCTACAATCAATCCTTCGTTTAATAAACCAAATGATTTCTTTCAAATTAAGAAAAGAAACAATAGAATATACAGTTAATCACACGTGCGCGCGCACACATACACACACGCGCGCGCGCGCGCAAGTACACACACACACACACACACACAACACACATCATCATCATCATCATTCTCTTGCCCATGATGGGCGTAGAGGAGAGATGAGAGACACTCTCGAAGCCAGGCACCGCCATCCGGCCCTGTCCTCTGCCTGTCGCATCAGCGTAGGGCCATCCATCCTGGTCCATTCTTTGATGTTGTCCATCCAGCATTTGGCTTGTCGTCCCCTTCGTCTGCCGCCTTCCAGCGTGCCCTGGATGACTGTTTTGGGCAGTGAATTGTGGCGTATGACATGCCCGAACCACGACAGCTTCCTCTTCTTGACTGTTGCCAAGAGGGGTTCTTGGGGGCCTGCAAGTGATGTTATTTGGCTCCTCACAAGGTCGTTTGTCTTCCGGTCTTGCCAAGAGATCCCGAGCAAGCGCCTGAAGCATTTAGTTTCAAACGTCTGGATTCTCTTGGTGGTCTCTGCTGTCATGGTCCAGCTTTCGCAGCCATACAGCAGGATGGACAGCACCAGGGACTTGTACAGCTTCATCTTTGTAGGAAAGCTGATCTCCCTGCTCTTCCAGATCTTGTTTAGCTTTGCCATTGCTGCTGTTGCGATCGCTAGTCTGGTCTTGATTTCTGTTGTAGAGCGACCGTCTTTGGTGAGAGTGGCGCCAAGGTATTTGAAAGCGCCCACTTCTTCAAGCTGTTGTCCGTTCATGTAGATTTCAGCATGGGTGTTGGTTGTGCTGTTGACCAGGACTTTGCTTTTTTCTGTGCTCACTTCCATTCCATATGCACCTGCCCTTTCTTCCAGTCTCTTTGTCAGGTCTTGTAGTTCCTCGTTGCTGCCTCCCATCAGGTCGATGTCATCTGCGAACCTCAGATTATTGATGGTTCTTCCTCCGATGGAGACAGTGGAGTGGAAGTCATGAAGGGTTTCACGCATGATGTTTTCCAGGAAAAGATTGAACAGTACACAAGGTAGGTGTAAAAGCCCGAAATGTTGTTTCCAGACGACATACACATGCCAAATAAATGAATTTGCTTTTCACCGTACTGGCAAAAGTTGTTTTAGGGAATAGAATCAGCGGCATTACTTTCATTAAGTAACAAGGCAAGATGATAATGCGGAATGTGTCACTACGTGGTGGAAGTGTAGTGCATGCACTCAAAATGTATGTATCTAGTAGATCTTCTGCAGCACTTGTGTTGGCATAAATTAAAGCACGTAACTTTAATGAGCCCATAACAGTTTTTGAAGACCCCATTATTCTCCTCTTTGCAGTAAATCGTTACCTCAGTCCGCTTGAAGAAAGATGGTGTCGCTACCATTCTTTCTGAAACGGGAGTTTGTGTGATGACAATATAATGATCTACAAGCTGTGAAACAAACCCATCTAAAATCAGCAACTTTTCCCGGCCCAATTGCCAAGCACTAATCAAGAAGGAATACAAGTAGTCCACTCACCTCCGTTTACAATTACTCTTGAATCAAATCATTGGTACAGGCCTAGAACTTTTCTTATATCCTGAAAAATGTGAATGGCAACAAAGAGAAGAACATGAAACTGGTATACCAGTCCTTTTCCTATCACCTTTCCAGGAACTGATCCAGAATGACGTAATTTTTCACATCATTTAGCCCTGATATTTTGATTGGCGTGGTTGTTATTCTAAATTTGATGGGTGGTTTAAACAAGGAGATAGCTGGAGGGCAGATAGGTAAAAGAAGGTGAAGGACAGATCCAATGTATAAGGTACAGGATTAAGGTGAGAGTAAGGAGCACAAGACTAAGGTTCCAAACACTTACAATATACAATAGGGACAGTGTTGAACATATACTTTGGTATCCATCTCTATCCCTAGTTCTCACGCCCTTCTCCAACACCATCCCCTTAGCGCTCTCTCTTTCTTTCTCTCAACATGATGCGATTGAATCTAGTTGCAAAGTGAGGCGACTGCAGGCGGATTTATGAACAAATCAAAAAAAAGTTATATATTAGGCACCGCCGAAAAATGTAGACAAACGATTCACAGGACAAAACATGACGCGTTTCGACCTCTTAGGTCTTCTTCAGGCAAGGTACACAACACTCAGGAAAACGGAAATGAACGAGCAATCACCTACCTTCATCCAATTCGGCGAGTCGAATCAACGCCCATCTTCGATGATTCGAGTAATGTAAGGCATGCAAATTTAGATTAAGGATCTAACTGCCATGCGATCTGTCATCTAATCGGCACACAGGCTCTTTTCAGAAATCCATTTCTTTTGGCTAAATGGACGACCTGAATTATCATTAATCTCGGAAAGCATTGGGTATAACGTAAGGCCCAGGGCTCTCTCCCCGGCGTATTTCTGTATGCATGTGTTCTGAGAAATTTGTTTTGTCTACGTCATTCATTTAAACCACATCGGGAAACGAAAGAGTTACAAGGCCCCTGTGAGAGTTTGCAAGCAACGGTGCCTTCCAGGTTCGAAAGCGTTACGATGCTGCAAAGATCGGGAAGAGCTAAAGTCAAAGTTAGCAGCAAGTATGTAGACATCACTTTTCCAAATGCGCTTCTTAAATCTAACATCGGCAAATCCGGCATGGTATGAAACAATGGGTCAGGTGAAGCGTGGTCGGAGGTGAAACATGGTTAGGTCAAACGTGATGTATTCGAGGACCGAGAGTGAGAGCAGATGGGGGTGGGAAGTACGTGGGTCCTTTCCTCCAGACAGCCTTCCCACAAACGGGAACGTATCTTTGTGCCCACGTCTCTTTGTGCCCACGTCTGTTTGTGCCCACGTCTAACCCTAACCCTAACCCTATCCCTAACCCTATCCCTATCCCTAACCCTATCCCTAACCCTGACCCTATCCCTAACCCTATCCCTAACCCTAACCCTAACCCTATCCCTAACCCTAACCCTATCCTAACCCTAACCCTAACCCTAACCACTTTCTTGGGCATTGGGCACAAAGAGACGTGGGCAAAAAGGGATGCTTCGCCCACAAACCACTACAAGTAGTACGGCAAGGCATATAGACATTATATCAGCTTCGTTTACACGCACAAGTGGAGGAGGCTACCAGAGTGCCTGGTTCGCATGAGATCCCAGCGATAGGCGAATGACCGTGGAAACTGGACGATGGTCAACGGACCGTTTGACAGCTACGTCCACCGACACAGGGGAGCGGCCTGCTATATGGCCAGGTTCAGAGTGTGAGTAATATGCAGGCAAGTCACATGCATGCATCATATGGGAAGAGACTTGCGCAGGTGGCCGCTTTGCAGTCACATTGACGGCAAGAAGACCATTTAATGTAATCTAGTATAGTATAGTATAGTATAGTATAGTATAGTATAGTATGAAATAGTACGATACAGCACAGTCTAGTACGGTACAGTATAGTACGGAGAGCGGCCTACTGTATGGCCCACGGTCAGAATGTAAGCACTATGCAATCACATGCATGCGTCATGTGGGAAGAGACTAACGCGGGCAGCTGCACTCCAGCCCTACTGACGGCAAAGACCAGTTAGATGTAGTAGAGTAGGGTAGGGTAGGGTAGGGTTGGGTAGGGTAGAGTACAATACAGTACAGTAGGGTAGAGTATAGAACAATATACTGTAGTATAGTGTAGTATTGTATGGCACAGTATAGTATAGTGTAGTATAGTTCGGAGAGCGGTCTGCTGTATGACCAGGGTCAGTGGGTAAGCGATATGCAGTCGGTCACATGCATGCGTCTCATGGGAAGAGATTTACGCAGGCAGCTGCATTGCAGCCCCACTGACGGCGAAGACCATTTACAGTGTAGTGTAGTGTAGTGTAGTGTAGTGTAGTGTAGTGTAGTGTAGTGTAGTGTAGTGTAGTGTAGTATGGTATGGTATGGTATGGTATAGTATAGAACGGCACAGTACAGCATAACATAGTATAGTATAGTATAGTATAGTATAGTATAGTATAGTATAGTATAGTATAGTACAGTATAGTATAGTATGGTGTGTATATTATAGCACAATACAGTGGGGTAAAGCATGGTTTTGTAAATATGGTATAGTGAAATATATTATTGTATATCATCATAGGCGTAGTATTTCATATTGCACTATAGAATAGTACTTATGCAAAGTATTGCACGGTAGATTTGTTTTACCTGTTCAAGCGCATCTTCGTGTCACAGGGCATCTGTATGTGTCTACCCACATTTGCTAGCACAGGTAATATTATCAAGAGTCAACAAATTTTAATCACATCACATCAACCAGTTTCCCATTAAAACCATTTCGTTGCCCTGTGTTGTCTGTCCCTGGACAGTTCATGCCACATAGAGAGCCTCGTGTGTGTGTGTGTGTGTGTGTGTGTGTGTGTGTGTGTGTGTGTGTGTGTGTGTGTGTGTGTGGTTGTTGTTGTTGTTCTTCTTCTTCTTTGTGCATGTGAGTCTTGGTCAACAAAATGAGTCAAAGATACACCTCTGTTTGTTGAAAACTCTAACATTGAGGATACTTTCCCAGCCATCCCCTGGGCGAAGATGTCAGCTAAGAATCAAGGTCATACACCATAGACTCATGATTTCAGTTGTACAATAACTTGTGTTAGCCTCCTTTCTTCTGCTGTTGATGTTAAGCGCACATATCCAATAAAAGGTGTATTGACACACCGAGAACTTCGTGTCTGGAAACCATTTCTAACTTTGTTCCTCTGCGTTTTTCTTTACCTCGAAGTATGAGAAGTAGATGAATTAAGGTAAATTTGTTGAAGCGAAAAAAACAGTGATCGTATCTTTATTTGAACAAATGTCTTATTCTGACACAGGCCACCCATGTTACAACCACTCATATTTTTCAAAGGGTGAAGAAGCTCTGTGGTGCATTCTTTACAATGTACAATTCACTGTAAAGCATAGTTTTACAGAGTCTAGGAATTCATGTGTAACGTCAGACATAAACACTTTACAGCGGACTCGTTGAAAACCTTGTTCGAAGATATATCAGATGTGATTCTTAAGTGGAGATGTACCAGATGTGATTCTTAAGTTCATGCACGACAACGTATTTTTCATTTGATCTCAAACTTTACGGAAGATACGTTTTAAAGCTATTTTGTGTGGTTTGAAAACTGGTTTACAGAAGCTTTTTTTTCTCTTCAACAACTGCGTTAGAAACTGACTTTGACGAGGTGACAGCTCAGATACCCTGTGGTCGGCTGGGCTATACACCACATAACTAAAATGAAATGAAATATTCTTGCTCAGAGACAACTGAACATGGGTAATTAACTTTTAAATACTGAGTATTCAAGGATGGTGATGATGATGTCAGACCTTTGACAAAGATTGACGTAACAATTCATGACAGATTAACAGTTCATGACAGACTACTTTCACACTGAAGCTGTCATCGTGATCATCTCTAGTCGGACCCTTGCTATCAGAATATACGTCATGCCTTCATACTTGAAATTAATCTGCAAGATGTTCATTTATGCACAAAAATCTGTATCATTGTACATTTCATACATCTGTTATTGATACGTTATGGGAAAGCCGCGACGGATAGAAAAAAATGATGTGTTTTTGCTGTCTAGGTGTTCATCACAGTGTTTCGGCTGGGCGGTCCCTATCTTCTTTCCTAAATATCTGCTGCATGATAGGTATCTTTATATTCCCATAGCCCATGGGAAAGGCTTTCCATCATAGCTGGCCTGCACAAATGCTGACATATGAGATGGCAAATTTCCCGCTTCACACTCCACACACGTGACGCTGCGCAGGGTCAAATCCGGAATCCTCTGATTCAGAGATTTCTGTTCTAACCACTGAACTGTTACACCCAATAGTTTCATGTAGTTGCTATAGTTTGATTGTGAGTGTTGCGCGCGCACTCGTGTGTGTGTGTGTGTGTGTGTGTGTGTGTGTGTGTGTGTGTGTGTGTGTGTGTGTGTGTGTGTGTGTGCAGGTATGAGTAGCTGTTTGCATTTTCAGTCTCTGAAATCCTCAACACAGTGAGACTGTAATGTTTCAAATCGGGTAGTGGGAAAACTGTTTGTACGTATGTGAAAAAAACCCTGCTCCATCCACCACTCTCTCCCTCTCCTGAGCGTCTATAAATTTTTGCGTCTCTCTCTCTCTCTCTCTCTCTCTCTCACACACACACACACACACACACACACACACACCACACACACACACACACACACACACACACACATGTGCGCACGCGCACAACACTCACGCACACAAGCGTGCGCGCGCGACAAAGATTGAGAAAGAATATCTTTTTCAACAGAATTGCCTCTTTTAACACTGTAATTTTCTATTGTTTTAATAGTGTTGTCAGTCATGTTCTGATCTTCTACTGGTTTAAGAAATTGGAAAAAAAAACATGGAAAAAAACATCCTTGGCCAGATGCACTGTTCTGCAAGGTCTGTGAAATGTTATTTCCTTCATAGTGATCATTTCCTGATTGGAAACCAGTTGAAAGGCTTGCCATCTTGTTAACTCAGATGGTGTTATTTGGTGATGCAAAGATCGTTGCTCCAGCCTATTTCATACCAACAATTGCAAGACTTGTAAAGAGTTTGGCTCTGTAAGGACCATGGAATAATAGGAAAGATTTTGGTACAACAGAGGATGTGAACAATTTGGCTTGTTGATGTGTAGACGGCAATCCACACCATCTGGTAGTATGAGACTTGGCTTTGCTCATCAACACACGCGCGCGCGCACACACACACACACACACACATACACACACACACACACACACACACACACACACACACACACACACACACACGCGCGCGCGCGCACGCACGCACACACCTTCCAAAAGCAAATCGTGCTTGTGCAAACATCAGAAGATAGTACTGCCGTCACAAGAATTTAATACAATCGTAACATTAAAAAAATAAATCTGAACCCAAAACGAAACCAGTAATACGAAAAGAAACATGAAAACAAATTGTAAAAAAAAAAGAAAGAAAGAAAAAACAGAAAGAAAAAAAGGAACAAATGTGAGACGGGCTAGAAACCAACGGTTCAGTCAGCCAACGGTGACAGCCTTCCCTTTTGAAGGAACATCTTGAGCTCTTCATACAGTCTGATTGCCGCTTCAGTAAAAGGATCTCCTCATACGGTTATTTTGGAATGAATTAACCAACTGGGTCCCATGACCGAAATTCCACATACAGAACAAGTCAAAGGGTTCGTGGATGAGCGAACACAGAAGCGAACAAAACAAGTTAACCGTAACGCAGAATACCTCTTCGACTGCAAAGGTTTTCTGAACAAACGGCAAGTAGCGTGGTCACTCCGATTCCTCTCTCTCGGGCGGTAGGATTCCGCACATCATGGTACTGAGATGCTTTTTCAGTCTGTCTGAACCATCTGAAAGTCAGGACAGGACATGAATCACAACATTTTGATGTCAACTGATTGGTTATCCGTTTTTATGCCAGTAGGAAGCGCATTTCTGAATGGACTCAGATCCGACTGTCAATTGAAACAGATCATTCGAATCAGTGGGTCAACGAGCCATATCTGGAGACAAAACTGATTGTGTCAATGATTATAACAAAAAAAGAACCGAAAGGACGTAAGCTGATATTTCACTGCGTCGGGATTCACCTGGCGACCTGATCAAGGGTCTGTGGTTTCACCCAAGCAACAGTGTGTATGTCAGTCCGAGTTACATGGAGGAAGTGGGCGATTGGTTTGACTGGTAAGCTCGACCTTCAACTTCATTGCGAACAAAAGGCAGTGACTAATCGTCAGAGACAGAAAAAGAACAGATACAGAAAGCATGGTGAACTTTACGCTGAGGGGAATGCCAGCTCAACTGACAGTTTTCAAGTGAAGATAGTTATGTCTGTTAGTTAAGTTTGTTGGGCATTTATACAGTTTTCAAGTGAAGATAGTTACGTTTGTTTGTTAAGTTTGTTGAGTACGATGTCTTACATAACATTACCCATCAGGCATTTTAAAAAAAGAACAAACACCAAAGCTAACAAAGTATACTGTCACTACTTTCAAATGAAGACAATATATGAGGAAGAGGTACAGTAAGTTCTGGATGATAGCGTCTCTACCTTGTCAGGCACAAGTCAACAGTGTCAAAATCGGTGTCTGCGAGGGGGTTCAGAACGAAGGCCAAATAGCGTGTATCCTCTGAACGGCAGGGAGGTGTTTTAACACGTCCAAAATCAACAGGAAGGTGTAGTAAAAACTGAACTTACCCCAGCTCTTCTGCTGTGTGTGGAGTCAGTGGCAACCCCAGCTCTTCTGCTGTGTGTGGAGTCAATGGCAACCCAGGCCTCTTTCACCCATGATATTTGTACAGATAGCTATAGATATGTAGGTATGTCCTTGATCCACTCCACGACATTCGTTAAGAACTTTTTCGCAACTCCACAAAAAGAAATGTGAAGAGACTTGGATCGTACGCATCCATTAAAAACGGGTCATTATTCACATTGCTGTCACAGTACGCCACGCTTTTGAACTGAAGCACATCGTGCAACGACCACTTTGTGAGAGTTCTGAAGTTCACTGTATATAGGAATGTATCCTCAGCAAACCCTGGAGGTGGAAGAGGGCTACATTTTCATATATATATATATATATAAAATCAGAGTTAAAAAGCCACTCAGGACGTAAAAAGTGCTCAACCATGTAGGGAGCGACATACCAGTTTAAAATAGAATATATATATATATTGAATTGTAGACAGTGGTATATCTCTGTTTGATGTCAAGGACCAGGAATTGTAGACTGTGGTATATCTCTATTTGATGTTAAGGGACCACAGACACAATCAACCGTGTCTCCTGATGAGTCCGATCCAGCGGACAATAGGCCTATGAGCAGGCAATATGAATAGTTCTGTCTTCAAGATGGGTTACGATGGTCTCCATAGACAGCTAGTGAAGACTTACTGATACGTCAAATTATTTATCATTTATCCAGTGAACTCTTCATGAGCTGATCCATACTCCCGACTACACTATTCCATTTATGACGAAAATATGAGAACGAATGTTTCATGTTTTGGTACTGGTAACCATCCTCCTGATGTATCTGAATGTTTTTACTCGTGTATGATGACACCCCTTAAATGGTTAATATTAAAGTGGCTGGTTAAAATTTTCAACTCAATCTCTGCCTTTAATTCTGGGATATTTGCAGAGTTATGTTTTCATGCACCAACGTGAAGAGAAAAAAAACAACAACGATGATACCGTTGAACATTTCACATGTTATATGAAACTTTCATTCATTTATATTTTATGAATAATCTGGACAGGATAAACGTAAAAGATCCAAAGTTGCAATAGTATCGTCGACAATTATGATAATGTTGCGAGTAAACGGAAAGAGGTAGCACAGAAAGGGTGATGGGAGAGGGGTGCTAGGATGTCATGGAGTGAGGCTCTATCGCATCTAAAACTTTATTGGACTCAAGTTTCGACTCAGTCACAACGTTCTAGTCGTGTGACTGTATTTAAAGGGAAAAACTGAATCTAGCAGTTGACAAGAATTTGGAGTTAGACATAAGGCGCGGGCCTCTTACACGGGAGCATAACTGTTTTCGTCCATCAAGACTTAAGGATCTCGTTTAAGCCACTCGCTGATGAAAAGTCCCGTGCTGCACTTGCGAGAGCGTTTTGAATTAAAGACAAGTCTCATGTTGCGGTACAAAACTACGCATCTGCCAGGTGGATAAGCAACCATATATACAATATATATACACATGTGGTAAACCGGACAGCGGTAAGCATGAGTGGCTTGGGTGCGTGAGCGGCACATTATACATCATGTACATTTCTTCAGCAAACAAAACCGACATTGTTTGGGGGCATCTCGCACACAATTGTAACTTATGCTTGTACGTAGATGTCTGTATAGTATGTTTTTAAATAGCTTTTTAAAATCATTATCACGCACAAAATAAGCCACATGGAACCGTCTAAGCATTACCATACTCTCTCTCTCTCTCTCTCTCTCTCTCTCTCTCTCTCTCTCTCTCTCTCACACACACACACACACACATACAGACACACACACGCGCGCACTCATCAGAGCAGAAACTGCCATCAGAAGTCTGGGTTTCAATATTTACACTAAAAAACAAACAAACAAACAAAATGAACATGCAGGGAACCAGTTGGTATAATGGAAACACAACAGTAATTGTGCACAAGCCGTTTTGCCATTCCAGATATTGGAAATGCTTCCAACTGCATGTGCAGAGATAAGTTTAATATGATCTTGTAAGCAACATCCATAGCTGAAGAAATGAAAGTGCACACGGTGAACAAAACATCATCGAAATTTTCTTCATTCCAGAAAGACCTTGTCATATGACGCAGTTTGGTATATATAGAAAGCATTGAAGTCAAACCACATGCCCCGCAGTTAATATCAGGCAATGTGAATAAGTAACCCCTTCCTATCTAGTCACAGTGAACCCAAAAATGCCGGAGAAGCCGCACCCCATCCCCACCCCACCCCTCCCCAACAAAAAAACCCACAAGGCATCGTTACAATAAACAGGCTTTGAAGTTTAATTTCAGGACAGCCAACGAGCTCTCCACTTCTTCAATCAATTGCACATCAATTCACACACATGACTCTGCATCTCCGCCGAGACAGCATGTTTGTGGTTTAGGGCTAATAACACAGTCAGGTTCTCCCTTAATTTGTGCTCTGTGCTTTAAACATCCGAGTCCTCGACTTCTTTACAGCAGCACACCATCTTGTCATGTGTCCAGCTCACCTGTTTTGTGGGACCTCTCTGAGCTGTCTGCCCACGGCAGACTTCCATGCCGAGACTCTATCTGAGGTGACGCAGGCCCAGCCTCCGCATCGGAAGGGGACTGGCGGCTGCGTTTGACTTTGCTTGAAGCGGCGGGCGGCATTTCCTTCGCTTCTTGCGGCGACGGCGACACGCTCACGGGGAAGTCGTCCACAGCTGTGGAAGCCCCAACGTTCTCGGACGTGGTACCGGAGCATTCCGGGAGCCTCTGATGGTGAGTGCAGATGTGGTGCCCGCTGTGATCAACGCAAGCGGATTCCAGGGTACCGCTGGAGGCTTTGATGTTGGTGGGGCTGTTGGGCCGTCCATACCGTCTCAATGAGCTCTTTGTCTCCCCTTTGTCTCTGAAACAGCCAACCCTTCACACTGAAGACATCACATGCAGGGTTTGAAAGGGAGAGAGGGATCATGGTGGAAAGTGTGCATAACGTGAGGATGGGAGAGGTGTAGAACATATTCAAGTCTGAACTGCTCTCACTAGCAGGTTAAACGCTGTAAGGAAAACGGTTGTTGATGTCACATTAAAAAATTCTTATTCTCCAGTATGACCAAAGGCGGGTTTGGAGCTATGAAAGTGCAATGTGTGTTGTGCTTATAAATCCTTACTGCTGTAGTAGCTGTATCCATAAAGGAGGACTCGCTTGAGAAAAAGTCACATGTTACTGGTGAACAATGGCATAGAAAGCTCTATCCCCTCCAGTAACTAAAAGCAACTGCCTGGTATGTGTCCCCCAAAGAGATGATAAACACATCGTCATCCAGGTCCACCTCCGTTTCAATTTCACTAAAGGAAGCACCAGTAACAACAAAGGCCAAAAGACGGGATATGAGCAACTCCCTGAAGAGATGATAAACTCATCACCATCCAGATCCAACTTGACTTCAGTTTTCGACGACGGAGGCCAAAGGACGAAATAGATGCAAACCTCCACAAGAGATGACAAACTCATCCTCAACCAGCTCCACCTTGGCTTCTGTGTCACTTTCGGAGGATCCAGTGATGACAAAGGCCAACAGAATATGATCGGTGTATTTGCAGGATAGAAACTGTGTGCTTTTAAAAATGTTTTGTTTTTAGCTTGTGGTTATATGTTGTATTAGTTTCTCTCTTGTTTATGAGGGCAGGATGTAAAAAAGCTGGAAAGCTTATTCTTTAACCCTCAATAAAGATAATTTTCACTTGAGTTGACTTGACGGTAAATCAAAAACCATATATGGAGGCCAGTCTTTAAATGGGCGGTGAGATGAACAATCCATATGCAGGTCAGAATCAAGATTAAGTGCGGTGACTGTCTTGGTAACCTTGAGAGGCAATGGCTTCAACAGTAAACCGGCAACAGATGCACCAGGTGTCAGAAACCAACAGACGTCTGCTCGAGGTAAAATTTGTTACCGAGTTTACCTGTGCGCACAAAGTGCACAAAGTGTGTGTACAAAGTGAACTGATCAGATTTATTAAAATGGACACAGTCATAGTCACAGTTATCACTGCTTTCCGGGCAGTCAGTGTGTCAAGGGACATAATCCAAGATATGCAGACAGACGAGGAGAATGCAAGGGATGAATATGGGAATGAACCATAGTTTATGAGACAGTCAAGGCTCCACTCCACTACCGACAACAGGATCCTACTGCTCTACGCGGGGTCCATTCCTGTTTATTATTTTATCCACAGTCCTAACAAAGTGGGAGCCTTCAGTGGGGATTAACAAGCATCACAACCACAAGTGACACGTCAGAGCACTGAAAATCCAATCAACAGTATAACAGGAGTCGTCGTTCCTGTCTAGAATGAGATAATGGCATAGGAGTGAATCAAAAAGGCAGTATTGGTTCAATCAATGCTGATGATCGGTGTCCAGGAAGATGGTCGACTAACTTATGAAAAGCATGATCACCCCAGCGCCTCCATCTGCAACAAAACCGAAGGCTTTAATGAAGATGACCTCGTCTGGGCATCACGAAAAAAATAATTCTGGAACAGAAGCGACAGGCCTTAGGGAAAGAAGTAGAGGCAGACAAGACTGTCCACATCAGGGTGGACAAAAGCCCTTAAAAGACAGATCAATGTTCTTGATATTGTCTTTGGCTCTCTGAGAACTGTCGGTGTGATCGCATCTTACTGTCTCTTGATAGCAGGTCGTAGGGTGCCATGGTGAACCCTTGGGCAGTCTGGGACATCCTGAGCCCTCTGTCTCCAGACATGTGCAGCTGAATGGAGATGCAGTGTGTGGTGTAATCCAGTACATTGCCTATACAAGACTTCTCTGGGAAGTTCATCAACTGCTTTCTGCGGAATGGTCTTGCACAAGCAGTCATGGTGGTATACATGCCCATACCAGGCAAACTTACGTCACTTTCTAACTGTCAATGGAGGTTCTTGTCTGCCAGAATAACTATTGTCCAATTGCACGACGGAGTTATTTGTCTCCGGTTCTTTGAATCCATCTGAAACATGTATTCTCGAAAGCCTACGTATGTTTGCTCTAGTTCTGCTGTTGGTGAGCGATTCGTGTATCCATATAGAGGGATGGATACAAAAGAGGACTTGTAAAAAAATCTCCAATGGATTTTCAGATGGCATTGGGTCTTATCATGGCAGATATTGTTGACGTCATCACAGGTGTGACTATAGGAAATGACAAAAACATCTACAACCCATAAACTCTGAATTATTGTAAAGACATATCAAATCATATTTCATACAAATTTTGTCACAAAAAATATTAAAGTACTGTCTTTCACGTTCGGACCATTTACTGACGTTACTTCCAAGTAGAGGTGGAGGTGTAAATGAATTTCCTAACTACAGAGCTCAGCTAGACCACATGCATATACACAATGATGCAACATTATACGTTACGTCAAAATATTACGTCTCGATGATAATGCACATTTTGAAAAAGTTGGCGATCTGCAGTCAACATTTGCAGACGACACGGCAAATTCTCATGTATGTTAATCTGTAAATGTATTCAATGCCCTTCAGCAGTTTAACCCCATCCATCTCCTTTAGGTGGCAGAGGGCGAGGAGACTGGTGGAACGGTGAGGTTACAGCACCACCCAGTGAAGAAATAACTGGTCGACGGATTTTCAGACTTGAGAACTTTCTCGTGATTCACGTACAATTCCTGAGCCTGTCGCCGGCTGTTGGAAATGGTCAGACATGCACAACAAAACAACGTAAATGTGTTATGACCACAGACCTTTAGACACCAATAACTCGAACTAATTTTCTCATGACAGTTTTGGCATTCTGTCACATCAGTGGGAACTGCAAGAATC
>CM031597.1:113923215-113945715 GCA_018398815.1 Conus ventricosus | reverse complement strand
CAGCCTGACCACTTTCTTCAAACTCACCCCAACCCCAACCTAACCCCTGCCAGGAGGTCCTGTTCTCCAACTTCAATCATACATCTCAGATCATTGCAGAAGTAACCCTTTTCCAAGGTCAAAAGTCCGTCTCAAAACACCGTCTAGGAAGCAGTTAAAAGGGACTTTATATGTGTGACAGATATTGTGAGACATTCAAGTGGGTCATCGTAGTTGGGGCAACAGGAAAGATCAGCATAACTGTAAACGTAAAATGCAAAAGAAACGCAACACAAATAGACATGCAGAGACACAAAAGAAGCAAAAAGAAACAAAAGAAACACCACCAACAAAGAAACAAACAAACGAGCATGCATAAACATCCATACTATACAGAACGGGGCGAAAGACAAATTGGCAAACAAAAACGGAAATCTGGCAAAGCTCTCAAAACACCATTCATTAGTATTTCTGCCCTTTGCATGTCGGTAGTCGACGGACATCAAAGTTATCACCTTTAAAGGTCTACTCTCACAACAGGCAACAATTTGTCAGCTTTAAGGAATATTTCAAATGTCTGTAAAATAGTGAAAATATACACTTTAATCATCTCTGGTCAAGCAATAACGATTCACCAAAATGGGCAAGGATAAGGGAAGTAACGACGCCGGTTGTATGTTGGAACGAGTTGATCACGTGAGGCGAGTCAGAGCATCCGTGTTGCTCCCCACTCGATCTTGCTGTGAGTATGAAGTGCACACATTCACACCTGAAACTTTGGAACTGAGTGGATGAGGTGATTTCGGCGAAGAGAAAGACGGCTTGGTTTGTAGTCGTCTGTTTCCCTATGGAACTGCAAAGGCCATCAACTTAATGCACGTATTACGTCATTTGTTCGAGCCCTGTCTTCATCTTTCAACAACACGCGTTTTTGACAATCCCAGGCAAAAGGCAAACGCTGTAGCAGGCAAAAGGCAAACGCTGTAGTTCTAACTTTGTTTCTAGCAAACTGTCTTGCTGGAGTACCTCCGGTGACACACTTAACAACGATTATACGCCTATTTTCAATTAAAACTGTATTCAGATTAGAAAATGTAGGCGACCCCACTTGTGACGTCTTAGTTGTGACGTCCACGGTGCTGAATTTCAACAGGAATGCGAAAGCAGCTTTTTTTTTCTCGTGTGTTTGTTGTTGGGTGTTTCTTGTTTTGTTTTGTTTTGGATTTAGTTAGATTAACTTTATACGGCAAACTGTTTCACAAAATAAAACCTGTGCTGTAGTAAAACGACATGCAGACCTGCTTTCAACAAAGTACAGCCTTTGACAGAATGATATGTCTGAAGCATGAGTTTGCTGATGCTGCTATTATAACGGTCCTGATGAATATTCTTTTTTCTTTCAGTTACTATCACCTATCAAGGGTGTACAGCAGAAACCATTCCATTCGCATGACCAGGTAGTGAGTGGTGCAATGAACGTGTTCACTATCTCCTCATGCGACAAGCCAGGCTCTTTGTCCGCTATGGGCTCAAAAACCAACCCCAGGCCTGGACAGTCGTGCTTACCAAAAGTTCAGGTATTACACAGAGGGTTTCCGCTCCATCTTTTGAAGGATGTCTCACATACGTTTACAACAGCTACGGGGGGGAGGTAAGGACCCGCCACTGAACAGCATAAACAGTTTTCTAAACACGGAACTATTACGTGAACGGAGGTGTCTGCGCAGTCAGACACTTGGCAACACAGGGCTTGTATCACCTCCGAGCTCTGCCTGGAGTTCTGCTTGGCCAAGCGTTTCTTCTTTTTGTGTAGGGGCTTGGTCTCGATGATCATCTCTTCCAGCTCGTACGTGGGGTCGCAGTTCAGCTGCTCCTTCTGTGACAGCACCATGGACCACATGGGTTTTGCTTTTTTCACCATTCACGTGTGGCAGAATATGCATCAAACAGAATGATAAAGAAATACACACGATATATGAGGTGAAATAAGTTTCGTTGCGACGTGTGTGTGTGTGTGTGTGTGTGTGTGTGTGTGTGTGTGTGTGTGTGTGTGTGTGTCTGTATGTATGTATGTATGTATGTACGTATGTATGTGTGTGTGCATGCGTGAACGTGAGGAACAATTTCTTCTGAATTAAACTCCTCCATTGTTCTTGCAGCACAAAGACAATGAACAACTTTGGGTCGCGTTACTCCACGTCCCATATAAAAGGCAAGAATACACACAAATGCTACATGTCAGAGGCAGGTGCAACACGAAGCTGAAAAACACAAAAAGATCAGATAAACCAGGATAAAAATCTACTGAACACACTTGTCAGAAAGACAAGAGAAACTACCAGCTGTTTTAACAGCGTCACAAAAAAGACACCCAATGACATTTACACTGAAACAAGTCGTATCTAAGACAATTCTTTCTTGCTGAACAATTCAGTTGTGGGAGAAAAAAAGTGCAGGCTAACAATTCTTCCATCATTATATTTATGACGTGGCAAAGATTCGAAGGGGGGGGGGGGGGAGGGGAAATGGGACAGGGGAGGGGAAGGGGAGACAGTAAGAGGGGGGGGGGGGGGGGGGGGGGGGGGGGTTAAAGAAAATAAGAATGAAAAGTCAAGGAAATATCTTATAAATATAAGATCCTTCACTAGCAGTCTATGGAGACCATCATAACCCATCTTGAAGACAGGACTGATTATATTGCCTGTTCCTAGGCCTTTCATCCACTGGATCGAATCTTTCTTGCTTGTCAAAAGAACATTCAATCTAATAACGACATAAGGAATGAGTACGTTTTGTTCACAAACAAGGGTAAGACAGTTCGCCAATAGAAATGTCTATGACATAAGCATCATTGCCTCGTGGCCACAGTGACCATGCCACGTTGAAAACTCCGGTTCCATCAGTCCCATCACCGAAGTTGAGCAACGTCGGGCCTGGCTAGTACTTGGAGCTAATGTGTATATGCTGCTGCTTCAAAATAGTTTAAAATCACGCGAGCTGCGTATAAAAGACATACGGACTGAAACAAAAACTGTTGAAGTCATGTTAAGACAGTTTGAGAGTTGTTTGCACTGGATTCACTTTGATCAGGACATAGCTCTTCCGTCTTTTCTTTTTCCACTACGCGCGCGCGCGCACGCGCGCACACACACACACACACACACACACACACACACACACACACACATACACACATTGTATGTTTGGCTGTCGGTTCAGTTGAGCCGGGTTTGTTTTGAACTAATCTAAATTTAACTAAACCGCAACTGGTAAATGTCATAATGATGGACTCAGTCGTTCTTGTGATGTGTGAATTGTGTCTGGCAATAACAGTTGAATGAATCTAGTAGTCTGCTGACTTCATCGTTATGACTCTATTTGCTGTCGTGATGTCCGATTTGTTTCGAGCAAAACCAGATGAGTGAAACTGGTGGGCTACATTTAAAAAAAAACCGTTAGGTTTTAATTACTCTACTTTGTTAAAGAGTTTACAAAAGTCAAAGGCACTTTGGGGTAGTAGAAATCGTGCATTCATTCTACTCTGCATTATCAAATGGAATGTACACGCAAAAGCTGCTATTAAATGTTTGAAGGGAGGTAAGACTTGGACGATGCAGACTTTCAACAAATTGTGATGCGATTGCCTCCCGTTCCATGGGGATCGGCTTGAAACGATATTGCGCACTTCATGCACACACTTTTTCGTTCCGATTTTAAGGGCATTTATACTGAACTTTCTAAATGCTGTATTGATCCATACGTTCGTTTTCAAATCGTCCCGTTGAAGAGCAAAGATTTCAAAAACGAACGGCATCCTTTTAATCTAGTGCAACTTCTATACTACCTTGCTGACAATTCACCATTCAATATCCCACACGTTCATTTGATTCAATCTACATCACTGCTGTTTAAATGACATGAAGAGCGTATCCCTTGACAACATACTCACAGAAGGAATGAACGGGGGTGTGATCTGTCGTCCGAGCAGAGCCTCGAAGTCCATGTCAGCTACGTAACTGTGCTTTTTGAGCTGTGCCAGGGAGCACATCCGGTCTTTGGGTTCGAACTCCAGCAGCTGTAGGGAACACAGTGGAATGCCACGAACTACATAATAAGTATACATCACATTACACTGCCAAAACGACAGAGGCATTTCTCCGTGATTAATTACAGCTTCACAGAGGATAATGAGTGCGTCTTTGCACACAACTCCATAATATTATACTGTTACTTCATCTTTCTTGGTCAGACTGCGTAGGCCTAAATAATAATGCAGATGACGACTGCCATGGGAGGAATGGGATTGCAATGCAGATGACGTTTGCCATGGGAAGGACGAGGACATGAAATGCAGATGACGTTTGTCATGGGAAGAAGGGGGTTACAATGCAGATGACGTTTGCCAATGGGGGGGGGGGGGGGGGGGGGGGGGGGGGGGGGGGCGGGAGGAATGGAAATGGGGGGATGCGTGGCAGCTGGGAAGGAATGAGGATTACAATGCAGATGACGTTTGCCATGGGAGGAAGCGGATTACAATGCAGATGACGTTTGCCATGGGAAGATGAGGATTACAATGCAGATGACGTTTGCCATGGGAGGATGAGGATTACAATGCAGATGACGTTTGCCATGGGAGGAAGCGGATTACAATGCAGATGACGTTTGTCATGGGAGGATGAGAATTACAATGCAGATGACGTTTGCCATGGGAGGAAGCGGATTAAATGCAGATGACGTTTGCCATGGGAGGATGAGGATTACAATGCAGATGACGTTTGCCATGGGAGGATGAGGATTACAATGCAGATGACGTTTGCCATGGGAGGAAGCGGATTACAATGCAGATGACGTTTGCCATGGGAGGAAGCGGATTACAATGCAGATGACGTTTGTCATGGGAAGAAGGGGGTTACAATGCAGATGACGTTTGCCATGGGGGGACGAGGACATGAAATGCAGATGATGTTTGTCATGGGAGGATGAGGATTACAATGCAGATGACGTTTGCCATGGGAGGAAGCGGATTACAATGCAGATGATGTTTGTCATGGGAAGAAGGGGGTTACAATGCAGATGACGTTTGCCATGGGAGGATGAGGATTACAATGCAGATGACGACTGCTATGGGAGGATAAGGATTACAATGCAGATGACGTTTGCCATGGGAGGAAGGGGATTAAATGCACCTGACGACTGCTATGGGAGGATGAGGATTACAATGCAGATGACGTTTGCCATGGGGGGACGAGGACATGAAATGCAGATGACGTTTGTCATGGGAGGATGAGGATTACAATGTAGATGACGTTTGCCATGGGAGGAAGCGGATTACAATGCAGATGACGTTTGCCATGGGCGGATGAGGATTACAATGCAGATGACGTTTGCCATGGGGGCATAAGGATTACAATGCAGATGACGTTTGCCATGGGAGGATGAGGATTACAATGCAGATGACGTTTGCCATGGGGGAATAAGGATTACAAGGCAGATGACGTTTGTCATGGGAGGATGAGGATTACAATACAGATGACGTTTGCCATGGGGGCATAAGGATTACAATGCACATGAGGACTGCTATGGGAGGATGAGGATTACAATGCAGATGACGTTTGCCATGGGAGGAAGCGGATTACAATTCAGATGACGTTTGCCATGGGAGGAAAGGGATTACAATGCACTTGACGACTGCTATGGAAGGAAGCGTATTACAATGCAGATGACGTTTGCTACGCGAGGATGAAGATCACAATGCATATGACGTTTGCCATGGGAGGAAAGGGATTACACTGCATATGACGACTGCTATGGGAGGATGAGGATTACAATGCAGATGACGTTTGCCATGGGAGGAAGGGGGTTACAATGCACCTGACGACTGCTATGGGAGGATGAGGATTACAATGCAGATGACGTTTGCCATGGGGGCATAAGGATACAATGCAGATGACGTTTGCCATGCGAGGATGAGGATTACAATGCATATGACGTTTGCCATGGGGGCATAAGGATTACAATGCATATGACGTTTGCCATGGGAGGCAGGGGATTACAATGCAGATCACGACTGCAAGGGGAGGATGAGAATTACAATGCAGATGACCTTGCCAAGGAAAGATGAGGATGACGATGCGATTGAAATTTGCCAAAGGAGGATGCGGTTTATGACGGCAGATGAAGTGTGCCAGCAGAGGACGAACGTTACGATGTATGCGCCGTTTACCAAGGGAGTATCGGAATTGCAATGCGGCTGATGTTTGCCATGAGTGGATAGTGATTGCGACGCGTGTGACGTTCGCCTGGGGAGAATGGGGATTATGATGTATATCACGTTTCCCTGGGAAGAACGGGTATTACAAAAAAAATATGGAGTCTGCAAGGGAAGAATGAGGATTGTACTGCAGATCTTGGACAGGAGAGACAAAGGATCTCGGTGAAGATGACATTTACCAGAAGAGGATGATGATTATTGTGCAGATGACCTCTGTCGAATGAGAGTGACGATTACAGTGCAGGTGTCTTTGCCACGGGAGCAAAAGGATTATGTTACAGTGAGGCAATACCAATTATTAATATTCACAATCGAAACAAGTGGAATGACACGGGTACACAGTAGGCTGTTCTTTCATTCTTCTCTTTCTTGGCATCAAGGTGACTGTGACAGGGTCAATGGAAAGTTGATATGACTCGGAAACCTGTTACAGTCCGTCCCGGTTTGTGTTCACAGATGTGAGTCGGACACACTCATACATACACACACGCACGCGCGCGCGCACACACACACACACAAACAACACAGACAGACTGACAGACGGAGAGACCGATCGACAGACAGACTTGTACTTGCAGAAAGAGAGAGACGCGCATGCTCGCGCACAGAGAGAGATAGAGAGAGAGGAGAGAGAGAGAGAGAGAGAGAGAGAGAGAGAGAAGAGAGAGAGAGAGAGAGAGAGAGAGAGAGAGAGGCAGACAGACAGACAGACAAAGACGCACATGCTCACGCACAGACACGAGAGAGAGAGGAGAGAGAGAGAGAGAGAGAGAGAAGAGAGAGAGAGAGAGAAGAGAGAGAGAGAGAGAGAGAGGAGAGAGAAGAGTCTGTAACAATCATGCAGCCCGCCTCATCTTTCGCTCATCTACACTGAACCATATTTCCCCATTATCGCCTTCTCTGCTCTGGCTCCCAGTTCAGCAAAGGTTCTCCTACAATATATGTGGCATCCCTCCACGATAAATCCTGTGAATCCTTCTGTCCTGTCCTTTATCTCTGGATCAGTTTCATATGTAGGCTATGTCCTCTGCCTCTGACGGATCAGTTTCACATGTAGGCTATGTCCCATCATGTGAACTCTGTACTTCGTCTGATGCTCGTCTCTTCCAAATTCCCTCCGTTTATAGTCACACTTCTGGTCAGCGTTCCTTTTGCCTGTCAGGCCCTTCTGTTAAGTAGAATTTCCCACAACAAGTCAGCTGACTCTGTCTCTCTGTCCTCTTTTAAACCAAGCTTGAACACAATCTCTCCCCCCCCCCCCCCCCCCCCCCCCCCCCCCCCCCCCCCCCCCCCCATCTATACGTATACAAATATGTGCCAGTGTAGTTTTCGAGAATATCATAGTATGCGGCTGAGAGTCTGTTGTTTTTTCATCTACAAGTGAAGTATGCGGCTGAGAGTCTGTTGTTTTTTCATCAAACAATAATATCAATAACAATAATAATCATTTCATTATAATAATAATAATAATAATAATAATAATAATAATAATAATAATAATAATTGTATTTAGAAAATACGCACGCATGATGTATCCATAAAGCGGCAGTAACACACTGAATCAGGTCATCTCAGCATTCTCCCAAACTCGGTAAATCATGTTGCATGAACATTTAAACACAAACTGTGCCTAAGGAAAGCAACGCTCACGGGGTGAGGAGGGGGGGGGGGGGGATCCTACACTTTAAAGTAGCTACGTAAAATCTGCGGAATTTCAGGTGGATGATGATCAGGATCCGATTTTACACAAATCAAAATGTACAAATAAATAAACAAACACATAAACCAATAGATAAATGGAAACAGAAATTTTAAAAAATTCGATAAGATATTCCTAAAGCTTTTCATCAGTTCTTAACAACTGGAAGAGAATTTGTGACCGTTGTGAGAGAGATCTCCATACATGAGTTTGTGCACCTGAACGTGCATATGCCCAATAACTGACTGATCGCGCAGTTTCTCCTTTAAGTGGAAGTGCACTCCTATGTCCTTGCTAATTACACTGTATGCAAAAAGATCTCCTGTCACAAAGAGCAGACAAGAGTACAATCATACCTTTTTTATAAAACCAACCAAAAAAAAAATTCTAAAAATTCTGCCACTGCAGTTCTTGTCTACAGGCGGGACTCTTAAAAAGATCGTGGTGTAATAATGTGACTTCTGCAAACTTGCTGCAAACTTCAAACATCCAACACCTGTCAATGTGATCCGACGCGAGTGAAGTCTGACAACCTAAATCGTGTCACCGCTACGGTCTGGTAGAGAGAGACCACGGCTGTCTAACCAATCATCAATAATCGTGAGCATGGGAACTCATCATTACTACTGGGTAGTGTGACGTCACAGGTGACTGATTCCAGGTGGCCCGCAGAGACACGTCCAGACGCGTTCTGTCACAGCTAGCGGCGGCAGCAGCAGTCTCCAGGGAGCCATCAGTTCAGGTCTGCAGGCACCTACATCCCGGAGTGCCAGACAGCCCAGTGCTGCCCGGGCCTTGCCGTGTGCCTATCTGTGCGGCCAGTTCCCATTCATCTGCTGTGTCCCTTGCTGACCACACTACCCAGTCAGCTCCCACCGATGACAATAACCACTTTGTCACAGCGGGGCAGCTGAATTTCCGCCACATTCGAGGCCGTTCATGTTTCGCTCTGTTTTTAGTGCTTGGTGAAAGTGGGCTGAGGTCTATGACAAGGTAGAAATCCACTCTGGCTGGAGACTGTGTCGATGGACTATGTTCAATGTTTCCTTTCTGACTAAGCAATTAGTGTTAACAATGGATTTTTTTTAAAGATGAAGGGCAATGGCTGATACAGTAGGTAATACGTTCATTGTTCAGTAAATGCCATTGTGGTTTGTCGTCTGATAGGCAAGCATTAAAGCAAGCACGTGGAATTATGACGCACAATCCCCAAGCCACTCGAAGCCTGGTCCGCAAATATTTTCTGTTGTCATAGCATTGAAGGGAGGGTGATACATCCTAGTCTTTTTATTTTCAACTTAACTGACTCAGACTTCAGTCACCCCGCTTTGAATCAGAGTTCTTCGTTCGCCACTGGAACATAGGGCCTTCACTGCATATCTCCAACGAAACTGATCCTAGGATTTGCGTTTTGCTCCCCACCCTCCACCCCTTCCCCGCCCATACACTCCTGCACCACGAACATTCTAGCTTTTTTCTGCTCTTTTTCAGGTCCTTCACCACGTTGTTACTAGCCTTCCTCTTTCACGTACATGTTGTGCTTGTGCACTATTGTTTGGACCTCTGTGTAAAGTGTGTCCCATCCATTTCCATGTTCGGATTCTGATGGTGTTCCAAACTAGTCTCTGGCTGGTTCTGCGTCGAAATTCTTCATTTGTGATTTTTCTGTCCATTTCATTCGATTTGTCTGTCGCAAGCAGGTGTTGATAAAGATCTGCTGCTTGCGTTCCACCCCCTAGGTGGATCTAAGTTTCTGAAGCATACAAACAGTACAGGTTTAGCACTAGTGAATTGAACAATCTAAATTTGGTTCACTGGAGAGAATTAGATTTGTCACAGATTCTCCTGCATACGCATCCTTGTTTCAACAAGACGCCGTGTCAAATGTAAAGCGACTGAACAAATATTCAAAGAGATGTGTGTGAGCGCGTGCTTGTGTGTGTGTATGCGTGCGAGCGCGCGCGAGCGTGCGCGCGCATGTCTGTGTATGTATGTGTGTGTGTGTACATGTGTGTGTGTGCGTATGCGTGTTGTGTGTGTGTGTCTGTGTGTGTATGCGAGTGTGTGTGTGTGTGTGTGTGTGTGTGTGTGTGTGTGTGTGTGTGTGTGTGTGCGCGCGCGCGCGCGCATACGTGCCTGCGTGCGTGAGTGTGCGTGTGTGTGCGCGTGCATGTGTGTGTGTGTGCGCGCGCGTGTGTGTGTATACGTATGTGTGTGCGTGTTGGCATGCCGTACCAGTCTGAGGACGTCCTTCATGCCGTCACTGACGTTGTGCAGATGGAAGGCCTGGCCCTGGGCGGCCATCATCATGGCCCAGGTCTCGTGCATGCTGGTGCTGCAGTGCATGCTGAAAGGTCTCTGTACACACACACACACCACACACACACACACACACACACACACACACACGGCCTCAGCACCGTTACACGTTGTTAGCACAGGCACACAAACCCATCGTCACACATTGTCACCACCAACACACAAACCCAACGTCAGACGTTTTCACCACAAGCACACAAACCCAGCGTCACACGCACTTTGGCCTCATAATACGCCAACTTAACCCTGTTACCGACTTCACGGTTGCTTTGTAATTTACTGTTTCTGGATTACAGAGCCATTACCATTACTATCATTCTGAAAACAATGCACATTCATTCTAATTAGTAGACAGGGCTCAGAAACGTGTTTGGTCTTGTTACGTAAGGACTGTTGAACCTATTTAAAAGCATTCAACCGCTTTCAAAGCCTGCTTACAAAACAAACAAGCTGATTTAATAAAATAATGCATGGTGGTTTTATGTAACCAAGATCAACATTTCCGCTTGAAATGTGAGGCAGAGAAAACGTTTTGTTTGGAACTTGGAACTTAATACCAAAGATTAACACGCACTGCTTTTCGTTACAGTAGCACGGGGCACATTTTTCCTTGACAAATGCAAAACAAAACAAATGTTAGCTTAAGACAACCGTACTGACTTTATCTAGAAAACTAATGCAAAGCTAAACATCACACAAAATGAAAATGGGTTAATGTGTTTTTCGAATAAATTGGTTGCCATAGAAATGAATAAATGTCCCAGCTAAATCCGTTGCACAAGATTTGTTTGAAATGTCCTATGTTGCTTTACTGATCACAAGCTAATGTCTGTTGTGAACTCGGCTGCATAAAGGAAAACAAATATTCAGGTGTTAAAAAAACACTTCTAAATGTTCAATTTTAACCGATTGGTTCCCCAGTCCCCCAACCCTCTTTGACACATTCGATAGTTTTGTCCCATGGAATAAAATATCTCGGACGACAGTATGTTTGTCCTTGTGTGACAGAGTATGCACGTGCGTAAGTGTAAACAGAAGCACCTACACAGGTTTAACTTCCAACCCTTCCTACAAGTAAAAAAAAAGGTTTCACTTCAAATCTTATGTCCATCGGTTAGATATACCAAATACATATCAGTTATACATGAACAGGATCGTGTTTCTTCTTGCACACTTCATTGCCCCAAAGAAATACACCTTCCTGCCTCTCTCTCTCTCTCTCTCTCTCTCTCTCTCTCTCTCTCTCTCTCTCTCTCTCTCTCTCTCTCTTCGGAGGTGGGGGGGGGGGGCAAAGATTATCCGACTCACCCGTTTCTTCAGCAGCTCGTACAGTGACACTCCAGCGACCACCAGTCCACAGGGAAACTGTAGCCGCGCCTCTCCTGGATGGCCACGCCGTACACCTCTGGGGCTGCAACAGAGGCATCAACCCCAGTGTACATACGGCACCCAACACATTGGAGAGAGAGAGAGAGAGAGAGAAGAGAGAGAGAGAGAGAAGAGAGAGAGAGAGAGAGTGAGAGAGAGAGAGACAGACAGACAGACAGAAGACAGAAGAGAAGAAGACAGAACAGAGAGAGAGAGATAGAGACAGACAGACAGACAGACAGACTGAGAGGTCTAAGAAGCAGTAACTGATCAATCACTCACCTAAACTAACCGTTAACGACACATTCTTTTCGTTGTACACAGACCGTGAAGCAAAAGCACAGCAGTGTACATTGAAGCCATGAAGTCTAAAAAGAAAGTCACGGAGAATTAAAGGGAGTTTCATTATTGTTGGGTGTAATTTAAACTCTCCTATCTTCTCTCTCTCTTCTCTCTCTCATCTCGTCTTCTCTCTCTCTCTCCCCCCCCCCCCACCCCCCCCCCCACCCAACCCCCCCCCCAAAACAACCCAAACCCCCCCCCCCCCCCCCCCCCCCCCCCCCCCCCCCCACACACACCCCCCCCCCCATTCCCACTCCCCCGTCGGAGGTGAGAAAGTCCGTCAATCACATTTTTTTTGTTGTTTGCGGGACATATTTGTGGTGTGTGGGGTGTGTGTCATATAAAACGATTTTTAAAGAAAAAAAACATTCTTTTAATGCCTCAGCATCAGGGGGTGGCGGCCGCATGATGGAACTGACGTCTCACTGCGAATCGCTTTTCCGGGGTTCCCAAGCCACCTACACCCAGTGGCGTGCTTTGGGGAAAGAAGACGTCCGCTAGTAAAACTCGCGGTCTTTTAAAAGGGGAAAGGGGGCCCCCTTTTCAGAAAAATACAACTCACCAATAAATTCCTCTCTCTCTCTCTCTCTCTCCTCTCTCAAAATCCTCTCTCTTTTTCCCCTCCCCCCTCCCCCTCTCTCTCTCTTCCCCTCCCCCCCTCTTTTTTCTCTCTTCATGGTCTAAACCCTTTTCCACCCGGCCCCTTTGAAACTTCTAACGGCTGAAGTCTTACCATACATTAATCTTCATCCAAGTGTTTCCCTCCATCCTTAAAAGTTACTATGTTCAGATCCTCAGCCAAAGACCCCTTTGGGTCTAATTTCCAAATCCTCCCCATTCAAAAGTCTTTTCCCCCTCCATTTTAAGGGATTCCGTACCATTCTTTTACCTTAAAGCCAACCTTTGCCCCTGCATTCTGAAAATAAACCCACGGGCCTTCCCCCCACCTACTTTTCCCCCCAACCTTTTCCTCAGAACTCTTGGTCACAAAACTCTGCGCTTTCCCTTTCCCCTTCCGGGGGGTTCCCGCCATTTTTCTAAAAAGCCAAAAGGCCCGGGGGGTTTTCTCTCTCCTCTCTCCCTCTCTCTCTCTCTCCTCTCTCTCTCTCTCTGTCCCAAAAATGGTATGTGTATTATGCGCGCGCGTGGGCGGATGTGTTGGCATGCACCCGCATGTTTTTTGTGTGTGTGGTGTGTGTGGGTGTTTTTTGGGTGTGGTTGGGTTTTGGTGTGTGCGACGCGCGACGGGTGTTTGTGTGAGGGTGTTTTGGTGTTGTGTTGTTTGTGTGTGTTGTTGTGTGTGTGTGTGGGGGTGGGGAGGGGGGGGGGGGGCGTGTGTGTACATGCCCGGGGGAATGTATCGTGGATTGTGGGCTTTTGGTGAGCGAGCGTGCGGCGTATGTGGGTATATGTGCTGGCGTGACCTCTCAGACGGCGTACATCCGTGCATGCGTCGTGGTGTGGTGTGTGTGGTGTTGGTGTGTGTGTGTGTGTGTGTGTGTGTGTGTGTTGGTGTGTGTGGGCGCGCGGGGTTTTCGAATTGTATGATCGCAAAGCCCCTTTTTCTTTTAGCAAAAGCAACTACACCCCGGCTACTCGGTATTTTGTTCAACCCAAAACTCGCAAAAAGGGGATTAGTTAATCAACGTACCCATGCCCACATTGCCCCCGGCTCCCCCCAACCCCACCCCCCCCTGCCCCCTGCCCCCGTCTTTTAACCTCTTTGGAGTCACTGTCTAAAATTTACAAAGGGTTTAACAAAATCATACTGCCCCCGGGGGGGGAGGGAAAACCGCGCCCAAATTTGGGGGTGGGTGGGGTTTTGGGGGGGGGGGGGGTTGGAGGCAGGGAAACTTGGGGAATCTTTCCCGGGGAGACGGTGATGATGGGCAACGTTATCGCTTCCTCCCTGGTGGGTTTAGCCTATCAGAAAACCGAAACCCCACGCCCTTCCCCAAATCCCCATTCCCCCACCCCAACCCCCCCCCCCCCACCCCAATTCCTTTACCACCACCACCATCCCCATCCTGGGCCCTTCTCTCCTTCCCTTAACCCCCTCCCTCCCCTCCCCCCTTCACTCCAAAACTCCCGGGGGGTGGGGGATTGACAAAGGACTTACTTTGTGGGGAAGCAACCACAAACCTTACCTCACCCCCCCCCCCCCCCCCACTTTGTCCAAGTAAAAAAGGAAAAAAATAAATAAAAAAAAAGAAAAGGAAAGAAAAAAAAGGAAAAAGAAAGACGAAAAGAAACAAAGAAAAGAAAAAGGGAAAGAAAGAAATAAAAAGAAAGAAAAAAGAAAGAAAAAAAAAAGAAGAAGGAAAAAAAAAAAGAAAAGAAAGGAGAAAAAATGAAGAAAAAAAGAAAAAAAAAAAAAGAAGGAAAAGGAAAAAAAAAAAAAGAAAGGAAAAAGAAGAAAAAAAAAGAAAGAAGAAAAAAAAGAAAGAAGGAAAAGGAAAGAAAGAAAAGAAAGGGAAGAAAGAAAAAAGAAAGAAAAAGAAAAGAAAGAAAAAAAGAAGAAAGAAAGAAAGAAGAAAGAAAGAAAGAAAGAAGAAAAGAAAGGAAAAAAAAGAAAAAAAAAGAAAAAAGAAAAAGAAAGAAAGAAAAGAAAAAAGAAAGAAAAAAAAAAAAGAAGGGGAAGGGAAAAAAAGAAAAGAAAAAGAAAGGAAAAGAAAAAAAAGAAAGAAAAAAAGAAAGAAAAAAAGAAAGAAGGAAAAGGAAAAAAGAAAAAAAAAAGGAAGAAAAAAATGAAAAGAAAACAGCGCCTTTGGATTTTGTCTTGTTTAAGTCCAGGTTTTGGAGTAGCGAACGGCGAAAAAAAGGGGATCTTGTAAAAAAAAGGGACTGGGGAGAGGGGACCCGGGTGCGGGTTTTTTGTGGGTGGGGGCAATGTTGATGGTGGGGGCGGGGGGTTTGGTGGTGATGTGTAAGGGGGGCATGGTGGTGTGTGTGCGGTGGTGCGAAATTTTTTGTAGGGGGGAAGTTGCAAATAATGGGGAATTTGACGTGTGTGTGTGGTTGTGGGGTGTGTGTGTGTGTTTTGTGTGGTGTGGTGTGTGGGGTGTTGGTAGGGGTTTGGTGGGTGTGTGTGTGTTGTGGTGTGGTGGTGTGTGTGTTGTGTGTTCACGCGTGTTGCTTGGTTTTGTGTGGGGTTTTGGGGGGGGGGTTTCCACCCTCGCGTCCCCCCCAACCCCCCAAAAAGAGAAAAATTTTATAAAGTTTTCAAAAAATTTTCTGAAAAAAACGCAAAAAACAAGACATCAAAGGATAAAAAGTAGCATAAAACCACTCGATAATGAAATTGGTGGTCGTGCTGCGTGGTGCGGCGTGCATCGTCGTGGTGCTGCGTGTGTGGTGGTGGTGTTTTGCGGCTTATGTTTCACGCGCGGGCGAAAAACAAAGGAACAGCGGGCAGACGGTAGTAAAGTTTTTTATTGTCCCTCCGACCACAAAAAGGTCATATCGGGTGTCACCGCGTTGCAGTTAAAATCACAGGGAACTGACGGCAAAACAACGACAGAAAGGGGGCCGTGAAAAATTGAGCTCAGAAAAATGTGTGTGTTGTGTGTGTGGGTGTGTGTGTGTGTGTTTGTGTGTGTGTGGTGTTGTGGGGTGTGTGTGTGTGAATGTGTGTTTTAAACGTGCGTGTGTGGGGTTTTTTTTGTGTGTTGGGATGTTGGGCGCGCGCGTGGTGGTATGCGTGAAGAGAGAGAGAGAAGAGAGAGAGGGAGAAGAGAGAGAGAAGAAGGGGGAAAAAACAGATAGACAACGAAAGGTGTTTTGTGTGTGTGTGTTGGTGTGTGTGTGTGGTGTGTGTGTGTTTTGTGTGGTTTGGTGTGTGTGGTGGTGATGTGGGAGGAGTGGAAAGTGTGGGTTTGGTGTGGGTGGTTTTTGTGTGGTTGTGTGGGTTGTGTGTGGGTGTGTAGAGAGAGTGTGTTGTTGTGTGTGTTGTGTGTGTGTGTGTGTGTTTGTGTTGTGTGTGTGTGGTTGTTTTGTTAGTTTGTGGTGTACCTGGCGCGCGCGTGGCGTGTAACCAAAAACATTTAAAAAAGTAAAAAACGCACAAGCAAAAACCATTTTTAAAAAAGGGGTGAAAAAAAAAGATACATTTCCTAGGGAAAAAAAAACCTGCGTCATCGTTTGATGATGAATTTAAAATGTTTGTGTGTGCATGTGTGTGAAAAAAGTGGGAATTGTGTGTGTGTTGTTGTGTGTGGTTGTGTGTGTCGTCGTGTGCTGCGTGCGTGCGTGCGTGCGTGCGTGCGTGCGGGTGCGTGGGGGTGGTGTGGGTTGTGTATGTTGTGTGTTTTTTTGTTTGGGCGTGCGGCGTGGTGCGTGCGTGCGTGTGTGTGGGGGATAGACAGCAGACAGACACATAAAGGGAGACAGACAGGGAGACAAATTTGGGGACGCTATTACATGGGCCATGGGCCCGGTTTTAACCGGGGGTGGGGAAAAGAGGGGGAAGGGGAGGGGCTTTGGGTATGTACCACCTTTTTCTGAAAGGCCAATCAATAAAAATGGATTTAATTGAAATGAAAAGGGGGAGGGAGGGGAAATAGGCATCCACACCCCGAACAAAAAAAAAAAAGGGGGTAAAAACGTCGGTCAATTTTGAGGCCGGAAAGAAAAATAAACACAAAATACAATATAAAAAAATTCTGGTAAATTTGTTTTTAAATTTTGAATCCTGAGGCATCTTTAGATGTTCGTTTTGGTTTCCGACAAAGTCCTGAAACATTCGTTATCAAAAAATGCAAATGTTCGTCTGCCCTTTTCTGAAAGAGACAACACCCAAAGGGAAAGGGGTCGTCGGCAGTGCTGCTTGCCGACCCTGGGCACAGTGAAAAAAAAATAATCTCTAGTTTTTTTTCGCGTATTCACACAACGGATTTGGACTCACATGTTTAACCGTTTTAGTCGTGTAAACATCAGTTTCGGGTTTTCGGCGGGGTTTTGTGTTGTGGGGTGTGTGTGTGGGGGTGTTGGTGTGTTTGTGTGTGTGTGTGTGTGTGGGTGTGTTTTGTGCCGCGCGCGCGGCGCGTGGTGTACGGGCGGCGTGGTTGTGTGTTTGTGTGTGTTGTGTGGGTGTTGTTGTCGTTTTGTATTCTTTGGGAAACTAGGACGTTGGAAATTACCCCCCCGGACGACAAACGTTAGTGTCTCAAACTTGGTAAAAAATAAATATTGTCGAATTCTTTTCACCCCTTCCCTCTTGGAGGCCCCAAGTTGCGGCCGCAAATCTGCAATTTAAAATTAACTTTTCCAATACGTATGTTGCAAACGATTTTTAAAAAAAAAGTCCAAATGGGGAACACTTTCAAAAAAACTTTTTCGACGGAGAAAACATGAAAATCTATTCATGGAAAAATAACAAATACCAAGTTACATTTATCGAGATCAAACGACTAATGTTTCTACCCGCAGAATAAGATGTTTCAAAATTTTATAAATCGAACTAAACCACCACTTTTACCAAACTACTTTAAAACCCCTTTAATTTATTTTCATTGGGAAACCAAAATCAACATTTAGCAAAATTAAAACAAATTTTGTTTTTTTTTTGGGAAAAAAAAAAAATTTTACTCTTTAAAAAAGACCCCCAGGGGGAAAAAATTTTTTTTAAAGACGGGGTTTTTTTTTTTTTTTCCTTTTTTTTTAATAAATTTTTTTAAAACCCAAAAAAAAAAATAAAAAAAAAAGAAAAAAATTTGAAAAAAAAACAAATTACCCTGAAATCACGACTATTTTCCTAGATAACCGTTCCCTGTTTCCCTTTGGATCACAATTGTTTCCCCCCGTTTTCCTTGGATAATCACCGCCATCCTTGCCTCTCTGAGGAAAACAGTTATCATCGCAAGGGAAACGTCGTTAACAGGCAAAACAGCAATGACCACCCTTCATTATGACAAGCGCAAATAGGGTCGACAAAAAAAGAAAAATAGTTGTGATGGTCATGTGTTTTGGAGTGTTCATTGTTTTCCTACAAGGTGATAACTGTTTTCCCCGCGAGAATATGGAAAAGTTGTTATCCTTACATCAACACCGATTATAAACATTTTCCTGGGGAAAATGGGAGAGACTCTTACGATCCTAAGGGAGAACAGGTATTACGATCTTCAGGTATCATGTGACCTTCGGGGATAACAGCTGGAGCCCGTTTCCCTGAAGGATAATGGCCGTTTTTCTGTGAAAACAGCTATTATCGCCTTATGGAAACTAGCGTGCCCCCATATTTGTAGAGCTCTGTGGTGACAATCTCTTTTTCATTACGTATGGATTGCATTTCAAGAACCGCATGGGTAGTTTGTGAAAATCTGAGCCATAACGATCTGCCCATTACCAGCATGTGGCGGAACGGAGTTAGAGGAGCTGGACAAATTGTCCATTCTATTATACCTGCAGCGTTGCTTTATTCTAAACTCTTTTACGGAGATGAGATTATTGGATCGTAGGACGATTGTATGATATAAAGCGCGACAACTGGTTCACACGTCCATCGCATGGTGAGGGATATCTGTTTGAGGTTTTATCAAGGAGAATAAAAGACTTTTGTGGCTGTAGAGGTACTTACCGATGATACATCAAAAGAAACGCAAATTACAAACAATTGATAGCGCAACAAAGATTAAAAAGAAGCGTGCGTGCGTGACGTGCGTGCGTGCATGCGTGCGTGCGTGCGTGCGTGCGTGCGTGCGTGCGTGCGTGCGTGCGTGCATGTGTGTGTGTGTGTGTGTGTGTGTGTGTGTGTGTGTGTGTGTGTGTGTGTGTGTGTGTGTCTGTATGTCTGTCTGTGTCTGTGTGAGTGTGTCTGTGCGTGTTCCGGCGTCACCCCAGCCAGGCATATTTACAAACGCGTAAAGCGTGTGAAAGAGTAATACTTTCAGAGACATGTCTGTGGTGCAAATGAAAACCGACGGGCCCAGTCTTCCCTTAGGACCCCCTGTGCTCAACTCTGGATAGAAGCCGACCGCCGCAAACGAAAATCCATACAGACATTCAGGCAATAGTGGAATTCGGCCCCACCTTTCTTCACGCCTCCCTCTCTCCCCTCTTCACCCCTCCGCCTCAAACCCCATACTCTCAATCGGTTCCTGAAGTTAACCAACATACCTACACGGCAGTACAATTGTCCTTTATTTCAGTAAAAGACTTAGAACCAGACAATCACTTTTGGTAAGCTAGATTTCCTTCAGCCTGAAGGGTGGTGAGTGGATAATTAAATCTGTTCAACTCCTTCGTGCTTAGGTCACTATGTATGTGGAAGCATTGTTAATATTGATTTTGCCCGAACGTCCAGACTTATTCTCCCAGCGGCAAACATACTGGGCTGTTCATCTCATTGTGGGGATTATTACGTCGAGGTGAATCAGCAAATCAGCCGATAATGCAATACGTGAGAGGCCATACGTGTATGACTAATCCCAGAACTCTTCCGATTAGTTCCGATTTTGTGCCGACTGAAACGTGAAGACGTGGGCAGAGAAATCAATAAAATCAAGACGTCGAACAGCCCACGCTTACATCCTGTTTTTTTCTTTATCAATCATTCGCCCCCAAATTGCACACATTGATAACCAATAAAGTGTACAATATCAGCTTAGGAAAATAACACCCGAAACAGACCTGCTGTCTGTAAACATGTCGGTCTTGAAAAACAATCAGAAAACAAAAATCTGACGAAATGCTGACATTGGTTTCGTACGCTCTGCAAAAAACAAACGCGTAGTGAAATAAATGCATAACCGAGCCATCAAATCCTTGTCCGCAAGCCATCATAACACTAACAGTGATTAAACGTCATACAAAATAATTCCACAAACAGCAGAAACCAAAAAATATCAATTTACCTGTGCTCTGTTTTTCCATGTATCACAGAGTGGCATTGTAAAAGACAAGTTTGTTCACGTTTGCCGGAAACGGAACTATCACAATCAGAAACAACCAACTTGACGCGTTCGTGGACGCTTTTGGTCCGTTTGAATACGAAAACATGTATGATCAAATGCTTATATGTAAGCTTACACTTGTCTGACGTGTGTGTTTTCGTTTAAACTGGAATTAAAAAAAAAAAAAAATCTTAAATAAAACAGAGATCAGTGAACAGAAAATACCGAACAAGGATATCTGTTGTGAGACAGGTACACGCCCATAACTCCTAACGAATGTTACTTCGGACACTAGTTTGCCCAGCACAAATGCAGACACACAGCACGCACAACAAACAAGGAAACAAGAATACAGCAGAACTGTATGCGATACGAATGGCTTTGACACACCAACTGCCAACTTTTATGTCTTGTTATGCGTAGATTCGAAATCAGTCCTACAATCATTGCAACAGTGGAACTGCAAAGCTAGAATAGATTTATTTTTATAAAATTCAATACGTTATTCCCTGCTTAAGAAATCGATGTATAAGCATTGATTTTTGCGGAGTACCATTACACTGCGGCAGCTAAACGTGGAATGAAATAGCAGATAATCTTGGTGAACAAGTAGCTTTGGAAAATGTTCCGCCGATTTCTGAATGTCCTCTGAAACCATCTATAAGTGAAATACTTCATTTGTTGGAAAACTATTCATAACAGAAATTCCACTAAGAAGCCAAATGAATTGCCTTCCTGCCCAGGATATATAGCACAGATAATCAATAAACGTAGGTTAAACACATGAAACACAAATTTCTTTCCTGATGTTAAGTGTACATGTGAGAGAACATTTTCTGTCCATCATATACTACTAGACTGCTCAATTTTAACAAAGCGATACGGATTAAAAGGTATAAACACTGCATATTTTGACAGCATTGACCATATTTTATATGACACATGTATTATGGACATCGCACACGTTGTTGCCTAGTCAGAGTTGGGCAGATCGTGGTTTTTTTGTCCAGTATTTTTTAAAAGGATTCTTAGTGGAGTGTCTGGATGTGAATGCGTCTAATATGTGAATGAAGGACGTGAGAGAAAATGACCAGACACAGAAGGTCTGGCACTCTCAGATATTTCAGTTGCCTGTTAATATAATATAATCTAATACCATCAATGAAGAACAGACGTTAAAATAACCACTGAAGTGAATCCTTGAAAAACAGGAGCAAGAGTTTTCCTTCTCTGTTTACCGCTCCCTATCTTGACATTTCCTGTATTCTCATTCAACTTATGTTGCCTGTATTTGCTTCCATTTTACTGTGTGTTCTGCTTAACTAAGTTCATAATCAAATGACAACCCCAGTCTCGAATACATGGTCATTTGTGTTTGTTTATTTCTTCAGTGTAACACAGGGTGCGTTGGTACGCTTGGAGTACTTCTTTGAGGGCGTTTCCTAGTTCGTTCTGTGTGGTTAGTGTCTGCCTTCGTGCTAGGCGAAACGGTGCCGCAATCAGCAGTATTCTGAAGATGCACGTGCATAACTGATTCATCGTGAGTGCAAGGGATATCCCGCTGGTTTGTTATTTAGGAGAAAAAGATACATCCACAGGTGCCAGAGAGACCCAGGGAAGTACTGTCCTCAAAGATACATCCACAGGTGCCAGAGGGACCCAGGGAAGTACTGTCCTCAAAGATACATCCACAGGTGCCAGAGGGACCCAGGGAAGTACTGTCCTCAAAGATACATCCACAGGTGCCAGAGGGACCCAGGGAAGTACTGTCCTCAAAGATACATCCACAGGTGCCAGAGGGACCCAGGGAAGTACTGTCCTCAAAGATACATCCACAGGTGCCAGAGGGACCCAGGGAAGTACTGTCCTCAAAGATACATCCACAGGTGCCAGAGGGACCCAGGGAAGTACTGTCCTCAACAGCCGGGAGCAGTCCTGCACTACCTTTGACAGCCTGCGCTGTGCTGACATGGGGAGAGGGGGGGGGGGGGCGTAGGCAGGCACAGGGCATTCCACTGAGACATCAACTTGAATATAACGAAAAAAGCTGAGTCCCATGTCCACCATGGGAATATGGCTGAAGTGTGGAAAGGACTCCAACTCTTACTGGGCAAGCCAAATCAACCCTGCCCTGCATCAGTCATACTTACACAAGAACAAGAGGAGTTTTCAGAAAAAACTCGATCAGTTTTGCTATCGTTTTGAGCAATGACATCGAAGAAGAATTCGATAATGTTGTTGAACGACTGCACGAGATTCTAAATGATAACATGGGGGAGAACGGTACAGATGAAGATGAGAGTGACACGAAAGAAGCTGAATGTTTCCTTTTAAATTTGAAAATGAAGGAAGAAGCTGGCCCTGACATCATATAATCAACGGACGAGTGTTGAAGTCGTGCGCCATTCAACTGAGCAGTAATTTTGCTGTTTTCTTTTCGTGGTCTCTGAAAGTTTGTCGTGCCCCAGCTGTGTGGAAAAAATTTATCAATTGCCTCGAGCCCAAGAAAATGTAACCTGTCACTTTGACTGAGTGTCCATGTAGCTCTGACCTCTATCATTATAAGATGCATCAAGATCTTATTCTCAAACGCATTACAGAACATATATTCCCACACAAAGACTAAAGTCAGT
>CM031597.1:113900715-113903215 GCA_018398815.1 Conus ventricosus | reverse complement strand
GGGCATAGTTTCAACTGGTGTGTCCTTCGTGGTTCCCAGGATCAATCGCATTGCTTCATTTTGAATTCTTTCTAATTTCTTCAGGTTGCTGTTGGACAGTGTTGTAAGCCCTAATCCCTAATCTATCACACTGAGTACAAGTGCGTGATACAGTCGGTAGAGATGGCGCTGTTCAATGCCTTTAGCTGCCATTGCTTTCATGGCAGATAGGCCTTTTTGGCATTTAAGAACAATATTCTCAACATGCTTTCTAAAGGTTAGCATTCTGTCAAAGCCTACACCCAAATAGCGTAGGTTGTTAGTTGATTCAATTGATATTCCCTTGAAGGAAACTGGTGAGGGTACTTGTCCTGATGTCTTGATGTTGCGAGTGCAGACTAATGTCTGGGCTTTTGTAGGGTTGATGGACGATCCAGTTTCTTGACACAATGTTAAAAAAATGTCGGGTTCTGTTTTGTTTTGTGTGTGTGTGTGTGTGTGTGTGTGTGTGTGTGTGTGTGTGTGTGTGCGTGTGTGTGTGTGTGTGTGTGTTTAATTAGAGTAAATCAACGAATCAATAATGTACATCCACACACGTTGAGGGGGGGGGGGGAGGGAGGAGAGGGGGGGGGGGGAGAGACAGAGAGAAACAATTCAAGTGCATAAACGTGGGAACAATCACTCACGTACTCATGCACGCATACAAATAAACCACACACATGCGCATGCGCACAGGCACAAAAGCCAAGACAAAATAATTTTAAAAAATGAACTCTCTCTCTCTCTCTCTCTCTCTCTCTCTCTCTCTCTCTCACACACACACACACACACACACACACACACACAACACACACACACACACACACACACACAGAGGCCAACATGAATTATTATTGAGAAAAAAAAAAGCCGAAATGCCTCAGGTCAAAATATTCCCGCACGACGTTTTCAAAATTTCTTTCCTTCTTTCTTTTTCTTTCTTTTTTCTTTACGTGTTTGTTTATCTATTTATTTTTCCATGGATCGAAATCCTCTGCACACAACAGACTGCAACCGAAACCTGAGCAGGGAAAGCCGTGCGCAGGCGTGTTCCTCACTTTGCCAGACATGACAGAGAAGATGGGCAAGTGGCTGGCTAGTGGATAAACGCGCAGTCCCATGTCCGCAGTTCCAGTCCCATTTCCACCAGACCTTAAGTGCTGTCCGAGTGCTAGTCTTTCGGGTGACACGCTGCACCGAGGTTCCGTGAGCAGCATATGTTTACTGCAAGCATTTGTTGGAGACCACAGCAGTATCAGAATTGCTCCTGACAAAGCCAAGCAGTGAAACTCCATTTGGATAGCTCAGCATCAAGATTCGCGGACACTCAGAAAAATAGGGGTGGCGCCATGCTGTGGCAATGCCTTCTCTTCGGGGACAGCAGTCTGAGTTTAACACTGAAAAATATGTAGTGACGGTTGCTGCGCTACACTACGCTACATTATACTACACTACATTACACCACACTCCACCACACCACACCACAAACCACACACTTCATCACACCACACCACATACCACACCACACCACACTACACCACACTACACCACACCACACCATACCACACGACAGATGCGCTAGATTACACTACAATCATTCAGATGCATAACTACACTGCACTATTCTACACTACATTTTACTATGCTGCATTACCTTACACAACATGATACAACAGGAGACATTCAGCACACCACACTACACTGCACTGAATGACTACACAGCACTAATTCAGATGCACCGCACCACACCACACCACACCACCCCACACCACACCACACCACCCCACACCACACCCACCACCCCACCCCACCCCACACCACACCACACCACACCACACTACACTACACCAAGCTGCAGAATACCACACAATATTACACTAGAATAATTCAGAGGCACTATTGCACTACTCTGCACTTCACTAGACACCACGCTTCACTTTCCTACACTACACCACTCTACGGCTCGTTCAGATGCACTTTGTGCACTACACTGTGTTGCACTGCCCTTCACTGCACTGCACTTCACCAAAATGATTCAGAGGCAAAACACGAGAGTACTCTAGGGTACGCTAAAAGGCAATACCATATTTCAAAGACAATCCTCTGACTGGCGGGAAGAGCGTCGGAATAGTTTCTCTCGAGGCTACGTGGGAAGGAGGGTACAGAGGTGGGAATGCAGAGGTCACACATCTTGTGTCATAAGCTCCTTCACGTCGCTCGCCCTGAAGACGTTTCAGCACAAATTTCAGGTTGGTTTGATGCGGACTGGAAGTCATATCAAACCACGTACATCGGTGTGCAAAAGACGAAGTGATTTTCAGTGCTAATACACGGTTCTTAGGTGACAATCCCGCTTTGAAAGGCATTGCTCACTCTGCAAACATAGATATACACACACACACACACATATATATATATATATAATATATATATATATATATATATATATATATATATATATATATAAAATATATATATATAG
>CM031597.1:113885715-113893215 GCA_018398815.1 Conus ventricosus | reverse complement strand
CTGTCTTGACATTCACAGTGACACATGCAATCCAGCACCTTTCCCGGCTTCCCTTCTCTCTCGTCGCCCTTTCCTACTTTCCTACGACCTCCCTCTGCCCTGCCCCCCCCCCCCCCCCTCCCCATCCACCTCCTAACTTCACCCGCCTCTCACTCAAACTCATAAACATCAAACCTTCACACACACACACACACACACACACACACGTGCACGCGCGTGCCTTGGGCGCGCACCCCCATTAATTGATATAACATTGATTTCTTATCCCCCGCACTTATAATCGAACATGCTCGGATGCAAACACATGAGCCAAATTGCAAAAAAAGAAAGGAAATTTCATATATTTCATATGTTGATTCTTTTGTCATAAACAGAAGTGCTTCAAAAATACCGTTTGATCTACCCTGTACGGGAGTCTGCGTTTAGTACAATTCCCATTGATCTGTTGTTGAATACAAAAGACAAATTAACCAAATGATCTGCTGTGCCCTCGTTAAGTTGTCTTGGAGATTTCCGCGTGAATTACCATCAGAGTTTTGAAGCAGTGAACAGGGCAAGGGTTTGTTTTCCCCTTGAATATCATAACCTTGATAATCAAATAAATACTTTCTGATTCTGGTTTCGTTTCACATACTGGCATACAATGTTTTGCTGACAAAACATGTTTGAAACTTTTGATTTTCGCCGACGTGATTTCTCCAACGATGACAGAAGTTTACGCAATTTAAAGAAACAAAAACCTCTGTGCAACAGCCAAATAGCCATGCTTGTTCATATTCGTTATCACATAAGACTGCCTTAACGTGTGACACCCTAGTCTTAATATTTCCTTTTATTTTTATTTCTTTTTATGAAATGCGAGTTTTTCATATGCCACTTTTTAATACATATTTTCTGGTTGTCTTAAAAGTCGCACTCAATACCTTATTACTTTTACGGCAGTATTTATGTGAAACGGATAGCGACCGATCCCATCATTAAGGATACCAAATGTCGTTTTAATTGGGACGTGAAGTTATTTCTTACAAGCAAAATGAAGAACTCTTTCTACTTGATCATACTGTTTAAATCCCCATCTTGAAAGAGAGAGAGAGAGAGAGAGAGAGAGAGAGAGAGAGAGAGAGAGAGAGAGAGAGAGAGAGAGAGAGAGAGAGAGACAGAGAGAGAGACAGAGAGAGAGAAAAGAGACAGACAGACCGATAGACAGGCAGGCAGACAGATAAACACAGAGAAAGACAGACAGAACTGGTTGGATGTCATAAAAATGTGTGCTGACACACTGAGAGCAAAAAAACAAAAAACGAATACGAAACAGGCCACATCTCCACAGACACAGAAATATTCACTTAACTCTACAGGTTTCATTACATTTAAAAACTACTTGATGTCAATATGGAGAAGACGATTATTTGAAAATAAGTATCTAATGGCAAACAATGGTCTGTATGCCAAAAGCCTGGCAGAGATATCTGCATGATATAATTTTGTATAGACAATCTTCAGGGAACTCTCTTCTGCGATTATGTATTCTATTTTAGGTTTTCCAGGACTCTACGTATTTGTGAAATTCTGTTCCTTGCATTCATTGGAATGAGCGATGCTTTACTGTCTTGTGAAAGTCTGTTGCCTGCATTCATTGGAATGAGCGATGCTTTACTGTCTTGTGAAAGTCTGTTCCCTGCATTCATTGAAATGAGCGATGCTTTACTGTCTTGTGAAAGTCTGTTCCCTGCATTCATTGGAATGAGCGATGCTTTACTGTCTTGTGAAAGTCTGTTGCCTGCATTCATTGGAATGAACGATGCTTTACTGTCTTGTGAAAGTCTGTTGCCTGCACTAATTGGAATGAACGATGCTTTACTGTCTTGTGAAAGTCTGTTGCCTGCATGCATTGGAATGAACGATGCTTTACTGTCTTGTGAAAGTCTGTTGCCTGCACTAATTGGAATGAACGATGCTTTACTGTCTTGTGAAAGTCTGTTGCCTGCATTCATTGGAATGAGCGATGCTTTACTGTCTTGTGAAAGTCTGTTGCCTGCATTCATTGGAATGAGCGATGCTTTACTGTCTTGTGAAAGTCTGTTGCCTGCATTCATTGGAATGAACGATGCTTTACTGTCTTGTGAAAGTCTCTTGCCTGCACTAATTGGAATGAACGATGCTTTACTGTCGTGTGAAAGTCTGTTGCCTGCATTCATTGGAATGAGCGATGCTTTACTGTCGTGTGAAAGTCTGTTGCCTGCACTAATTGGAATGAACGATGCTTTACTGTCGTGTGAAAGTCTGTTCCCTGCACTAATTGGAATGAACGATGCTTTACTGTCTTGTGAAAGTCTGTTGCCTGCACTAATTGGAATGAACAATGCTTTACTGTCTTGTGAAAGTCTGTTGCCTGCACTAATTGGAATGAACGATGCTTTACTGTCTTGTGAAAGTCTGTTGCCTGCACTAATTGGAATGAACAATGCTTTACTGTCGTGTGAAAGTCTGTTCCCTGCACTAATTGGAATGAACGATGCTTTACTGTCTTGTGAAAGGCTGTTGCCTGCACTAATTGGAATGAACAATGCTTTACTGTCTTGTGAAAGTCTGTTGCCTGCACTAATTGGAATGAGCGATGCTTTACTGTCTTGTGAAAGTCTGTTCCCTGCATTCATTGGAATGAGCGATGCTTTACTGTCTTGTGAAAGTCTGTTCCCTTCACTAATTGGAATGAGCGATGCTTTACTGTCGTGTGAAAGTCTGTTCCCTGCACTAATTGGAATGAGCGATGCTTTACTGTCTTGTGAAAGTCTGTTCCCTTCACTAATTGGAATGAGCGATGCTTTACTGTCTTGTGAAAGTCTGTTCCCTGCACTAATTGGAATGAGCGATGCTTTACTGTCTTGTGAAAGTCTGTTCCCTTCACTAATTGGAATGAGCGATGCTTTACTGTCTTGTGAAAGTCTGTTCCCTGCACTAATTGGAATGAGCGATGCTTTACTGTCTTGTGAAAGTCTGTTCCCTTCACTAATTGGAATGAGCGATGCTTTACTGTCGTGTGAAAGTCTGTTCCCTTCACTAATTGGAATGAGCAATGCTTTACTGTCTTGTGAAAGTCTGTTCCCTGCACTAATTGGAATGAGCGATGCTTTACTGTCGTGTGAAGGCTGTTCCCTTCACTGATTGGAATGAACGATGCTTTACTGTCTTGTGAAAGTCTGTTCCCTGCACTAATTGGAATGAGCGATGCTTTACTGTCTTGTGAAAGTCTGTTCCCTGCATTCATTGGAATGAACGATGCTTTACTGTCTTGTGAATGTCTGTTCCCTGCATTCATTGGAATGAACGATGCTTTACTGTCTTGTGAAAGACGGTGTCCTTAGGCATCGGGTTCAAGTAGCTCAAAAATCTCATAATTTGTCAAATGATCTTTCTTTTGCATTCATATACATCTATTTCATTAAACATATACGCCCAAGATGACATATCTGCACACAATGGTATAGGAAAACTTGTGATCAGTGCCATCTTTGCAGGCACTAGCACACTAAAACTACAGTTTTGTTAATTTTTTTTAAAGGAATTGAAAGTAAATCCGCCAGTTAACAGGGACAAGCAAATTACAAGACAAAACACGATGCATTTCGACCTCTTAGGTCTTCTTCAGGCAAAACAAACAACATTCAGGACAGTGAAAACGAAGAACGAACGATCACTTGTCTTTTCCAATTCGGCGCAAAATGGGCACTACGCTATGGATGAAGATCAATTTAGATTGAAACGCGTCGAGTTTTGTCTTGTAATTTGTCTGTCTCTGTCAACAGGCGGGTTTGCTTTGAATGGCCTTAAATTTGTTTCAATTTCAGCCTGCAGTCACCTAACTTCCTTACAGTTTGGTTAGCCATCCATGCCTCCTTCAAAATATCGCATGCACACAAACATATATGTGATATTTTTAGATTAACCCTTACAGTTTGAAATCAACGATCTTATGCGCGTGCAGAAACCGTGAATTCAACCCACAGTGAATCAGAAACTTTATGTCCCATTCTTCTACAGTTGATGTTCGCAATTTCTATGTCATAACACAACCTGTAATCGTGGAAGGATACCGTCATGATTTGAGGTGAATGATACAGATTTTGCCAGTCTAATAAAAATGATCATTTGTGTTGATATACAACCAAGTTTCAAATAGTTGAGCTTTCTTTCTCCTGTTCTGTCTGGCAGAATTCTGTTTGAAAAGCCAGAACTTAATCAGACACTCGGTCAAACAATATGGAATGACCTATCCCGACAAATTTCTGGGGAGCCTATCCTGGTGTCCGTTCAACCTATCATAGTAATATAGTTGAACTGTTCCCACCTTTCACTTTATACAAAGGTCAACGTTCATAGGGTGATATATCGTGTGCTTTTATTAAATAGCACGCACTGAAAAATTAGGCTTAGCTGTTTCACGATGTTTCTGAAGGACAAATGAGATTATGTCCTTCTTGATGCTTCCCTTGACACGCGTGCAGTTCAGATATTGCTGGGCCAGCAGTAATTAAACATGACGCACACAACAAATCATATAAAAATTACAAATCGTCCGACAGTAATGCCTTGTTGCTCCATATTTATGTCCTAGCACACACACGATGGTTGGTAGGTATCCGAAGGAATGTTTTCTCTACGTTCAAAGCCCCCGGACAAAGGCCTTTTCCCTCGAATTCAAGAATGCTGATTTTTGTGTGTGTGTGTGTAATTTGTTCTGGAGTGATCAGTGGCAGCTGTGGCAGGTAGGGGTTTCTTGCTGCTGCTGCCAGACATCAGATCATCCTGTCTCTGTGTACACTGAGATGCCACGCTCAAAATCAAAAGGCATGCAAACCAGTTTTTTTTTTTTTTTTCATTATCTGTGTAATGTTATCCGGTCGTTTATATCACTTAACTTTATACTTTGTTGCCTGCATGGAACTATTTAAATGTATTTTACCTGTTTACAATTCTCTGGTTATTCATTACCTGTGAATCATTCTCTGTTTATTGCACATATCATTATTTAGTTATCTGTAACCTATTCATGACCCACTACATAATAGTGCATGCATCATTCTCTAGCCATCTATCACCTGCGTACGATTTTCCAAATATTTCGTATCCCTGTACAATTACTCAGCCATTTATTCAGCCTCTGTATAACTCCATATTCATTTATTACATTCTCTAGTTATTTACCACATGCTATAAATCTTCAGCTATTTGTTACATATGTATATATTTCCAGTTGTCTATTACCTGGCATACAATCCTCCAGCACAAGCTTTTCATTACCACTGTATATCTCTTTGGTTACCTACAGCCGGTGCGTAATTTTCTAGCTATTTATAACTTATGTACAATTATCTATAACCTCTGTATAATTCTCTTTTTATAATCTGGGTATAACTGTGTAGCTGTTCACTACCTGTATACACTTTTCACTTAATTTATTTCATGCGTATAATTCTCTTAGTATTTGTTACCTATGGGTAATTCTCCATTCCATTATATGTGTATAATTATGTACATATGAATACTCTGCGTATAATTCTTCAGCTGTTGATTACATGGGCAATATTCTCTGGCTATTGATTACCTCGTATAATTTTGCGGTCATTGCCTGTGTATAATTCTATACCTATTTATCACCTGTGTGTGATGAGTTATTTCTCGCCCGGATAATATTATCTAGCTATCTTCTGCCTTGTCTGAATACGTGATTATCTATTAATGACTTGGGCATAATTCTGTGGTTGTTAATTACCTGTGTATGATTCTCTGGCTCCTGAGATAGTCGAGGACGAGGCCAGCTCACAGAGGTAGAACTTGACGCAGTCTTCCTTGAAGGTCAGCTCTTGTTGCATGTGATAGCGCAGGTCGCCCCCCAGAAAAAGGTCCACTACCATGAACAGATCTTCCTCGTCCTGGTCAGCGCGCGCACACACACACACACACACACACACACACACACACACACACACACACACACACACACACACCACGCACGCACGCACGCACGCACGCACGCACGCACACGCACACAGCTCTTGACAATCACTTACACAAACAAATCGGAGAACAATGACGCTAACTTCATCAATAGATTTTAAAGCTGAAGACGTCTCAGCAGCTCCTTGCCATATCAAACTACTAAACAACGAAACGTGTAGTTTTCGAAAAAAATAATAATAATAATAATAAATAAAATAAAATAAAACAAAACAAAACTGCAGACTCCTTGACTCGTGACCTACATCCTGCAGGTAACCTTGGTAATCAGTTTAAACAATTAAAAAAGTTCTGCTGCTTCTTGACATTCTCCGTATGCAAAAAAATAAATGCTTAACAACTGAATCATGAACAACTGAACAAGGCTGCGCCATATATCATTGTGGCGTTTTTTCTTACACAAATATATGAGTGTAAGACATGTTCTATGTGTATACATAGAACCTGTTTAGTCTGTATAATGTAATATTTCAGTCTCCAATAGTTTGCTTCCAGTTAGCATTTCAAACTTGTCAGTGAGTGAGTCGGGTTTTCCTCCCAGTAGACATACCCATTTCTCGCGGACAGCTTCAGCCAAAAAAAAAAAAAAAAACAAACAAACAAACAAAAAACCATCGCGAAACAGCCGCTTTTTTTTTTTAATTGAGTCTTGACCATCTCATGGACAATGTCATAGATAAATTATTCATGCTCCTTCATCATCGTCAACTCCGTTGCAAATGGTGATCTATGGTGCAGTTTACCTTTGCAGTCAAGCTATGAGTTAATTCAAGGAACGTGGGCATGTCCACATATAAAAACACTGTCTGTTGGTTATAGAAATACTCGTTTTCTGTTCCTGAAAGTTCAAGCAGATCAACATCAGGCAAACATTCTACACTCACTTGCAACTTCAGAATCACATGCACATATAAATCGGATTTCTCTTAGTTTTCAACACTTATGCATTCAGCTTTGCCGTCGTCTTTCTCCACGCTGTCATGTTCGCGTATGGGCAAGACTCGCATTCAGAAATGTGCTTTTTCGCTTTCTTTTTCGTTTTCTTTGTCTTCTCCTTTCCGGACGGAGTTCGATGCGGAAAGATGCATGCACGGCCACGATGAAGCTAGACATTTGCATCAAGAATACATGTCCACGTGTAAAGCCGAAAATTAGCACACAGGCACAAAATTCAATTAACCCCCTCCGCCATCCTTCAGCCTCTCTCTCTCTCTCTCTCTCTCTCTGTCTCTCTCTCTCTCTCCTCTCTCTCTCTCTCTCTCCTCTCTCTCTCTCTCTCTCACACACACACACACACACACACACACACACACACTCACTCACTCACAAACACACACACATACACATACATACACACGCGCGCGCACGCGCGCACGCACACGCACGCGCGCACACACACACACACACACACACACACACACACACACACATACACACACACACACACACACACACACACACACACACACACACACACACACA
>CM031597.1:113875715-113878215 GCA_018398815.1 Conus ventricosus | reverse complement strand
GGGTAGGGGAAACCTGCTTCCGCCAGATGTCAACACCACCAGGGCTTCTCCCAACTGGAATGTGTCAACTTGAAGTGGAAAATACCTTGGTCAGTCTCTCTCTCTCTCTCTCTATCTCTATCTCTCTCCCCTCTCTCTCTCTCTCTCTCCTCTCTCTCTCTCTCGTGTGCGTGTGCGTGTGCGTGTGTGTGTGTGTGTGGCTGAGGCATGCACAAAGGTGGCGAAGCCAAGCGAAGCGGGACGTTACCAGTGGTGGAAACCATTGCCCATTGGAGATAAGTTTGTATCAGAGCAGGATGCAGTCTTCAAGCCGTACGCGTCGGGGGAACCAGTATACAGCGTTCCCCACAAGGACAACCATTGGAACCTCCCCAGGTAGCGTGTCCCCAACACCACCCGTGGCTGCGCCCCTACTTGGAGGAGCCATAGCGAATGATCGCTCCAGACTGCAGAAAGGATGTTTCTACTATCCGGACCTAGACTCCGACGGAGCCCGGACGATGCTGCGGAACGCTCCGAGGGCACGTTTCTGGTGCGGAATAGTTCTCACTCTAAGTACCCGTTCTCCCTCACGATGAAGACGAGCAGGGGACCCCGCTGCGTACGCATCCAGTGCCAAAACCAAGAGGGCTTCTTCCAAATGGACAGCGATGACAGCATGAAGCCTCTTCTCTCTCTCTCTCTCTCTCTCTCTCTCTCTCTCTCTCTCTCTCTCTCTCTCTCTCTCTCTCTCTCTCTCTCTCTCTCTCTTTCTCTCTCTACGCCTGCTAGGTTGAGGCACGGATCTGCACAGACTGGGGCGCTCCATGCGCGAACTGCAGGAAGGAAATATCTACTATCCGGACCTACGCCCCTATGGAGCCCAGAGCATGCTGCGGGACGCTCCGGATGGTACCTTTCTGGTGCGGAATAGTTTTAATCCCAGTGTGTGTGTGTGGTGTGTGTGTGTGTGTGTGTGGTGTGTGTGTAATTTGTCTTCTTATGGTGATGTCTTATCCTTAACCTCTGCCCGTTCTGGGACAACCCCCCCCCCCCCCCCCCCCTTTTTTTTTTTCCCCTCCATCTTACCTTCGCCCGTGTCTCGCTTTTTGCAGATTCAAAACCTTTCTGGACTACCACGTGACGGAGTGCCGGGAGCATCGAGGGGGAACCTACACTGGCAGGGGAGCGCCAGACCCACGAAGATGGCCACGAACCTATCCCCATCCCCGGCGGCCACTCGCCTCCAACCCTGAGCCACCTGGCCCGAGTCTGCATCAACCAGAACCTGCTGGACCCCAAAAACCTTCTGCCCGTGCCCAAGACCGTAACAGACTACCTGAAGAGCTACCTCTTCAGAGTGTAGGCCTACTAGTGGTCCATCCAGAGAAAAAAGCAGTGGCGGACCCCCAGAATGAACAACTTTAGACAGACCTCTTGACTGTAAAACAAAACGCAAAAAAGTACCAGGCCTTTTGTGAATATAGTGATGTCCTCTTCTAAACGTACCTCCCCCCTCCCCCTCCCCACCGTTCTTGACGTCCAGACAGCCTACGCAGTAGTTTTTTTTATGTTATGCATGTTATTTGCTTGGTAAGACAAAAGGAGAAAATAAATTCAGAATCATACTTTACAAGTGTCTGTTTTTCTTTTTCCCCTCTTTCTTGCTCTCTGTCGCGTGTGTGTGTGTGTGTGTGTGTGTGTGTGTGTGTGTGTGTGTGTGTGTGTGTGTGTGTGTGTGTGAGAGAGAGAGAGATAACGCCAAACAAACATACAAGCAAGAACTTAGTCTCTCTGTCCCTCCTCCGTGTGTGTGTGTGTGTGTGTGAGTGAGACATATACAATGCCAAACAAAGTCAACAAGATCAAGGTCACACAAGATCCAGACACATACAAGCAAGAACTTTCCATATTCTTCTCTCTCTCTCTCTCTCTCTCTCTCTCTCTCTCTCTCCTCTCTCTCTCTCTCTCTCTCTCTCTCTCTCTCTCTCTCTCCTCTCTCTCTCTCTCTCTCTCTCTCTCTCACTCAGGGTTAACTAAACTGGGTATCTCAAATCAAGAAAGCGTTAACAGAACATGGATTTGGAATTGTTTGGATACGCCAGGGAGTAGGATGCGAATATGGTTTTGTGTCTAAATTCAACGATAGATTAATAGCATCCTACATGCAAAACTGGCATGGAATAATGGAAGGTAATGGTAAATATAACTGGTTCTTTTCTTTTAAGTCAGCATTTCAAACAGAAAGACATATTTCAGTTGTTACAAATCGATGGCACAGGATTGGCCTTGCGAGGTTCAGATGGAGAACCTTTGGTCTAAACGCGAACAAAGTGTGGTTCAGTTCAAATGTCTCCTTTACTCCCCCGGTGTCTGATGTGTGGTCATGCTCCGGAGGATGGGAGTCATTTCATCTTCGGATGCAGGGACTACGATGAACTGAGAAAATATAACATTGTATTGTTCAAGTCCAAAGAAGCGGAGGGGAAGGATATAATCAAGATCTTAACGTCTGACAGTG
>CM031597.1:113855715-113863215 GCA_018398815.1 Conus ventricosus | reverse complement strand
TCTGGGCTGGTCCGTATTCTGTTCGGTTATCATGTAGCGTCAAACCGCGTCGTAACTTTCCCCGATGTCTTGCACCGCTTTGACCGAAGGTCATGCGGAAGAAAACGTTGCAATGATTGTTGACATAACTTGTGTCAGTTCCTGTCTATATTGACACATCGTTCAATTGCATGCATTTCAAATCATTAAAAGATAAGGTCTGGAGAATTCAGCACACTGGCCAGAATTAAGCAAAAATATATGAACAGTTTCGAACTGGCTGAGTGTAATTTTTGCTCAGTTCACACACACACACGCACACACACACACACACACACACACACACACACACAGAGAGAGAGAGAGAGAGAGAGAGAGAGAGAGAGAGAGAGAGAGAGAGAGAGAGACTCAAAAATGCAACTCTAAAATTTGTTGGGATCAACCAGGCACAATATTCTGAATATTCTGCATGTGATTCCCAGTTCCAAATTAGTTCACGACTCATTCCCAGACTATTTTGTTCTAGTAAATAGGAAAATTTCGAGAGAAAAAAACACTGAATGTGAACTTGAAAGATAGTTTACGTGAACAAAAGTTAAGGAAATGTATTAATTTAGAAAGCTCAGGCTTCTAGGAAAATCTTCGGCGTAATAAACATACGTGGGGATTCCAATTAAGAAGATTACTATTAATTACTATTCGTAGAAATTTCTCATCAGGTACTTGTTCCACTGGTGCACTTTTTCAGGTGTAATGGAGGAAAATCTTACTTGAGATTCTGTATTGGTTGGTTGTAGCATACATGGATTTTTTTCTGTTTGTGAAGCGACATGTGATTTAATTTAGTCCATTGTATAAGATCGTTGCTACTTCCTTCCAAATTTCTTAAAAGGACAATAACATCATAATGACTGGTGTAAATTATAGTGTCGTCTGGAAATGAAGGGAGGACAGAGAAAAGCGAAAAGAGATGGGCAAGGACTGACAGACATGGAGACATACACACAGAAATGCAGACACATTAACGCGGGGGGGGGGGGGGGGGGGGGAGAGAGAGAGAGAGAGAGAGAGAGAGAGAGAGAGAGAGAGAGAGAGAGAGAGAGAGAGAGAGACGGTGACAAAGAATAAACAGGGGCACAGACATGGATTAAAAAGAAAGGAGTATCAACAAAGTTGAAGACATGGATGAAGAGAAAGAAGTACTAATAAAAATAGATATCAGGAAATTACGAGTTAGAGACAGAAACAGAGAGCGGATCAGTGCAGCCAGACAGATTGCGATATAAACGGCAGCGACAAAGCTGTGAACCAGTATGACTTTCATGTATATCTTAATGTCATTTTCCTCCTCTCCCCCACCTTTCCCCACAACGAAAAGGATCGCGTCGCCACAAAACAGAGCTACTGAACCAAGATCTTAGAAAAAGGAAAACAAAAAACAGAAAAAGAAGAAGGGGGAAAGGAGAGAGAGAGTGAGAGAGAGAGAGACAGACAGACAGACAGACAGACAGACAGACAGACAGAGAGACAGATAGACAGGAGACAGAGACAGAGAGAGAGACAGACAGACAGACAGACAGGAGACAGAAAGAGAGAGAGAGAGAGAGATCGTATGTATCATGTTTACCCGATTTGTCCAAACGTTAGATAAATCGGGCCGTGCTGTGGTACAAAAGGTCAACCCCCGTACAAAAATATCACTCAAGGCGACACTCTGTACAGATGTTGCGGAGCAAAATGTCACATCCTGATGACATTCTGTACCGCCAGGTCACGTGTTCATGTCCACTGTGGAACAAATTGTCGCCTCATGTCAATGTGTTGTCTAGATTCACGTCTGACAAGTCATTTTCGATAATCTAGCTGTACAAGGTGAAATGAGGATATCATGGTGATTACCAACAATCAACAACTTATGCTACCACTGACAGTGCTATTTGGATGATGGTAGCAATGCGTTCTGATGGTTGTGGTGACGACGGTGGCGGTGATGGTTGTGTTAGAACATTATTTCGACATACTTGACTAAACTTACATTCTAATGTTGACAGAACAAGAGCAAAATGATCAGAAACTGAGTGGCGACATCTTCTAGGTCAGTCGCCTTTAATAAATGCTATAAATTTATTCGAAATTCAACAATGTCATTACCATCAGAAAATAATCTACAAACATTATAAACAGATTTAACACACGTGTAATTTCCGAATATGAATTTCGGTCTTAAATCTGTGTGCCTATGACACTGCATAACAAAATGAAACACGTCTCCTGTATTTTGTTTACCACATTCTCAACAAGCACGTTCCTTGCAGACAAGTCCAAACCTCTGTCCGACTTCGCTCACAAGCATCTGGATGCTACATTTAAATTCAGTCAATGAATGAACTTGGAGATCTGGCGAATGATAGATACACTTTTTTTTCGTTTGAAATCAATTTTACAATTTCTTTGAAATAGGTATTTGTACTCGATTCTGTCACTTAATCCCATGAATGAACCTAATTCCGGCAAAGTAAAACGAACAGCTTTGCAAATACTTTTGGCATTGGAAAACTGTTGTCTTTCCGAAATACAATCACAGCCTGTTTCAAGCAAAATATTTTTCTCACAAGTAATCATTCAGAATTATAGAAACCATTGTAATGCAAATCATACAGTACACGACAATTTCTACTGAGGATTTGTCACTTGAAGATTAAATCAAGAACATTCAAAATCTTCTAATTTGAATTATTTGCACAGAGACTGGTTACATTCCCAGTTTTCCATAAATCAGGACTGTAATAGTACCACGGTTAAATGGGGAAGATTGTTAACAAATTTAAGCTGCAGCGTTTCGTTTTTGTGTGTGTGTGTGTGTGTGGGGGGGGGGGGGGGTCTTTTTTTTTTTTTTTTTTTTTTTTTTTTTGGGGGGGGGGGGGGTCTAAATACCCCCATGTCTCATATCCACGTAAGAGAACGGGCAAAACCATGGACAGGAACACGTTTAAAACAATGTTAATGGGCAGCTTTTCCCTTCGAGAGGATTGTAGCACTGAAAACATTGCACCTTGCCCCTGACCATGCAGATGTTTCTATAGTGATGAAACTTGACAGAACTTGTGAGCTGGATAATATGCATTTGCTGCACTGCTAAAGATGATGAAGATCGCCATTTGGGGCCATTGCGATCCCTTCTTGTGACTTGGGCTCCTTTCATCCAAAATTTAATCACTGAGAATAACACACACACACACACACACACATAGACAGAACACTGACTGGCTTTAAAACGTGCGCATGTCGAGTCATTTACGCAGTCGAATACTACTCACACTGCAGGCATGCTGCGCACGTGATTTTCGTTGTAAGAATGCATAAAATAAGCAGGCACGGTGGATATGATATGAGTATATAACGAGGACAGACCAAAAGAATGGATTTTGCGTGATATTAGTTCTTAGTACTCTCTCTCTCTCTCTCTCTCTCTCTCTCTCTCTCTCTCCATGTATAAGGTAGATAAGCACGCAAATGATTTAAATTTGTTATCAACACTGTTGTCATCACAACCAAATAAACATTCGAAAATCAGGCAGACAGGCAGACATTTGGTATACATGTGCATTACAATCACCCATTAACAACACATGACAGCCAGAAGTACGCTGCAAGAGGTTGGATTCAGGGCCACTTCAGTTCAATGCATGTTGGTTTTTACCCAGCCGACCATATCAGAGCTGTCGCTTGGTCAAAGTTAATTCGATACACATCGTTTGAAATAAAAAGAAAGAAAGAAATGCACAACTCATTAAAACAGATTCTCTAAAATACACTCTAAAAAATCTTACTTCTGTCAAATGTTAAATCATATCGAAAATATTCATATTTTTCTGATAAGAAATCATATCAGATGGCAACTCTGAACAAGATTTTCATGGAGTCTGCTGCACCTGTTTCTGTGACATTTTATAAGTCCCAACACAATAAGAACGTGTTTTACAGTCAGCGGGTACGTCGTGGAGTGTAGCACGGACCTTCTACGCCTTTTAAAAGGTACCAATGGGAGTAAAATGAGTGGCCTGTGTTAATCAACACAGATCTGTTTCTTCTTTACGGTCATCAGTAGCAGAAGGTAAACCCTCTTTACAGTTTTTGACAGATTTAAAGGAGTTTGTTATCCGTCTGCGTGTTTGACTCCTCGTGCCAGAGATCTTTGACGTGTGTTAGTTTGGGGCTTCAGATCTTTGTGAGAGGGAATCTGCACAGTTCTTTATTTGTGGCATTCTTGGCAAGTTGATCAGACACCTCATTCATCAAAGCCGTTAAGGCGGTCGTTAAGAACAGCCAATCGCACCCTGTCGGACTCCATCGGACTCCAAACTGTATACTCAAATTAATCAACTGAGCGGAGCAAAGCAGTTAAATGTATGAAATATTCGATTTTAGCTGACAACCTCCCTCTTCTCTCCCTTTCTTCTCCTCCCCTCTTTTTTTCCACTTCTCAGGCAAGAGTGCCAAGATGTAGAGAAACGCTCATTTTCCCAAACATGAAGATTGCGGGGGGGGGGGGGGGGGGGGGGGGGGGGGTTGTCAACATAGGTGCAGTTTATGGCTGTAAGCTCAAAGTCACCTGTCCTAGGGTTGGTATACACGGAAAAATACCCAGACTGGGAGTACCTTGCGTTGCAATCTATGTTTCCAGTTTGCCCAGACAAATTTGAGTGAATTTGTTCTACCGGAAGCTGGAATTTTCATCTGTCACTAGTGACCCAATCCAGCACAAGTTCAAGAAAAAGTTGATCTTTAACTGTCGCCTAATATCAGCCACTGACAGTGTTCATAGTGAGTGAAAGTGATTACTCTTACTTCACATGCGCAGATGTCGTAGAATGTAATCCTCAAGCTAACATACTGCGACCGGTAGTGTTCAGTACACAGATAATTTGCCAGTCTGCAGTCTGGGTACATGCAAAAATTCGCAGATGATACACAAATATACAAAGCATCAAACAAGCATAAGGAAATACAAAAAGATATTAATGCCTTAACAGCACAGTCGGATACATACGATTTCTTACTTTAAAGCTAGTAAATGTGTTTGCACTCAATATTGGGGGGAAAACATAATTATTATTGTGAAATGTAAATTCGAAGATGATGAAACGTTTACCCGAATCTCTGAATTTAAACATTAAAGTGATTGGTTATCACTCATTTTGATGGTATGTTCAAGCCTACTCAAAAAGCAATCGATGAAGCCAACTGAGAGATTAAAAATAATCTTTGTTTCTACATGGATAACAAAATCGTCAAATATATCAGTCCCACATTGGTCCAATTGGGTCGATGAGATCAGATTACGTCGAAGGGTCCGACTGGATATTCTTACCAACTCCAATAAAACACACACACACACACACACACACACACACACACACACGCACGCACGCACGACACACACACACACACACACACACACACACACACACACACACACTCACACACACACACACACGCATACACGCACGCATATTCACACAGCATCTACAAACGCATGTACGCATATACATCTATGCACACACACACACACACTACTGCATACACGCACGCATACACACACAATTCATAAGTGATAGCGCACTTACAAACATACTGTTTCGGCTTCAGATTTTTTTTAATTCCTCAGCCGACAACACACACACACACACACACACACACACACACACAGAGAGAGAGAGAGAGAGTAGAGAGAGAGAGAGAGAGAGAGAGGGGAGAGAGAGAGAGAGAGAGAGAGGCAGGAGCGAGACACAGACAGACAGAGAGGATAGGTCTGCTGTTCATGACAAGGCAATAAATGACAGAAGATCGGTCATTCGATCGAGCTGGCCACGTTTTTCAAGTGTCACCACTACCGATCTCTGTGCCGCTTTCAGTCTACGCTCTCTCTCTCTCTCTCTCTCTCTCTCTCTCTCTCTCTCTCTCTCTCTCTCTCTCTCCTTTGTTACACTCGCCATTTGGTCACGTTTCCATGGTTATTCTTTTTTTTCCGCTGGCATCATCCTATCGCTCTCAGATCAGAACCAGAAGGCAGCAGGCAGCAGCGTTCTGGGCCATGCGCTAACAACCGATCAATACAAGGTCTTGAGGGGGCGTCATAAAGACCTGACTTAAGACGAAGCCCGCATTTTCTCTAGTTTTAGCTGACGTCTGTCATCTGCCTGCTTTTCCTATTCCGATCGCTTCTCTCGACCCCCCTATCTCCCCCAACTCTCTCTCTCTCTCTCTCTCTCTCTCTCTCTCTCTCTCTCTCTCTCTCTCTCTCTCTCTCTCTCGCTCGCTCGCTCGCTTGCTCGCTCTCTGTCTGTCTCTGTTTCTCTCGACTGATTCAGTGATTGATTGAACAAAGTTTTTTCTCCGTTCTGAGTTCTGAATATTCTCTCTCTCTCTCTCTCTCTCTCTCTCTCTCTTCCCTTTTCTTCTCTCCTCTCTCACCTGAATGATTGAATTTTTTTTTTCCCGAGTTATGAATGATCTCTCTCTCTCTCTCTCTCTCTCTCTCTCTCTCTCTCTCTCGAGTGGTTTCCCTTGTCTGGCTCCCAGCAGAGACGTATTTCGGCCGCTCCGGTAAATTTCTACTTTGTATGAAATGAAAATTGTCCAGCATGCCTGTTGAAGGTCTCCCTTCCACTTTATAAGCGACACTCAAGGCTGCGCTAGCAGAAATGACATTGTCCTCGTACAGAATAGAGGGCAGAGGAAAAGAGTCATCATTCTGCGTTTGACTACCGTTCCCGAACAGCCCCCTGCCACGCTAACCCAAGGCCATAGCATAGAGTATCACCGTAAATGCCCATCACAGCTGAACAGGGACAGGCACAGAGCAGAGACTTACAGAACAGGTCAAAAGAAAAAGGTGGGTGAAAACTTGTCTTCTCCGTCCGGCTTGTTTTTGCCTACACCGCCTAGTGTATTTTACGGTGTTGACAAAGACAGCCCTGAACTGGCCTGAAGCATGTGGTAACATTTTTAAGTGCGACAACCGTAACTGTCCGTCTGTAACTCAGCCTGCACGAGACACTCGGCACAGCGACAAGCAAAAAGAGACCGACATGGGGCAGTGGGACAAAGAATGTGTGTTAGCTGCACGCGATGAAGTGTCGATGTTGGATTTTGGGTCAGTGAAGCCACGTGCTGATCAAGACTGTGTTAATGTGGTTTGTGAACAGGACCGCCTCCAGTAAGTGCACAGACTATTCCACAATGCAAAACTGAAGACACTGTGACAACTGGCTGTGATCATGGTTTCCAGTACACAGATGAACCCAAAGACGTTTTTCAGGTGAATGAACGACAGAACGACCCTGCAGAGAATGCGATTGTCAGTGACATTATGTCATACCTACAGGAAATGATGAGACATATGGACAGCGTTCTTTCTGCAAACAGAGAAAATGTACAATTACCTTCCTGCAGCAATTCAACTGTGCAGAACGGAAATCTTGATGACTGTGGATAAACTTTGGTAATCACAATGACAAT
>CM031597.1:113843215-113850715 GCA_018398815.1 Conus ventricosus | reverse complement strand
TCTCGAGTTTTTTGACGGCTCTGGCTTGTTTCAGGAGAGATGTTGAATTTCAATTGAATTGCTAAAGTATTAATAGATGTTAGTGCCCACAATACGCTTTTCTGTTTCACATCTTTAAGCATGTATTCCATTACATGTCAGATAAAACTACAATCCCATCGTTGTGATAAGTTGAGAAGTCATCCTGAGGCCATCTCATGCCAAAAACATCACATCACTCTCACAAACATTATGATCAAAAACACATCATAACCAGTCTTTCACAAAAATGCGAAACATCGAGAAGCATATACTTCACTCGAACAGGTCTCTCGAATTCTTTTGTTTATAAACATTGTCGAGATGTTACAATAGGAAATATAGGAGGAATGAACCCGGGAACTGCGCCCATATATTGCTATGAGGTACCACGCTTTTCAGCAAGTTACAAGTAAAACAGCCCCCCCCCCACCCCCCCCCCCCCCCCCCCCCCCCCCCCCCCCCCCCCCCCCCCCCCCCAGTCATTTCAGAACCCATCCTCTGGCTGCCCTGTGCTAAAAGAAGAGATCATTTTGATAAACAAAAAAGTGTACAAAAACAAAAACACGGCTGAAACATGTCAAAACCGATTTTTCACAAAAACGCAATAGCTAAATAGATTCACATTTTATAACAATTGTCTTGGACTGACTGACTCCTCTCTCTTTCCTCTCTCTCTCTCATCTCCTCTCTCTCTCTCTCTCTCTCTCTCTCTCTCTCTCTCTCTCTCTAGCTTTGTCTTAAATTAATGGGACATACCAATTTTGATATGCTGTATATAGAAATGATGGAGAAATGAGCATGAAAATATCACACACACACACACACACACACACACACACACACACACACAGGGGGGGGGGGGAGGAGGAGGGAGAGAGAGAGGAGATGGGGGTTCCATCAACGAGCTCAAAGAGCTGTAATGATTACAGGGTAAGTGAACACGGACTTATAATCTCGGTTAAGCGAAAACGTTCAATATCAAACCATTGTGCATTTGAGACTATAAGGCGGTAAACACTTTCACCTGTTTGAACGGCCCATGGCCCGCCGAACACGTCATGTTTGGTTGTTTCGACTTTGATTGATCGGGGTAGTTTTCAGCGAACGATAAAAACTTCACTGACATCTGGAATATGATTGATTTTACGCCGCCTTAAACCGTCCATTGCTATGGTAACGACATACACAGGCAGCAACAATTTCAGGTAAAGAGCGTGAAATACCCAACGGTGACTGTGTGTATGGGGCTCCATCTGTTTCACAGACTGCCGTCAAGAAGATCACAAATGCCCCACCTGACGTGATCTTTGAATTTCTGAAGGAAATTAACACTTATCGTCTGACCGAAGAGTTCACAGACGAACGATTGTCACGACCGATCCCTGGAGGTCTGCCCTGACAGGATCGGTTTAGATGGGAGTGAAGGGAGTGACTGACCTCACACGCCTCGCAAGAAACCACACAAGAACGATTACGATACAACACCCCATTTATTCACATCAACACACGCAATCACAACTAAGCTTTCTACGCACGCACTATGCACAATCACAATCAAGCATTCCAACACACACAACATGCACAATCACCACCAAGCATTTCAATACACGACATACACAATCACAATCATAAATAAATAATTCCAGCATCCATCCCTTTCCCGGTCATGTAGTGCCCTCATACCCTTGCCTCTCCAAAGTCTACTGGGAACACCCTGTCGCACTGGGTGTCCCAAACCGGTTCGGTTCTTGAAGAGAGTTGTTCAAGGCCGACACCCTTGACACGCACAAACAGACGGTGGAGAGCGCGTCTCGGGGAACGGGGCGTTGTTGCTGGAGGTCCTAGACGGGGATCAGGACCGTCCAGCCAAGTCCACGGGCTTTTCCACCAGTACGTGGCCTCAACCAGTGCGTGGTCCCCACCAGTGCGTGGCCCCAACCAGTGCGCGTGACCAACCAGTGCGCGGTCCCAACCAGTGCGCGTTACCAACCAGTGCGCGGTCCCAACCAGTGCGCGTTACCAACCAGTGCGTGCTCCGGGTGAAGTCTCCGGGAGGAGGGAAAAGGTAACTGGGAGGAAAGTAGAAAGACGGGTACTGCAACCCCGCAGTCAGTACAGTCTGACCCATGCCGTTAAACCCTAACAGCCACTCGCATGATGGGCGAGGGGAGGTCTACTAAACACACCAACAACACCAGCTCAACAGTCCCGAGCATAACACAGCAAACCAACCAAATCAGGAATGTTCGTTAAAGTCTTTCATACGAAGCAGGTAAGAGACTGCATTAAATTAACAGGCTATAAAACAAATATAAATTATCTTCATCCTTCTCTCACTCACATTTAACATTTTCCTTCCTTAGGAACTGAACTAATAGAGTAACCATGGCTTTACATCCGCCACCACATTTGCAAATAATAATAATTCAATGGCACAATTATCCCCACATTTTATAGCAACACTTCAAAATAACACAAATCTCCAACCACGCATCCAAACGACTAATCATGCGTACGCACGCTCGCGAACATAAAACTCGTTCTCCTTGCACACACAAACAGACAGTGGCCGAAGAATAAGAGTCCGGCGAATGTGACAGGGGCGGACGAGCGAGACCAAGCAAGTACCAACCCTGAATCACCAGGTTCTCTCCCTTCCCCACCGACTACCGCATCACCAGATACATAAACAGGAGAAAGAATTTTGGATATAATTTAGAATGGCCAGGTTAAAGATCGAATTAACCAGAAAAAAAGTCTCAAACAATATTTCTTTTATAATTTTGAAAACAAGAGAGAATTGCGCAAAAGAAAAGAATTAGCCGGCTAACAACAAAAAAAAACCAACAACAAACGAACCACGAAACTGATGCTTACCAGCTACCCGTGGGTGACCCAGAAGAGGCGGGTCAAACGACTCTCTCTGCCCTCTGTCCAGTCGAGAGGACAGCAGCGCAGATGCGGAAAAAGATGAAGTGATGTCTCCCTCCTACAGGCCGACTGTAGGAAATGAAAGTACCGACTGTACCTTCGACGATAAGGTGAAGAACCAGGACCGGAGCAGGCGCTCCCAGAGACATCTTCCGCTCGAGTGAAGAGAAAAACCTCCCTAAACGATGGCAGCCGACATGCCACGCTACGTCACAGTGAGCATACCTCAAGTCTAAGAGGAATGATGCACGTGCGACAGGTTAAAAAGACAGGAGAGAGGCCGATAGAGACAGCCAGTACAAGAAAAAGATACCAGCCACCCGTGAACCTGCAGGATGAATTGCACGGGCAGTGGAATTAGAGAGAGAGAGAGAAAGTAAACCTAACCTGAGCTAAACCACACCAAAGGTGCAACCACACCACAAGCCACATTAAGGGACGGATGTGCGACAACAACGACGACAATAAATAAATGAATAATTCCACCACCCTAGATGGATCAATCGTCATAGGCCTCGTGACAAACTCGTGACAACGATCTTTAGCAAAATTTCCAGAGTGTTTTTAGAAGGTGTATTTTAAAGAGTGGCGTGATTTTCTTTTTTAATGACATGTGATTGACTTCAACGCGGTGACAGCCCTGATTTGTCCCCTTGCCTTCAGACTACGAACTGGTCTCTGCCGTCTGCGAGCCCATTTCCATCGTACTGGGCCTATCGCACGCACCTGACTGCCCTTGTGAGACAGGCCCACAACCCCCCGAGCACATTCTTCAGTCCTGCCCCCTTACCAGGATGTACGGACACAGCGCTGGCCACACGGAGCCACATTTGCGGCAAAGCTTTGTAGGGGCACAATGGAGGATCTGAAGTCAACAGCAGCCCTCATCCATCAAACTGGTCTGGAGATGAGTCATGATTCTGGAACGCAGAAGAAGAAGAAGAAGAGTCCCCTTGCGGTCGGCTGGGCTACAAGCTACATTACCTTACCTTGCGGTCAAGGAGGTGTGAAAACAAAATGAAATGAAATTAAAAAAGTCCAAATATCAAAAATACCAATTAAAAAAGGACACACACACACACACACACACACACACACACACACACACACTCTCTCTCTCTCTCTCTCTCTCTCTCTCTCTCTCTCTCTCTCTCACACACACACACACACACACACACACACACACACACACACACACACACACACGATCAAACGAACACCACCACTAGTAACGACGATTTTTCAACCAGTGTCAGTCACCACATGTGTGTTGCAGACTTTGATCTTCTACCAGATGAAAGGGGAAACAAGACCCACGACATATATGATAGATGCCATGTTGCCATAACACCAACCCACAGAGAGGAGCTGCTGGCCTGTAGGAATATAACAGCAGCGAAAAAAAGAAAAAGGAAGAAAGAAAGCAGACACTCCTCTCTCCATAAAAAAGGAGGGGGGAAAAGGGCTAACTGAAAAAACGGCCCGAAGTCAGCGCGGATGAAACAGGCCGGGATTATATGTCAAGAGTATGACCTGTCACGCGACCACAACGGATGGGAATCAGGGTCTCCGTGTGCAAATACAATCTGGCTTCATATTCATCCACTCTGTGTGTGGTGTGTGTGTGTGTGTGTGTGTGTGTGTGTGTGTGTGTGTGTGTGTGTGTGTGTGTGTGCATGCATGCATGCATGCGCGTGTGTGTGTGTGTGCGTGTGTGTGTGTGTGTGTGTGTGTGTGTGTGTGTGTGTGTGTGTGTGTGTCTGTGTGTGTGTGTGTGTGTATGAGTGTGTGTATGTGTGTATGTGTGTGTGTACGTGTGTGACTGTGTGTGTGTGTGTGTGTGTGTGTGTGTGTGTGTGTGTGTGTGTGTGTGTGTGTGTGTGTGTGCGTGCGTGCGCGCGCGCACGAATGTGCATATGCGTGCATGCGTGCTGGTGTGCGTGTTCCCGCATAGGACAGAGGCATTAACACTCTCTCTCTCTCTCTCTCTCTCTCTCTCTCTCTCTCTCTCTCTCTCTCTCTCTCTCTCTCTCTGTGTGTGTGTGTGTGTGTGTGTGTGTGTGTGTGTGTGTGTGTGAAAGAGAGAGAGGGGGGGAAGGTAGGGATGGAGGGAGAGAAGATGGGTGAAAGGAAGTGCGAGGGAAGGAACAATAGAACATCTGCCTACGTTTGTATTGTTCACCGTGGAATTTTATATGCATTTGTCAGGCAAACTGGCAAAACTGCAAATACCAATTATGTCTGGCAATACGATAGGATCATGTCCTAGCGCGCGCGCGTGTGTGTGTGTGTGTGTGTGTGTGTGTGTGTGTGTGTGTGTGTGTGTGTGTGTGTGTGTGTGTGTGTTGGGGGGGGGGGTGAGTGTGCGTATGCGCTTATGTGTGTGACTGAGTGAATGAGCCAAAGACACACAGACACACAGACCGGTTGGCAAGCGGATAGGCAGACAGAGAGAAATTCCAATATTTTGTTTCTGCAGCCTTTCTTCTCAGTAGGTCTTCCATACAACATGATGAATTAGACATGCGGGCGAATGGCTCTCGACATTCCCATTAAACTTTTTTTTTTAATTAATCAGTATTTCAAAGCTGTATTCATGCCCCTGACCTGTCCCTTGCTGCGTTTGCCTTGACTGAGTACGTCAGTTACTGTGGAAGGAATCTTTTACCATACTTTTTTTTTCTTTTTCTCGAACTGATTTGGTTTTGTAAGTGACAGTGACCGTCCATTCATCTGCGTTTGAGAGAGAAACACGGCCAGAATGTTTGTCCCTTCGACAACACGCTTAAAGCTTTTCTTATTGTGGTTGCTTGATGCTGGGTGTTCGTGTGTGTGTGTGTGTGTGTGTGTGTGTGTGTGTGTGTGTGTGCGTGCGTGCGTGCGTGCGTGCGTGCGTGCGTGCGTGCGTGCGTGCGTGCGTGCGTGTGTGTGTGTGTGTGTGTGTGAGTGAGTGTGTGTGTGCAGTGTGTGTGTGTGTGTGTGTGTGTGTGTGTGTGTGTGTGTGTGTGTGTGTGTGTGTGTGTGTAGAGTGTGTGTATGTGTGTGTGTGTGTGAGAGAGAGAGAGAGAGACAGAGAGAGAGAAGAGAGAGAGAGAGAGAGAGAGAGAGAGAGAGAGAGAGAGAGAGAGAGAGAGAGAGAGAGAGAAAGAGGGGGGGACAGGAGATGGTACGGGGAAAAGAGAGACTGACAGACAGACGGACAATTTCAGAATTCTGTACAACAGAGTTTGAAAGCCCCAAATTTCTCCGAAACAATCCCAAACCGCTCCTCTCTCTCTCTCTCTCTCTCTCTCTCTCTCTCTCTCTCTCTCTCTCTAACTCTCCATTCGTACATGCTTAAGTAGCATATGCATCGGTGGCAAACTATCGGTTTGTCCTCAGAGCGCCTCTTGAACCTTCTGGACTTAATGGAGCAAGGCGACATATTAACATAGTGTCTGTCGGGGGGGAGGGGGGGAGGGGGGACAGGTAGTTCGCACACAATGTTGCCCTACAGGCGCCATCTGTCTTCCTTACAGATAATGCACAACAGTACGTACACTTACTGTTCAGCACCAGAAAACAGATCTCTCAAAAAAAGAAACAGCACTTGACTTTACCAGAAACAATCTAACTAATGTTCTACATCAGCAGTACTCTTTTGTACCAATGGCAATAAAATGTAAGCGTCTTGCTTTGTATCAAAAAAGAAAGATCAGAGAAACACAAGTACAAAGATTCCATCTTTTTAAAAAAAAAAAAGAAAGAAAGAAAGAAAACTGAGTGTGTCTATATTCACGAACCTTGGAGGAAGCAGTAAAGCAATCGTATACTGACGGTAGGATAGCTGTAAACACTTACAGCGATCAATGTTGGCAGCCGCCATGGGCTAGTCGCCTTCTGTTTGTCAGTTCTGTCTTGGCTCTCTTAATCGTGCTTTTTAGTGGCAGCAATTCTTGGACTGCAGTGCCTCGTCTCGTTCTTACTGTTACTTAAGGTGCCGAGGTAAAAATCTCCCATTCTGTGCCACGTAAAACAGGTTTAATGACTTTACTCGTTCACGTAAGTCACACAACATTGTTACTCGTACTCTACTCATGTGAAAGATTTGATGGGTTCTAGACATATATGGATATATATGGGTGGGTGGGTGAGTGTGTTGTGGGGGGTGGCGGTGGGCGGTGGGGGGCTGAAACACTTTAAGTTTGAAGCCAAAAAAGTTCCGACTAGTTATCCATAGTTCTGAAATCTATCCTGTTGTAAGACAACACTGTTATGTTTTGCAGAATCCTCTCTAATGCCTTCCAAACTGCCACTGACGACACATGAGCATTCGACTAAATGTAATACGCGCGCGCGCGCGCGCGTGCGCGCGCGCGCGTGTGTGTGTGTGTGTATGTGTGTGTGTGTGTGTGTGTGTGTGTGTGTGTGTGTGTGTGTGTATGTGTGTGTGTGTGTGTGTGTGTGTGTGTGTGTGTGTGTGTGTGTGTGTGTGTGTTCGTGCGCGCATGTGTGTGTGTGTGTGTGTGTGTGTGTGTGTGTGTGTGTGTGTGTGTGTTCGTGTGTGTG
>CM031597.1:113835715-113838215 GCA_018398815.1 Conus ventricosus | reverse complement strand
GTTGTTTATACAGGGTCGAACTTTAATTAAGGACCACCCCGAAAAAAAGGCCCTTTCTTTTTAAATTGTCCAAAAATACAAGCAATGCATTTTTTCGAAGAATTCGACTGGGAAAGGTTTAAGGGGTTAACAGAGTATTCCGCAAAGCTTGCGAAAGCTGTCTTATTGTCACGTGCGGCATGCAGAGGGGGTTTGAAAGTTGCAGATTGTTGTCAAAATTGCTTGTTTTTTAAGCAAGAGTGAACACTGCTTCAAACGGCTTTGCACTGAAATTCCAAATGCACGTGCAAAAACCAATGCATTGCAGAGCATTTTACTGACTGGAATGCCCCTAAAAGCAGCCCAACGTGCATAATTCTTCATAACACAAAAATGCCTCCAAGACGCAAGCTGTCTGATTTTGACCGGACCCGGGCGATTGTATGGCTGCAGGATCGAGTTGGCGTTCGAGAAGTGGCCAGAAGACTACAAGTGTCCCACTCCGTCATCATTCGGCTGAGAGAACGTTTTCAAGCCACTGGAACTGTCAAAGAGAGACCCCGTCCAGGCCAGCCAAAGAAGACCACTGCAAGAGATGACAGGTTCATCCGCAGACATGCTCTTCGGACCAGGACTACCACCTCCAACACCATCAGGCGTCGGCTCCAAGCTGCCACTAACACAGCAGTGTGTGAGATGACCATACGGCGGCGCCTCAATGCTGCCAACCTTCGAGCAAGGCGCCCAGTCCGGAAACCAACACTGACTGCGGCCCACCGGGCACATCGCCTGGCCTGGTGCACAGCTCATCGAACATGGACTCGGGCTCAGTGGCAGATGGTGCTTTTCACCGATGAGTCCAAGTTCCAGTTGAAGCCACGAGATGGACGCATTCGGGTGTGGCGGCGTCCCAGGGAGCAGCAGGCAGATGACGTCATCCAGAAGGTCGTCGCTTTTGGTGGTGGCTCCGTCATGGTATGGGGGGGGGGGGGGGGGGCATCAGCAGTCACCACAAGACTCCCCTGTACCATGTGGATGGCAACCTGAACGGCCAACGCTACCTGCAGGAGATTTTACGGCCTTTGGTTGTCCCAGCACTCCAGCAGATTGGGGCTCAGGCTGTGTTCATGGACGATAATGCCACCCCACATCGTTGTCGAGCCGTGAACACTTTTGTGGTGCAAGCTGGCATCACCAGTATGCCATGGCCGGCAAACAGCCTGGACATGAAGCCTATTGAGAACATCTGGGGCGAGCTTGGGAGGAGAGTTCAAGAAAATCACCCTGTTCCGGCAAATCGACAGGAGCTGCTGCACTACCTGCAGCAGGAGTGGACAAACCTCCCCCAGGCACTCATTACAAGAACAGTCAACACCATGAGGCAGCGCTGTGTGGATTGCGTGGCAGCACGAGGGGGGCACACTCGGTTTTGATCAGACTGAAAAGAAACTCTTTTTGTGAATGTCATTTTGGGGGGTAGTCTCATTCAGGCTCCCCTGTCTAATCAGAAAGAATGATTTTTTTCGATGAAAGTGACAAAATGTTGTTCACTGATAATGAAATTAAACATTTATAAAGTTTCTGTCGTTTGTCGGTTTTTCTTTCTATGTTTTGTGAGACTGTGTATAAGTGGTCCTTAATTAAAGTTCGACCCTGTATGAAGATTTTAAATTGGGAGAAGCTGTAACTTCTTCAAATATACATGCATACACATATTTCATGTTCTGGCCTGTGTATATTCATGTCTCTTCATGTTTTACACACTCCTTCATGATGGGTTAAAGCCTACATACGAATGATCTCTCTTTGTCTGTCTGTCTGTCTGTCTGTCTGTCTGTCTCTCTCTCTCTCTCTCTCTCGCATGATGTCTGTTTGTTTGTCTGTCTGTCTGTCTGTCTGTCTCTCTCTCTCTCTCTCTCTCTCTCTCTCTCTCTCTCTCTCTCTCTCTCTCTCTCTCTCTCTCTCGCATGACGTCTGTCTGTCTGTCTCTCTCTCTCTCTCTCTCCCCATCCCTCCCTCCCCCTCCTCATCCCCCATTACGCCCAAGGATGCCAGTCATCCCTCCCCGATCTTCCAGGCAGTCCAGTGGTTCAGCTAACCGACACCTCGTGACGTGGCTTGCTGCCTTGTTCTTTGGCAGTATTGTCTCACAAACACGATGCTGATCTGACCATTGCGGACGGTTTTTTTTTCCCAGCTGCAGACAGAAACCGCCTACAGACACTCCCCATCCCCACCCTCCCCTAAACCTTCTGTCCCCCATTCCAACTTCCTTTGGACCGCACTCTCCTTTCCTTTCCCATTTCTCCGCGCACTGCGTGCGTGCGTGCGTGTGTGTGTGTGTGTGTGTGTGTGTGTGTGTGTGTGTGTGTGTGCGTGCGTGCGTGCGTGCGTGCGTGCGTGCGTGTGTGTGTGTCTGAGAGAGAGAGAGAGAGAGAGAGAGAGAGAGAGAGAGAGAGAGAGAGAGAGAGAGAGAGAGAGAGAGCACGTATGAGTGCGAGTGTCTGTGTGTCTCTCAGCA
>CM031597.1:113823215-113828215 GCA_018398815.1 Conus ventricosus | reverse complement strand
GTAAATGTGGCACAGTATGCTCGTTCGTCATGAATGGCCGCCCCTCGCTTCGATTCACAACTTTCCTTCCCACGCGTTTCAGCGTAACCAAGCGCCGCGCCAGAACCAGTCCACCACTTACATTTCGATTTCGATCTGATTCCGTTCAACGTGCACAGAGCAGACGATCTTTATGCAAAGCTCTACTGGGTAAGCCACTGGAAATGAGGGACCGTGAGGAAATGAATGTAAATGGATGCATAGGCCCAGACATGCTTAGCGAGCAACTAAGGTTTGCAAACAAGGAAATCACTCCAGATCTATCAGGAGCTAAAAAGCATTCAAGATGATGGAAATCGCTGGCAAACTGTGCCATGGACCCAACTTAAGCTTCTGGGGTTATCCCGAAGTCTTTGGAGAATATCCCGACATCAGTATCATACAAAATGATCGGTATTGGTTCTATCTTGCTCCCTAATTAGCAGCGTTGATTTTCCTTCATGAAGACGTGATACATGTTACAGATTCTCTGTCTCCCATCGTTTCTTTCTCATTGACCAAGAAATCAACTTTCTTCCCATGGTTTACAAACCAAAGTCATCTAAAAACCGCCATGGTCATTGTTTTCCTCCAAATAAGGGGGGGGGGGGGGGGGGGGGGGAGAGAGAGAGAGAGAGAGAGAGAGAGAGAGAGAGAGAGAGAGAGAGAGAGAGAGAGAGAGAGAGAGAGAGAGAGAGAGCATCTGAAAGCAAATAAATACCACAACTGCCATTTATGTTTTCCTTTTTTTTCAACCAGCGATGATGACTGTGGCAGTGATGGAGTGCACTCACTGAGCCCGATGTAAAGGTGACTCCACCTTCATCAACTATGGATATACAATTTCTTTGCATCACATGGCCCCTTGGCATAAGTTACTGGTCCCACATTTGCGCGAAACCATGCCCCAAACAAGCGCCAGAGATTATTATCCCCCACATGCAAATACTGCTCTGATCCCATCCCCGCAATGATAAAACAGCAGGCGACCATAATGCAAAGCACCATCGCCTGTGTTGTTTGCTAGGGATGTGGGACCATACAGGAATGAATGCAAATGGAGGTACACGCCTGACCCCAGGCTGTGGCTCACAAATGCAGAGCGTTCGACCAGCCTCGGCAAGCGAGGATATCAAACCAGATTTACCGCGCAATGGCAAGCACGGGCTTTGGGAAATCACAGGCTGGTGGGGCATGGATTAACACGTGTGGGTCTCCTTGTGTATGAGGAATATGCAAAGGTCAGCACTAAATCCAGATCTTTCTGGCTTTTTGTTATTGTTGTGGTTATTTACCTTCTGCTCTTACGTGATAGAGGAAACTTCAGCATCTTTTAGGTTGTGTTCTCCATTTGTGTCTCATTTACATATGATCTGCTCATACAAATGGAGAGTTGTCCCTTTAAAGGCAAAGAGCAAACTTTTTCGCCAGCTCTTTGTTCTTCATTTCTGCCACTGTTTCGACTGTTCATTAGAATCTGTCTCACGTGGAAGGGAAGCTGCAGAGTAATGACACTATATGACCCATTCTGTAAGGGTTGTTGAAAACACATTTTGGGCAGTTTGAATTTTCGAGGTTCCTGCTGAAGTGGCAGTATTTATTTCATCATGGGAGCAAGAGTTACCCTACTTGTTTATTATTAGGTATTGTTTACTGTTCCCTGCCTCATTTCATATTTACTTTCATTTCAATCAAATGGAGGTTACCTGCATTTGTTTCTGTTCGTCCACGTACTGTGTCTTACTATATTCAAGATCGAAAAGCTGTGCCAGTCTTGAATAAATGTTAATTTGCATTTGTTCATTTTTACAGTTGTTGCTGTGTAGATATGTCTGGTACAGGGTATGTAGGCAAGCTTGGAACATCCTTTTGGGGGGATGTTTCCTTCTTTGTTCTGTGTGCTCTGTGCTGTCATATCTGCTAGGTGATTCGGTGTCGTAAGCAGCATTCCTGTGGAGTTATGGGAATGTATTTATTTCATCATGGGAGCAAGAGTTACCCTTCTTGTTTATTTGTTACTGTTTGCTTTTCCCTGTCTCATTTCATATTTACGCTCAGGTTAGAATGGAATTATTTCCTAGGAGATGGGGTGCAGGAACTGGCGAGCAGGCGGGAATGGGAGAGTGTGTGTGTGTGTGTGTGTGTGTGTGTGTGTGTGTGTGTGTGTGTGTGGTGTGTGTGTGTGTCTTTGGTTGGGGGGGGGGGCGCCTTGGCGGATTAGGGATGAGGGTAGAATGGCAAAGAGCGTGTGAGTTTGTAAATGCTGTGGTTGGTGGGGAAATGGAATGGAGGTGGGGGAGAGGGGGGAGGGAGCTGCTGTTCGCGACAATGAACAAGCACATTTCACAGCTTTCCCCGACTGACCAAAACGCGTCGCAAAGCCGCAATGCCGGGAAAGTACCCCTGTCAAGGGAACTGAGTTTCATGCCTATCTCTGAAGCGGTCCACTGCTTGCGGTCCTCTAAAGGCTTTTAGGTGTGCATCTCGAGAGACTGCTTCATATGATATATGAACTCTGTCAATAACACGTCACTGCAATCTGGGTCCTACCTACATTTATTGAGTATAGTCAATCCGTCACAACGATGTGGATCACTGTTCCAACAGCTGAGCCTCGTCTTTGGCCGAAGGTGCCATTCATTGCTTTCATCCCAGCGTGTCCTATTCTCGCTTTACATTAGCGCTGAAAGCACCTGATCCTGACGTGCGTATCTTGTTTGTTTTGTTTTTAATTTGTGTCAGTGTTCGTTTGCTTCTTTTCTTCTTCTTCCAAACAAAGTGACAGCCTAAAGAGGTAATTACAGCCACTAGCTTTGAAGAAAACCTGTGCGCTAATGAACTCAGCAGACACTTCATGAAAAGACATGACAATCTTTTTTTAGACAATAACCTCACTCTCTCTCTCTCCCGTACCCCTTCTTATGTACACAGAAATACAAGTACTCGCACACGTGCACATACTGCCGCGTGCACACACGCACGCGCACACACACACACACACACACACACACACACACACACACACACACACACACACACACTCACGCACACACGCACGCACGCGAGCGCGCGCGCACACACACACACACACACACACACTTAAACACACATACACACACACAAACGCGCGCGCACATGCACACACACACACACACACACACACACACACACACACACACACACACACACACACACACACACACATGAAGGCAGACAGGCTAGCAGACAGGCTTACATTTCTCACAAATGGTATGCACACATACCAACAGTTTCCAGTTTCAATTCTCTGTTATCCATCCTGGACGACTTTTGGTATGCTGTTCGTACTGTGTCTAATAAAGGCGGTGTCCTCATCACAGGCTACAGTAAAGGTGGCACAGTATGCTCGTTCGTCATCAACGGTCGCCCCTCGCTTCGATTCACAACTTTCCTTCCCACGCGTTTCAGCGTAACCAAGTTTCCCCAGCGCCACGCCAGAACCAGTCCACCTCTTACATTTCGATTTCGATCCGATTCTTTTCAACATTCACAGAGCAGACGATCATTATGCAAAGCATTACTGGGTAGGCCACTGGAAATAAGGGACCGTGAGAAAATGAATGTAAATGGATGCATAACCCCAGACTTGCTGAGTGAGCGACAACGGCTCGCAAACAAGGAAATCACACCAGGTCTATCAAGAGATGACAAGCATTCAAGATTTTAGAAATCGCTAGCAGACTGAGCCTTCGATCGAACCTAGGCATCAGGGATTGTGCAAAGGTGTTTGGGGAATATCCCAAAGTCAGCATTACACAGAATAATAAGCCTTTGTTTTATCCTGTTCGTTAACATGCAGATTGTGCAAAGGTGTTTGGGGAATATCCCAACGTCAGCATTACACAGAATAATAAGCCTTTGTTTTATCCTGTTCGTTAACATGCAGCTATGAATTTCTTTCTTGAACATGCTATATGTGCTGCACTTAAAACGTCCCATTGCTTCATCTTTTTTTTCTTTCTCATTGATCAAGGAATCGATTTTACTCCTACTGTTTCTAAATCAAAGTCAATTGAAAACGCTATAGTCATTTCTTTTGTCTCCCAATAATAGGGTAAGCGATTCAAAAACTGCAAATGTAAATATTCAAAAATATATGCATATCCAGAGAGCGCCAGAGAGACAAATGTCTAGACTGACAGGGAGGAGGGGGGATAACAAAAAAGACAGACAGATAGATAGATAGACAGACTGACAGATAGACAGACCGACAATGGCAGAGAGCATCTGAAAGCAAATGAATATACGAATGCTTTTCTATGCCCAGCAATAATGGCTTTCAATAGTGAAGGTGTCTGCTTGCTGGGCCCCGATGTACAGGTGACTCCATCTCAATCTCCATCAGCTGTTGACATGCAATTCCTTTGCATCACATGGCCCCTTGGCATAAGTTCGTCTTACATTTGCGCTTAGACATGTCCCAAAGAAGTCCCAGAGATCGTTATCTCCCACATGCAAATACCGCTCTGATCCAGTCCCCGCAACGTTAAAACAACAGGCGACCATTTGCGCTTAGACATGTCCCAAAGAAGTCCCAGAGATCGTTATCTCCCACATGCAAATACCGCTCTGATCCAGTCCCCGCAACGTTAAAACAACAGGCGACCATTTGCGCTTAGACATGTCCCAAAGAAGTCCCAGAGATCGTTATCTCCCACATGCAAAAACCGCTCTGATCCAGTCCCCGCAACGTTAAAACAACAGGCGACCATTATGCAAAGCGCCATCGCCTGTGTTGTTTGCTAGGGATGTGGGACCATGCAGGAATTAATGTAAATGGAGGTACACGCCTGAGCCCAGGCTGCGTTTCCCAAATGCAGAGCGTTTGGCCAGCATAGGCAAGCGAGGACATAAAACCAGATTTACCGCGGCAGTGGCAAGCACGGGCATTGGGAAATCACAGGCTGGTGGGGCATGGATTAACATGTAAGGCTGTCAATGTA
>CM031597.1:113795715-113820715 GCA_018398815.1 Conus ventricosus | reverse complement strand
ATGCGTAAATGTGCATGCGTCAGTGTGTAGATGATATGAAGGCGAGCACAGATGTCTAAAACGTGACGTCAAACATACATTCAGATTTTACATCCGCTCAAATCCTGATAATAACGGAAACTTTTCAAAACAAAGGGGTCGGGGGGAGGGAACATTCTCCAAAAAGCGAAAGCCTACCATAATAATTTAAAAGGAAATGTTTAGATTAAAGACCTACAATTCCCTTTTTAAGAAATAAAAACGAAGACAACATACTTTGAAAAACTGTACGAAACGCAGGGAAATAGAAAACTGTTATACTTTCATTTCAACTGAATCATTCAGAGAGCAGTTTTCAAATACAGGCCAACCGTTTGGAATTAGTTCCGATGCACAGAAAATACTGCATGAAGATATTGATGAACACAATCCACATTCATAGAGTAGATGAAGGTATTATTTAGGCTGAGATGAAATTTGCAATTTGTGGGCTTGTATCTGGAAAGTCATTTGACTTATATGAAGTACCTTCTGAATTATGCTAACAAGCGTAGGTTTCAACCATACCGCTTGTAACTAAATTGCTCAATCCACTATTTTGTGGAAGTTATTTTCCCTCTAAAACAGACACGCTAAGTCATGATTTTCCATATACACACAGGGGGGAAATCATAATCATGGTTATGAAAGAGGGAGTTTATTACTTAACATAAACAGCCAAATATTTACATTCATTTTGCACAGACGACTGCACAGGTGAAAAAATACACGCAACATTTACAAGAGGAGAAAACCGATTTTCGAAGAGGGTACTCCACAATCGGCCACATCTTCTCCATTGAATCTGTGATAAACAATTTCCACGATCAACCACATCTTTTCCTGTAAATCCGTGATAAACAACTGTCTACATGAATATGAAAAGGACAAAAGTAAAGTTTATATACCACTCAGAGGTCAATACCTACTTTTGATTTGGTTGACTGCAGAAGTTATGTGCTGTGTTTACATGAGATTAAAACATTGAAAAATGTTTAAAATGCCAAAAGGAATACATAATTTAGTGTTGGCGTGTGTTTGTAGCGGATCAGGTGACAAGTATGGCGAAACAAGGTTGTGTTGTTGTTGTTGTTAATGTTGTTGTTGTTGTTGTTGTTGTTGTTGTTGTTGTTGTTGCTGTTGCTGCTGCTGCTTCTGTTGCTGCTGCAGCTGTTTAAACCCAGCTTGCTTTTTTCAGTTCCAAAGTTATAAATGGAGTGAAAATAAGGCAACCCACAGTTAATAGTTTCTCCCCGGTTTACAGGAAATTCCCCGACTGCTTTTTGCCAACAAGATTCATTTCATATTCACCACTCTTTTCGGCTTCCAAAGTTTGGTAGATAATAGAGAAAACGCAATGCAAAGCGGTGGTGTAATAAACAAAATGCACAGTCTTGGTAACATGAATTATGCCGTGGTTTTTACTTTAGAATACATTTTCAAACGTATATTTCTCTTTCCGTTTGCAACTTGTGGTCTCACATGATTTGACAAAAACAAATACTTTGGTGTATGAAAAAGCGGGCCTATACACGTTTTGCACTTCTTCATTACCTGTCTTGAATTGCTCATTCGCTTGAAAAGCAAAACGTCACCTTGATCAGGCTACCCAAGCAGGCATTTGAAATTATAAAAAAAAAAGAACGAAGTAACTGGTATCAACAGCGGTTCAGATTCAGTATTGTTTGGTCTCTTTTAGGTTTTCAGAGTTATGGTTTTTATTGAAGGCAGAGGGATAAGCCACATGCATTTCTGAAAGCTTTTAAACAGCGAATACTTGATGGTAGCAAACAAGACTACAATGGAAAGCCAACGCACAGTAATTATTACAAGATGTATCATTCTTAAAACCTCTTCAGAACAGCACAATATATAAAATTCAATAGACTATAAGACGTCTTATTGCTTCTACGCGTAAACGGTCTTTCAAACAAATTCAGTGACTTTGTAACACAAAAACTTGCCTGCACTGTTAAAAGAACCCATGTTCTCATGAATGGATCGATGTACAATCAACTGCCAGAAGAGTACAACAAACACTACAAATAAAAAACCAATATCCAACCTTTCCCTTATTAAGTGAGCATGAGAAATAAGCGCGTGCTAACAGATGTCATGCTTGTTTTCATTTGATGCTTCCCGTTCCAGAAAGGAATCAGATCTATCTAAAATTTCAGACTTTTTAAATGTCGCAAACCTTAGGAAAGCTTGGTCACCCCCCCCCCCCCCCCTCCATCTCCCCACCGCCACCCCCGCCACCACCACCCCACCCACCCCCAAAATCAGACAAATGATTTGCTTTGTTTTGTTTCACATCAGTAATTGTTTATGTGTTGGCCTAAGTGGCCTCCTCATGTGAACAGGCTGGTGCTTTCGTACAAACACACACACACACACACACACACACACACACACACACACACACACACACACACACACACACACACTCTCTCTCTCTCTCTCTCTCTCTCTCTCTCTCTCTCTCTCTCTCTCTCTCTCTCTCTCTCTCAAGACTATACTGCCATGGAATGACTGTCATTTAATACTGTTACACTAAAAGTTGGAGTTATGGACTTTTTACTCTGTCTTACATCCCCACTCCAAAATATAAAATAATCACAAGATACGTTATACTGACACAAGCAAAATAGAGAAAAATACGAACATTAAGAGGGTGTGTTTACCAATTACGTCATTTATGTCACGTATTTCTGTCATCGTATGGCAGACAATATCGGCCACGTCTCCCATGTAGACAGTGCAGGGAAACCTTGTTCAATCCCAAGACAAAGAGGACGAGGTTATTGGGTCCCTCGAAAGCCTTTGAGTGGGCTGTTATAGACAGTGAGAGAGATGGGGAAAGGTTAGTAGAAAGACAGAGACGAAATAAAAAGAACAGTAGAACGAAATGAGAGAGAGAGAGAGAGAGAGAGAGAGAGAGAGAGAGAGAGAGAGAGAGAGAGAGAGAGAGAGAGAGAGCGAGAGACAGACAGACAGACAGACAGACAGACAGAAACAGACAGAAAGACAGACAGAAAAAGAGACATAGAGAGAATGAGACAAAGGCAGTGAGACAGAAAGATGGGGGGAAGGGGGGGGGGGGGACGAGACAGACAGACGGACGAAGACAGACAGACAGGAAGAGAGAGATAGAGAGGGAAAAAAACAGAGGTAGAGACAGACAGGCAGACAGAGACACAGAACATGTGATGCACAAAAAGGTGGTCTACAAACTGCAAGCAACTGTGGCCAAAATCAAAACAAAACGCAAAACAACAAAGGCTGAAAGACAGAAAGACATCCAAATGAACAAACACATCAACAACAACAACAAAAAACGTTATCCCAGGTGACAGCGCAAGAAACATCTTCCCCAGCAGGAGAGCAAGCAACATCTTGCCCAGCCACTTTTCACTACCAAACGTTCCCACCAGATCCCCTCCTTCTCCACCACCACTATCCTTTACTCGAAAACCCTTCCACGTGTAAATACTAAACAAACAGAAACACAGAGACAAGAGGCAGAGGCGGACAACGAGAGCAAAGGCAGTTTTCAAGTCGCTTTCTGGCACTGCTCATTGCACAAACAAACAAACAAACAAACAAACCCTAAACTCGCTCTTTCAATCCTGTTCCTACTTCATCCCACCTTTCCACATGCACAAGTGGCAGAGAATTCTCTCGAGGCTTCAGAATACGAGCATCGGCTGTTCATTTCATCATGCAGAATTTCCCTCCAGCGGACGGACTAACGTAAGGCGAGGTCCGGAAGAAGTAGGGGGAGGTGAAGGCGAGACTGACCGAGGCTCAGCGTCAGAAGGAAATAGCGTCACGAGGAGGGGTTGGGGGGAACGAGGACAGAGGGGGAGGCGAACCGGGGAGGAAGGGGGAGGGGGGGATGGAAATCACTTCTTGAAAAGAAAAGAAAATTCAATGTAACAAACAGCCGGACAGGGTAGCCGATGGAAGTTTGTTCATTTAATTCGCGATATGTGAAATACATTTTCAATGCACAGAAAATGAGCCAAATCGTTTCGTTTTCTCTCTCTCTCTCTCTCTCTCTCTCTCTGAGAGAGAGAGAGAGAGAGAGAGAAGAGAGAGTGGTGTGTGTGTGTGTGTGTTGTGTGTGTGTGTGTGTGTGTGTGTGTGTGTGTGTGTGTGTGTGTGTGTGTGTCTGTCTGACTGTCTGTCTGTGTCTGTCTGTCTGGTGCATGAATAAAAGTTTATACGTAATGTAAGCAAACATGAGTACATTACATTGTCTGTGATAGTGTGTGTGTGTGTGTGTGTGTGTGTGTGTGTGTGTGTGTGTGTGTGTGTGTGTGTATGTGTGTGTGTGTGTGTGTGTGTGTGTGTGTGTGTTTGTGTGTGTGTGTGTGTGTGTGTGCGTGTGTATGTGTGCGCGCGCGCGCGCACGGTCGCGCGTACGTCTGCGTGTTTATTTGTCTGTCTGTGTATCTGTATGTACGTACAGCTTTGTGTGTATATGTAAGCAAGCACACGTACATGACGGCAAGCTGGGAAGCGTATGTGCGTGAAACTGCGGGTGCGCGCGCGTGTGTGTGTGTGTGTGTGTGTGTGTGTGTGTGTGTGTGTGTGTGTGTGTGTGTGTGTGTGTGTGTGTGTGTGTGTGTGTGTGTGTGTGTGTGTGAGAGAGAGAGAGAGAGAGAGAGAGGGGGAGAGACAGACAGACAGACAGAGAGAAGAGATACAGAAAGAGATAGAGGGACCGACAGATACAGAGAGAAAGCGAGAGAGAGAGAGAGAGAGAGAGACACACACACACACACACACACACACACACACACACACACACACACACACACACTCACTCACTCACTCACTCACTCACTCACTCACTCACTCACACACACACACACACACACACACACACACACACACACACACACACACACACACACACACACATAGACAGAGAGGAAGAGTGTGATGGATGTGTGTGAGGGGTTGAGGAGCGTGCAGGAGGTGGACGGGATTGCACAGAGCGGAAACGGCATATCATGGGAGCATACTAGCCACATGGCCGATAATAGCTGTTTTCCCCGGAAAACGGCCATTATCCTTCCGGAAAACGGGGTTAAGCTGTTTCTCCCTGAAGATCACAACTGTTTTCCTACAGGTAAAGTTACAGCTGTTTTCCTACAGGTAAGGTTACAGCTGTTTTCCTACAGGTAAGGTTACAGCTGTTTTCCTACAGGTAAGGTTACAGCCGTTTTCCTACAGGAAAGGTTACAGCTGTTTTCCTACAGGTAAGGTTACAGCTGTTTTCCTACAGGTAAGGTTACAGCTGTTTTCCTACAGGTAAGGTTACAGCTGTTTTCCTACAGGTAAGGTTACAGCTGTTTTCCATGTTTTCTCTACGGATCACGAGTGTCCACCCCCCCCCCCCCCCTTTATTTTCTCAAAGAAAACAGTTGCTATTGCGCTTGTTCCTAAGGAACACAACTGCTTTGCCTATTTTTGCGGGGGGGGGGGGGGGGGGGGGGGGGGGTATTATCCGTAAGGAAAACAAAAAAAAAAAAAAGGAAAACCGTTACGATCCTCGGGGTCACAACTATTTTCTCTTTGTGCTGATTTCCCCTGTTAACGATGGGTTCCTTGCGATAATACCCGTTTCCTTCGGCAAAACAGTTTTTATCCTAAGGAAAATGGCGTAAATAATTGCGCTCCTTATGGAACACGGGCAAACAGTTTCTATCCTCGAAAAAACAAGGAAAGTAGTTATGATCAAGTTGTTGTGGTTCTCAGAATAATAATTATTTTCTCTCTTTTCGCTATTTTCCGCGAGGCTCTGAGCTGTTTTCTTTTTCCCGACGAAAACAGCTATCATCACCTCCCGACGAAAACAGCTATCATCACCTTTACAAGCTAGTTTGCTATTATAACACATGGCAGGTGTTAGTAATGGTCAAAGTTATGACCGGTGAACATTAATGGAACAAGGAGAAGAAGGTGTTTTGGTCATTTTGGTCTGCCATCTTGTTTTTTTTCAGTACCATTTCCCCCTTCGAGTGATCCATTTTTACGTTGTTTCCATGGAAAACAACAATACTCATACGGGATAAATCAGTGTCGAGTATGCACACGCATGTGCATGAGCGCGTGGTGTGTGCGCGTGCATGTGTGCGTGCATGTGTGTGTGTGTGTGTGTGTGTGTGTATGTGTGTGTGTGTGTGTGTGTGTGTGTGTGTGTGTGTGTGTGTGTGTGTGTGTGTGTGTGTGTGTGTGAGAGGACGGGCGTACGTGCGTGTGTGTGTGAATGTATGAGTGAGTGAGTGTGTGTGTGTGTGTGTGTGTGTGTGTGTGTGTGTGTGTGTGTGTGTGTGTGTGTGTGTGTGTGTGTGTGTGTGTGTGTGTGTGTGTGTGTGCGTGCGCGCGTGCACGCGCGCGTGCACGTGTGTGCGTGTGCGTGTATGTCTGAGGAAAGAGAGGGAGAAGTGGACGGGGGAGAGGTGCCGGCATTCTGACCCTGTATTTTTTATTTGAATACTTTCCATCACAGCCTTTTAATACTTCAATTCTCTTGATGCTACAAGAATCCAAGAGAAAAGAGATAGCCTCCGAAATCTGATCTAGCCTCCGAAATCTGGTCTCTACATCCGTCCCTTTCACAGTAATCGCCGTGTGAAATCGGATGTCATGAGATTTCAACCGTATTTTTTTCGAACTTGCCAAAGAATTACCACAGCCTTGAGCTGACTTGGCCTGGACTGGGCGGTGCATTACCATACTGAAAGTTTAAATCGACCATACATCTATTTTACATAACTCCAATTTGTTGGACATTGAGATCAGAGACAGAAATTAATTATGACACATTTGCGTAACTGTGTTCAATGTCACTGGTAAAACATATCAAGCTATTCAAATTACTGCTTTCACGGATCTTGCTGAATCCACCATGAAATATTCAGACTATATTTGGAAAATACATTGCTCTGTCTTAATGTCGCATTTTGGTCCATCGTTGCTTTCATCAAAATTGAATGCACGTGGTGTGACTTAAGGCGTAATTCAATTCTTACTGCAACATTGAATAGATCATCTAGGGACGTCACAGCTACATACGTTACTTCTATCTGCACACACACACAACACACACACACACACACACACACCACACCACACACATTATATATATATATATATTAAAATATATATATATATATATAAATATATATAAATATAAAATATATAATATATATATATATAATTTTTTAATTTATATATATATATATATATATATATATATATTTATTTATATATATATATATATAAAATATATATATATATATATAATATAAAATATATATATATATATAATATAAGTTTGTCAAGAACCTATGCTATTTAACATTTGGTAAAATCTTCGCATACTTGAATGGCTGAAAATGTGTTGTCAACCTCCATTGTCCTTCAAATCTGTACTGCTGCCTCTTGTAATTGCCAAGAAAATCCAAAGTTGCAGTTTCACACACACACACACACACACACACACACACACACACACACACACACACACACACACAAGGCAGACAAGCAACCAAAAACTGAAAGACAAAAAAAAACCTCATGGGGAAATCGGAAGCCGCTTTGAGAAGTCTGGTCTTGAATGTGAATGTGAAGCCAAAGAGTGGGCAGGTCTGAAGAAGAGAAAAAAAGAAAAGAAAGATGACTCCAAGGCTGGCCGGCTAAGGCCCAGAATGTGTGTCAATGGCGTTTTCTTTGCTCGCTTGTTTGTTAGAGAAGGGGTTTCGCAACAGAGAAGAGAGTTAGCATGGTGGTGAATGGGGAGAGGAGAGGAGAGAGGAAGGGGAGGGGAGAGCGCCTGGAGGTAGGGTTGAGGAATAGGTAGTGTGAGAGAACTAAGAAACTGAAAGGCTGTGGTGAAAAAGTATGGGAAACTTTCTATCTTCAAAAGGTGACTATCACTACTTCACATGATCATCAAGAATACAGTGATCAACACCCTTTTCAACAGAAACAGTGACCCCCATTGTTGGAAAATGATAAACGTCAAATTAAAAAAAAGGCAGTTTTGATCAAACAAACACGTGTTTTTTCCTGGTTTTAAATGCTGCTAAGCCATAAGACATGTGTCAAAAGTAAGAAAACCACATGACACTATGAGGCTGTGAAAAAAAAAGTTAATCATGACAGTTGTTTTCGGCTTCCAGCATTCTGCACCTTTGAGAACTAGTCTTTTGTCAGCCTATGTTATTAGTACACTGTGTAAGCATATGAGTCCACATGAGTCATAGTTTGTTTTGAAGATCTCTACTTACTATGGTCATTGTATTCCACGTCTGGCCGCAAAGCAAAAAACGGGCTGCATCAACGATAACTAGTAAATCTCAGTTGTTTCATATTGCTGTTTTGACAGGGGACATGTTATTATCGATTTGTAGATTAGTTCTCATGGACAAAAAAAAGGAACAATTTCATCTGACTGACAAAAAGACATGAGGGAGAAAGGGAGGGGGAGGCATAAGCACTAAGCTGATTCAAACACTAGATGAAAGAAAGCCTAGCTTTAGTGACAAATTGTTCCGGTTATTATACATATTCCATAATAACATAGCATCACGCAAACGTACATATTTTGTGTGTCCTGTGTGCATGTGAGTGGGGAGAAGGGGGGGGGGTTTATACTTAACACCTTTTCACAACAATTGTTATCATACAAAATGTGAATGCATGCATTTGTTTCCTTCAAGTATGGTCCAATGGGTATACCGGGCCGATATGCCGGTTTCCTTTTTTGCGGATGCTAGTCATCTGTTCTTTGGATTCTGCTGTTTAGCAACCAAGGATAATAGTCCCGGGTACCCACCAAAACAAAAAATACAAGTCACTCCCAAACCTAATACCTAGACAAACAAGTGCTGAGATCTAAAAAACAACAACAACAACAACAAACAACAACAACAACAACAACAACAAAGCCAGTCTCACAAAGGTATACGGGTATGTTCATGCAACACATCTCATGCACCTCAATTCAATTTGTTTTTCAAGTTCACAAAGAAATAATCTATGATCGTACTTATTAAACTGCCCGTGAAGGAACGCTGGGAAACATTTAATTTTTGTCTCTAAATTGCAAAACAGACACGTCTTAGCCTGTGGTAGTGGTGAATTCCATTAATCAATACTGCAATAATCATAAAAAAGCTAATCATGCAACTGTTCAACTGACTGGAAAACCCGCCAGATCTGTTCAATGTCATTTTTATTTTCATGATTACCATAAGGAAGGCATGCATTCATGATTACTATTACACTCTATTGCTTTGGAATGAAAACCAAATCTCTTTAATCACAAATCACTAGCGAACGAAGAAACAGCGTACTGAACTGGCGCACCCATCCTGTTTCTCTTCATATGATGTTAGATGTTTTCACACAGTCGTAAAATATCTCACGTCCTCTCCCTAGCAACAATATGGGAAAGTCCGTACGGCACAGTCGAAGCCGTGGGATTCCCCTTATCCACCCACTTCCAGTCCCTTTTTCTCATCCGTATCCATCTCTTCCATCCCCATGAAGATCCACCCACTTCCAGTCCCTTTTTCTCATCCGTATCCATCTCTTCCATCCCCATGAAGAAACAATCTTAAATCTCCTTTTTTATTATTTACAGTGGTAGCGCAAACAGACAGACAGAGTATGTTGTCAGAAATCTTTTTACTGTGAATTATGTGACCATACTGCTGAGTATCGGATTTAGTTAAATTGTATAGCACCATAAAATAAGCGCCACTGCATTACAGCAATTAAAACAAACTTCCTGTGATTTCCAGCTCGTGTAATGTCAGCCACTAAATATCATCGCTTCTCTCTTCAGTCTTTCAGCCTGTCGAGGGACTGATCATGCCGTGTACATACGTACTGTACTGGTGGAAGTTTGGCCCTTAAGATCGTTAGAGAGGGAGCGACAATGGAGATGGTGAGGGGGGTATGGGGTGGGGGGTCCTCTTCACTTCACATTTTAATGCATTGGAATTGTCGTAGCATGTGACGATGTCATCTGGTTTCAATGGTCGATTTGTTTTTACAGTCTGCATCTGTCCAGCTGTGAGCCTAAGTGGCATAATTCCCACTCCCCGTACGAGGCCATAACCAGGCTTGTCTCACTGCATGACCACAATCTGCAGTCAACAGGAATCAATACGTGTTTAGTCGTCAGCGACAGCCAATCCAAAGTAGAAACTGAACTGCTGCCAAGCCTCTTCGATGGTGATATGTGGTGCCTGATCCAATACAATATAGGCAAGACACCACTTCTACCCCCCCCCCCCCCCCCCCCCCCTACACACGACAGTGTCTGCTAAATCCTGAAGCCAGCGCGAGTAACTGTCCACGTCCATCCTGCGACAATGCCTATGAACTTGGTTATACCGACTTGCACAATAAGAATATTAGGATGGGAGTAATCAATATGACAGAAGGAAGGAAAACGAGCAAAAATTAAAACAATGATAAGATGAAAGATTACATTTACTAAGAATAGATCGGTTTCTTCGTCTGAAAAGAAAGAGTAAATCCCTGGACATATTTCATCAGATTGTTAAGAAACAAGCTGATAATATGAAGATAAGAAGTTTGGTATATGAACAAGTCAAAGAGAAGGAATGGCTCGATCATGAATGTACACGGGTAAGACGTGTAGAACAACGACTGCTGAGAAGGTTTAGAACAACATTAGATAAAAAATATTAGAAGGCAACTTTGTGTTGCCAGACATAATTATAGAAACCTGAAAACAGAAAAATCGTAACAACTGGTTTGTAAACGAAGTAGTAAACTCTGTAAAAAATTCAAAAGAACTGCTTGGACACAGTGCACAAGATTTTGAAAAGAAAATCTCAGCTTTCAAATGATATATCTGTGAATTAATGGTTTAATCATTTCAAAAGTGTTTTGGAAAAAGACAAAGAGGAGGTAATTGAAAGCAGCTTCGTTGAAGAGAATGACGACAATGTGCTGGACAGGCCAATATCTAAATAAGAAGTTTTACTTGCCATGAGGAAGCAAAAGAATGGTAAATCAACTGATCCAGATGGACTCCTAAGTGAGCTTTTTTACCTTCCGGACAGTCAGTTGCTAATTTTCTAGCAACATTATTTAACTACTCATTTGAAAAAGGAATTTATCCGAAAAATTGGACAGAATCCATAACCATTCCGTTGTTTGAGAAAGGTTAATCACGTGAACAATTATCGAGGTATCTCCTGATGTGACATTAGCAGCAAATTATCATATGTATGTCAATCGCGGATAATAAGAATGGATTAGTCAGAATGATATTATTGGTGAGCACCAAGCCGGATTTAAGAAGGGATATTCGACAATCAACCATATCTTTACTTGATTTGATGCTATCCAAAAACAATTCGCATATAACAGATAGTTGTATGTTGCTTTCGTGGAGTTTAAAAAGGCATTCGGTTATATATCTAGAAGGTTACAGTGGCTAGTTCTGATCAAGAACGTATTTAAGGGTAAGCTGCATTGTTGTGTTAAAAGCATGCGTGACGAAGTAAGGGCAAGAGTAAGGTCTGGGGTAACACTGTTTGATGCGTTCAACTGTACACGTGGGGTTAAGCAAAACGAAGAAAAAGAAACACCCGAAGGTGCTGGGGAGGACCCAGAGAAGCACTGTCTTCGCCTGCCTTTAGAGCAGTCCTGTACCCCCCTTGGAGGCCTGCGCTGTGCTGACGATGGGTACAGGCACGCACAGGACACTCCATTAAGATATCAAGGGACATAACTGCTCCTGAACAGAGGTAAATTAGACTACAGGATGCAGCTCATAACAGCCTTAAAGTAGCATCCCCATGGTGTACCAGCCCGTATTTCATGACTGCAGAGCCCACCGGCGAAAAAACACCACCCTCCAGCTGCCGAGCACACCCCACAGACCCAACCGCCCCTGCCCACGGACAGATGAAGACAGTGCCACTCCAGACACAGCCAAGCTTTCGCCATACGGTCTTATGTGCCCTCAAGAGAGAATCCAAAGTTGTAGTCTTTCCCACTGTCACAGGTCTGGGGTAACACTGTTTGATGCGTTCAACTGTACACGTACACTAAAAACGATGTTATGTAGTCCTGTTTTGTTTTCACTGTTTATTAATGAACTGGCTTTGGAAATAATTAAGAATGGTCTTCACGGAGATATGTTTGACCTCATACAACTATTGATCCTACTTTTCGCTGTTGACATCATTCTATTGTCTATAACAGTAGCTGGACTACAAAGGCAGTTAAATAACTTATATAATGTTGCAAGTAAATTGGAACTGAAAGTGAACATGGGGTTTTTCATAAGGGAGGGTATTTGTAGGCAAGTGAGAAATGCACACATGGAAACGAAAGAGTTCAGGTAGTAAATGCATACAAATGTCTCAGAATTTCTCTTTCAACAAGGCTTAGTGTTGCGTGCCAAAGTATCTCTAATAATGGGAAGAAAGCGGTTATTCGTTGCTTCATACTTTATGTAAATTAGACAGCAATGCTTTCGGTGTCTTTAGCAAAGTATTTGACTCTCAGATTCAGCCAGTTCTACAGTCTGGTGCGGAAATGCGGGCTTTTGATGAAAAAAAAGAAGATATTGAAAAATACATTTGTTTGCACTGAAACGCTTTCTTAATCTCGGCAGGCGAACGTCAAATAATCTTGTACATGGTGAAGTAGGCAGATATCCAATTTACCTCAATTCATACATGAAATTGTTAAACACTGCTTGAAATGACAAGAATGATTAAAGATAGACTGCCTTTTAAGGCATACAAAATGTTATCTAATTTGGATGCCACTGGTGAGAAGACATGGGTTATGAATATTCGTAACTGTTTAAATTCTTATAGATTTTCTTTTGTCTGGATAAGTAGAGTGTCCAAAATGTATTAGCTTTTTAACATCCTTTAGGCAAAGAATTGTCGACTGCAGATGATCACATATATGCTAGCTACAGATTTTCGCAAAACTACTCATTTGAGAGAACCGTGTACTGAGCTGAAAATGAATATATATATAAAAAGTGAACAGACCAAGTTCCCATTTGGTGTATCTAGTATTGCTTGTCATTGAACTGGATAGTGTCAGAAATGAAAATATGCTAACCTGCCGTAAATGCAACACTGGTAAAGAAGATGAATTACGCTTTTTTATTTTGCTGCCCTGCCCTGAGTGATTTTAGAATGAAATTTGTACAGCCGAAATACCACAAGGTTCCATGCAATTTCAAGCTACCTTTGCCTATGTCGACAAGGCATGAGACTACAATAAAACAAACTTAGCAGTGTATATTTATAAGACGCTTAATAGGCGAAAATTATGACTTCGTAAAATATCATCTTTCAGTGTATGCCATGAAGAATCTTATTTTGTTTATTGGTTGTTTAATAATGTATACATCGCTGGATTATTTTCTCTTGCTTAGTTTTGTGAAATCCTCCTTCAGTAATGGGCCGAGGCCTTTACCCGGATAAAAAAAATATAGTCTTTTACTTTCATTCTCTGTCTCCATCTCTCTGTCTGTCTCTGTTTCTGTTTTTCTCTGTCTGTCTGTCTGTCTGTCTGTCTGTCTCTCTCTCTCTCTCTCTTCCTCCTCCTTCTTCTCCTTCTTCTTCTTCTTCTTTGCTTCATCCCTCTTTCAATCTCTCATTCATTTTCATTCTCTCTCTCTCTCTCTCTCTCTCTCTCTCTCTCTCTCTCTCTCTCTCTCTCCCCCCCCCCCCCCCCCCCCCTCTTGCCTCCTCTCCCTCCTTCTCTCTCTCTTTCCCCATCTGTCTCTGTGCACACGTGGGACAGCATGCCTAGCCGAGATGAAGTCCGCTTCAAAAAGACGACGGAAACTTCCAGCGACAACTGCCACGCTTTGCCAAGAAACACACTACCCAAAGACCTTCAAAACCGAAAATCAACTTCTTTCGCCGAGCCAGCGACCGTGTTTATGTCCCGTGGGGATAGACTATCGCTGAACAGGCTTCAAGTCGGCATCAAAGGCAGCTCTGATAAACCCTGAGAGCCGGCTCTGTCTGTCTCCTCGACGCATTTTTCACATGACTAGCGATGAAGTCGAACAGCAAGGTGCTCAATATCCTCGGCGGCGGTTGAAAGAAACAGGGTTACGAAAATAACCTAACCTTAAACCAAGGGAGGTAGGGCTGGGGGTAATTGTATACTGAGACGGTGGTTTCTCCGGTTCCTTAAATAAAGACGACCTTTCTAGCGGAGATCTTTGAAACTGTGAGCCTGAACATTTTTTGATGACACAAAGGCGAATAGATATAGATATAGATATATAGATATATATATATATATATATATATGTGTGTGTGTGTGTGTGTGTGTGTGTGTGTGTGTGTTATATATATATATATATATATATATATATATATATATATATATATATATATATATATATATATATATACACATGTGTGTGTGTGTGTGTGTGTGTGTGTGTGTGTAGGAATCCGCTGGTGACACACTGACATATGGAGCCAGATTCTTATGTTTAAGTATAAAACCAGGAATCCGCTGAATAAGCATGGGTGCAACGAGTACAAGGAAACATTATTTCTCCGTTACTAGGACGATGACTCAGCCAATATTTCTTCTGATGTGGGGAAGGGGAGATTAAGAAGAAAAAAAGTGCTAAAGTGACAATATCAAACTTTTCACTGACGCCACACGGGAACGATCGAATTCTGTGTTGTGAACAAAACCATTATTTGTTACGCCTGTCTTTCGTCAGTGGTTGAGACTCCTCGGTACACTCGTCTGAGTGTGTCAGTCTAACTCCTGATACGGCTTTGTTTCTAACAGAGAAAGAACACCTGTACTTCTACGGTATTCTCATCACCACCTGGAGAATGTCCTGGACCCTTTAAGCACCAACCACTACCACCTGGCCCCACCTAGCTTAAAGTTCTGCCTCCATCCCATCTCATCCCTTCCTCTTCGTTACCCAGGCCCGACCCAGATGCAAAATGGACATCTTTGAGCCTAAACTTGAGGAGCTAGTGAAGCGAGCCTTCAGTCATGAGAGTAATAAGCTCTACTGTTTATATTATAAGCACTGCCGGTCACATTAGCGCTGATAACGGGTAAGAATTGCTTGAAGTCACCTTTAGTTGGATATCCTTAGAGATGGAGTCCCCCACAAATTGACCAAATAATCAGAGAATTCTCTCTCTCTCTCTCTCTCTCTCTCTCTCTCTCGCTGTCCAATTTTTATAAGTCAAGCTTTCGCCCGTCAAAAGGCTTCCTCAGAACCGGATCGTACTTTCATCTCCATGGCTGAAATGACATCAATGCAATTGACGTCATAGCAGAAAACTGCATCAGTTTAGAAAAGACGTCACATTATTTACTTTTTTACTTAAAACAAACGGGGGCGAGGGGGTGGGGGGGGGGGGGAGAATTGAACCCAACCATTTTCTGAGGGATCGACTAAATCCTGAGAATAGCACCCTCCTAATACAGAATCCTGTTTCTCGTTCTCTGCATACTGTTGAGTTCTGTACGGGAGTTAAGACCCTTAAAGACAGTCCCCAAATTGGCTTGCCAGTAAGTCTCCCTGCCTAGCAGTTTGTCTTCAGATATAACTTGTTCGGTGGGGTGGATGGAAAGAAAGGGCAGAGCCTCATCTTCAGGGTGCTCAGTCTGGGCGAGGTGTCTGGCAACCTCACATCGCTGGGTCATTTTCCTGTCGCAGTCTGACTTATGATTGGCCCACCTTCTTTTGAGGTCCTTGGTGGACCCAACATACCATAAGTCTGGGTGGTTCTGGCATCTGATTATGTACATGGTATTTTTTGTCGAGGTGCTGCCTGATGGGCCAGAAGCGCCCATCCCATGGGCTTCTTAGCCCTATCAGGTCACTGGAATGTGCACAAAGGTCACATCGGCGGGCACAGCATACAAAAAAATCCAGGTCTGTTCATGGGTCCATGGAGAGGATGGTGATGTGGCACTGTAGGTTTATACATTTCTGCCAAGTTGCGTCTTCTCCTATCAGCACCAATTCATGAGCATTTCTTCAGGGAAAATGGTCCTGTTTTTTGGATTGGAATACAGGATGTGTACATTTTGTTTAATGATTTGTCTCTTAGGTGGTAACCTTGGGTCATACTGAGTGGCCAATTTCTTGGGTTTGGGTTGTGTCTCTTGCCTGATGAGAACACCTCGGTCTCTGTTAGCTCCCCTTTTGAGTTGTTGTTAAGTGCTGCCTTAAATTTCCAACCAGCGATTGTAAAACACTTGGCATACTCTCTGAGTCTGTCTTGCAGTCTATCGTCTTCGCTGCGTAAAATTCTCAGCCTGGTGCCAACACCTGTTAGAAGATCCTTGAAAACTGCAGGAGGGTGACAACTGTTCTTTGGAAGGTAACTATGGCAATGTTTGGAAAAGACATCTGTCGTTATGACACCATCAACTACTGAAAGTTTCATATCCAGATATTCTACCTCTCTGTCAAATTTTACGGTCCACTTAATATTTGGCGGATTCAGTTCATCCAGGTGTTTGCAGAATGATTCAATTCTTCACTGTTGGGAAGAATAGTGATACCATCATCTCGATACCTGCACTAATCTAGGAATTCAAGATCTTTGCGCCGTTCAGGTTCAACCAGAGAGGAAAGCAAAGGGACTGGACAATCCTGCATGAGTTTATAGTCTAAGCTGCCCATGAAGACATCAAACAAAGTCACAAGCATGGCAAGGTCCCATTGCAGTACCATGGCTTGGCTTAGCGAAGGCAGTCTTTCCCTCTCCATCCGTGTAGGCTGAGCAACTGTTATCGAGGGCAATTTTTAAACCCTCAAAAATGCAACTTTCAGGTACCTGCAGAGGTGGGAGATTCTCTCTCAGATCTTTAACAGCGGGAATACCCATGTTGTTGTCCACATTGGGGACATATACATATACATTATATATGTGTGTATACATGACCAAATAATCACTGATTTTTTTTTTTCCTCTCTCTCCCTCTCAGTCTATATGTATACATGTGTGTGTATATATGTATGTATGTGTATATATGCATGTATGTGTGTATATATGTATGTATATATATATATATATATATATATATATATATATATATATATATATATTGTGTGTGTGTGTGTGGTGTGTGTGTGTGTGTGTGTGTGTGTGTGTGTGTGTGTGCAGAACAAACATCATCACACACACACACACACACACACACACACACACACACACACACACATATATATATATATATATATATATATATATATATAAAACAAGAAGTCGTCCACTCAAGTGTCTGCATGGGTACCAAGAAGTTGGTCAGAAATGTCTAGAGGGTGTCTTGGTGTGGGTGCAAAACAATCAGACATTCTGCAGATTTTTGTCTGATCCTCAGTCAAGACAATATTTGGTGCTAGGATAACTGGATCGAAGAGATGAAGGTCTTCTTCGTTGGGGTGTAGACGTCTGCAGTTTTACCCTTGTTTTGGTATTTCCGATTCCGTGTCCTAATCCTTTCTTCTGTGAGCTCTGGTTTTCTTTCTACATGGTTTATTATGCGAATCAGGTTGGTAAGTAGTACAGTGTTCTTTGACAGCTGGTGGGATTTCATCAGCTGTCAGTTTTAGTTATCTTTTTCTTACCCTCTTTCTCCATCCACCCCCTTCTTTTCGTGTTCTTTTTCTTTCTGTCTTTGTCTCTCGCTGTTCTGTCTGTCATCTGTTGGGCTTCTGTTTGTCAATTTTCCTCCCTCCCCACCCACCTCTCTTTTTTCTATCTCTCTCTTTTAGTTTTCTTTCTCTCTCTCCTCTCTCTCTCTCACTCTCTCTCTCTTCCTCTATCTTTTTCTTACCCTCTTTCTCCATCCACCCCCTTCTTTTCGTGTTCTTTTTCTTTCTGTCTTTGTCTCTCGCTGTTCTGTCTGTCATCTGTTGGGCTTCTGTTTGTCAATTTTTCCTCCTTCCCCACCCACCTCTCTTTTTTCTATCTCTCTCTTTAGTTTTCTCTCTCTTTCTTACTTTCATACTCTCTCTCTCTCTCATTCTACCCCCTCTCTTTTCCCCTCCTTTCGCTTTCTGTCTCTGTTTCTCTCTCTCTCTCTCTCTGTCTGTTTGTCGTCAATATGTCTGTCTGTCTTCCTTTCTCTCTCCCTCTCTCTCTCTCCTTCTCTCTCTCTCTCTCTCTCTCTCGATCTCTTTCCGTCTCTTCCTCCCTCTCCCACTCTCTCTCTCTCTCTCTTTTCTCTCTCTCTTTCTCTCTCTCTCCTCTCTCTCTCTCTCTCTCTCTCTCTCTCTCTCTCTCTCTCTCTCTCTCTCTCTCTCTCTCTTCATCCCCCATCTGCACCGCTATCACCATTGCATTCCCCTACTTCCCACCCCACCCCCCTCCCCCACCCCACCTCCTCTCTCTTTCTCTCTCTTTTTTTTTTTTTTTTTTTTTTTCTAGAGTGAATTGGAGTTCAGGACCACTATTATTCATGTCCATATTTGCTTTGCCTGTGTACACTTCTGCCTGTGGTCAAGATTGTAAGCAGCTGAGGAAAAGTAAATAATGTAAGTGTTTGTTTTCCTCATTCTTATTTTGGCTTTTCCTCTCTCTCTCTCTCTCTCTCTCTCTCTCTCTCTCTCTCTCTCTCTCTCTCTCTCTCTCTCTCTCTCTTCTCTTTCTTTCTCTCTCTCTTCTTATTTCTTTTCTGTTTCTCTCGCTCTTTTTCTTTCTCTCTCTTTCTCTTTCTTTCTTCTCCCCACACCCCTCTCCCTTTCTATTTCTCTGCTCTCTCTGTCCCTTTCTCCCCCTTTCCCCCCCCCCCCCCCTTTCCTCTTTTGCTCACTCTCTGTCTGTCCCCCTTTTCCTCTGTCTTACTCCCACTCACTCTCTCATTGTCTCTTCTTCTTCTGCCTCGTCCTCACTCTTATTTGCTTAACCTATCCATTATTACATTCTTTCCGCATATTACATTTCCTTTTGAGCCCCTCACTTCCCATGTATTTTAAGTTGGTAATAATGTTTTATGATATCATATTTTAAATTAGGTAAAGCGGATAGGAATGGGGTTTCACTACCTCTACAATGGTTAGAATTTTTGGAAATGCATACATGTGTGCATATGTGTGTATGGATGCGTATGTGGGCCTATGTGTGTGTATGTATATGTGTGTGTGTGTGTGTGTGTGTGTGTGTGTGTGTGTGTGTGTGTGTGTATGTATATGTATGTATGCATATATATGTATGTATATGTATCCGTGTGTGTGTGTGTGTGTGTGTGTGTGTGTGTGTAGACATAGATACAAGTAGGTAAAGTGATTTTATCTTTACCTTTGGGATTCTGATGGTGTTTCTTGTGTGTTTTTTTCTGATAATGCAGAGATTCCTGATGAAGCCTTGAAAAAGGCGAAAATTTGAAAAATAAAAGAAGGGAAGACACTTGAGTGGACGACTTCTTGTTTTATATTGATCCAGTAATGGTTTTATCGTCCGGACTCTCTCGGCTGCTGGGTGCAGTGCCATTTTTAGCGTTGGGTTTTCTTTTTTACCTATATATATATATATATATATATATATATATATATATATATATATATATATATATATATATATATGCAATGTGAAACAAAACAATACAGTTATACTGATTCTGACGAAGCCTAAATAAAAGGCGAAAGGTTTTTTAAAAAAATAAATAAATAAAAACATGAAGAGTGTGTGGTTGGTGTGCCTGCGTATATTTTTGTACTATATATAGATATATATATATAGATAGATATATATATAGATATATATATAATATCATGCTAAGCGTTCAGTGTAACTACTAGTACACGTTGGTCATTCATTCATGTTTCCTACATACAAGTGAACCGTAACTGACCGGTAATTGAGCTTTATTTTCATACATTTCTTAAGTTCAAACATAATTCATACCTTAAGCATTATTTCTATCATGTATATCCGGAACTATTATATTGAACAGTCGTGCTTTTAATGATCCAACTAATCAAAGAAACCATTTTCAATGTTGTACAGTGAGCATAGGAAATATTTAGTTCTCTTTTCATTTGTTTTGCATGCACGTCATTGAAGAAAACGAATGAAAACATCCAAACCTCTAGCTTGCTTTTGTTCCCGTGTCCCCAGTATGTGATGTTTCCACTGTTCATCGATAAATATGAACAATAACACCAAAGATAACAGATATAATTTTTGGTTGGGAAAGGTAGCTGGAGTTTTCGAACGAGCACCTATTGTTACAAGCTTGCCCTGGAGATCAATAAAGAAGCCAGCGGGCTATCTGAATCCATCTCTAACGACTTGTTCCCTTCCCTGGTCCTGAAGGGGGGGGGGGGGGGGGGGGGGGGGGGGGGGGTGAAGACTGAATGGCAGGCGACATGAAGCAGGGCCTTTGGGGAGTGGTGAGGGGCCCCTCAGGGAGACAAATGGGACGGACAAGGCGTCGTCAGGTGCGAGCTTTTCACAGTGATAGAGCCGAGCTGCCCATTTCGCTGCAGGTTTCTGTCCAGCGTCAAGAGAAGACGGGTTGTTGTCGATTGGTTGACGGCCTGGCTGACAAGCGCTGTCTGATCCGACTTACTGTCTGAATAACTGAGTGAGTGACTAAGCTAGTGAGTGAGCAAGAGGCTGAGCGAGCGGGTAAATAACTTACTGACTGACTGATTATCTAGTAATCCTTCTGATTGAAATATATGCGGATAATACTGCACTGTGACATTAAGCTGTTCTTTGTTGAAAAACGGAAAAAAAGAAGAAAAAAAAAACCTTACAACTAAATACAGTAAAAATAACTGACTGACTGGCTGATTATCAAGTAATCGTTCTGATTAAAATATATGCGGATGATACTGAACCGCGACATTAAACTATTCTTTGTTAAAAAAAATTTAAATTTTTTTTAAAAAATCTATTGACTAAATACAGCACATATCTTATCATTTCGATGCCATCTTCAGTAAATATCTGATCTTTTCGAGACCCTCTTAAAGATCGGAAGCGCACAAACAGTGCCTACAAGATGGCAGCAAAAGGAGGTGTGAGCAGAACGATTGATTAACAGGGAAAGGGACGGGCAGCCTCCCCACGGGCAGACTGTGAAGGCTGCGGGCCCGAACTGGGCGGCCCCTCCCCCCATAAATCAATGATGTCTGGACAGGGGCAATCTTGGCTGTATTGATCTCCATCACCGGGCGGCAGCGGATGTCATCACCCCAATTGCTCCGTTCCTTCAGACATACGTCGAGGCCTAGGGTTGATATCTGGCGAGATCGTTGGAAGAAAGTGATCCTACAAAATATCAGCGTCTTCAACACATCTGGAATGACTGTGCGGATTTCTATGGTGTTCTCCGTCTCCATGAAAGAATGAACGAAGACACGAATGAGTGATGGCACAGCTGAGTGATTAAACAAATGTAAACGATAAAGATAACTTCAACAGGTGCTAAAATGAAGACACAGAAGGACAGCGTACAGGCGTGTGTGTGTGTGTGTGTGGTTTTTTTTTACAACAAATTCTATATAATCTACAACAACCATCACAATGATGATAATGATGATGATGATGATGATGATTCTTAGTAGTAGTAGTAGTAGTAGTATGTAGTAGTAGTAGTAGTAGTAGTAGTAGTAGTAGCAGCAGCAGCAGCAGCAGCAGCAGCAGCAGCAGTAGTAGTAGTAGTATCAACATCAACATCATCGTATAGCAGATATCTGGTGTGATTCTGTGTCTGAAACTTATCACTGATTCTGGCCTGGGGGGGGGGGGGGGGGGGGATGTACAGCGTTATAAGTGCAGCAATCAAACGAAGAAGAAACAGCAATCCAAAGCACGAGTTACGAGCACAAGGCATGGTACCTGATTACCATTCGATTATCCTTCACTCTACACAGCTCACTTACCAGTCAATGCCCGAAACACGGACTGTATGATCGTGTTGAATTTGTTCTGTATACCCACTGAAATCCGAAGGTGTCCCCCCACCCCTTGCCCCTGCTTAATTAGAAATCATCATAATTGCTCCAGAGCTGCATAAGATATTGAATTTGTTCCGCATGGCCATGCAAATCCGAAGTGTGTTGTTGCTGAGGGTTATTTTTTTCCTTGTTCAATTAAAATTTCGTCATGATTATTCTGGACCTGCATAATATCTGTAATATGATGAGTTATGCATTTCCAGGAACTCAACTTTCGAGAATTAAATAATACATTCAAGGAGGTGACGAATAGGGGAGGCAGAGGAGGAGATGAGGAATGGAAGAGTTAGACAGGGGGGTGGGGGAGGAGGGCGGAGGATTGCCTGCTTACGTTAGCTGCTTGAGTGTCTAACTAAATCTCAAAGACTGTGAGTTCAGTTCCCAGGGTGCGCGACAAAATCTGTCCTTCCGGTGCCCCGGTCAATCCGATGTTATTGTGCTGGCACGGGCCCCTCCATCACGCCCTCTCTCCCGGGATGATTTCCCTCGGGGTCAAACCATCCCAGTCTGATGTCGACGTCAACCTCACAGTGACTGATCGAAGGCGGAAACAGGTGGAGGGGGGAAGGAGGAAAAGGGAGGGAAATTATCAGGAACGGATAGAAGCAGAGATACCGGGAAGGATGGAGAAGGAGGACCCGATGACCGTAATTATGTTGTTTTGTAGCCTAGCCAAGCGTCGGGATACGTTCCACGGTGGATGGTGCAAGATGGATGGATTCTGCTCATCTTATTGTATGTAGTCCACCGCTGTTGCAATCTCTTCTTCGATCGTATGTAGAAAACAAATCGATGCGCATATTTTAAAAAAATGTTCAACAGCAAGGATATAAGTTGAAGTCTAAGCAAATGAAAAGGGAGACAAATGTAAAATCAGGTTCATGAGGACCAGTATGTCAAATCAAATGTAAGATAGTTGGTTCCGTCTAGAAATTTAAAAAAAAAAAAAAAAAAAAAAAAAAAAAAAAAAAATGCCTCGAAGGGAAGAAGACGGGCAGATGGGACGAGTTATTGGGGGAAAAACGAAAAAAAAAAGAAAAAAGAAAGAAGGAATGAAGAAATACGTTACAAAGCCGGTAGGCAAAGAATTACAATGAAGGGGAGGGACGCGGGTGGAGTAATGGGTACACGTGCGGATAGGAATGAACAGGACTAGATGCCGCAAGTTCTCACACGAAGACGGAATCGCAAAGATGGGTGGATGAACATGAAAAGAAATTTGGTGGATGGGCAGAAAAGAACGGACTCCATGAATCTTCCATTTTTCCATACACGGGGATGGAAAGATTAATGTGATTTTGTGACTGGCCGGTTGTTTTCAACCCTGAGCACTAGAATTCTTCACACATCTTGGAAATGCACAGCACATGTTCACCTCAAAGCACTATTATTTCAACAATCTGCTAATGCTGAAATGGAAACACATTCTCACAATTACAAACAAAATTCGATAAAAGACAACACACACACACACACACGCGCGCGCGCGCGCGCGCACGCACCCACATACATCATGTGGTACGAATTCAATGAAACAGACAGTCATCACTGAATACCTGAACATCATTATCCAGGAGGAGGAAGAGCGTTACAAGCTTTAAAAAGATAATCGAATTCGTGTATGCTGACATGAGAGTAGTGTGATCTTTAATAACGTTGATAACATTGAATCCACCACGTCTCCAAAATGACTGAATTAAGATACAAAGAAAAAAAATCAAACTTAAAAATGAACTAACAGATTCATAATTGAAATCACTGAGAAAGAGAGCAAAATAAGAGGAAAGAAAAGGAAGCTACATACAGAGACTATCTTTTCTGTTCAAAAAACAAAATTGTTAATCTACCCGTTTAACGTGATATATTGACACAATGTTCTCCGGGATCTGGTCTTCATGGTGTATGCAGTATGACCTATCAAACATCCGCACACATAACTTACCGTTAGAAGCACACTTCAGGCTGCCTAACTATCTAAAGTACGTAGAACAGCACACGCTTTGCCTTAAAAACAGAAATCCGGAAACTGAACTTTCCGGACACTTTTCTTAATGGTGTCGCAGTTGTCTTCGACATTTAGCCAGTTCACACACTTTCAATGACACCTCTTTTCAAGATCTGGTCCAGGCTTTCCAACTATCACATTACATCCCCTTTCCTGTGATCAATATTGAATTACACTGATTGCAGTTACAATGGATTGCAGTTACAATGGATGGGGCTTTGCTTTTTTTTCCCCTAGTTTATTTACTTGGATGAATGGTTGGTTGAGAGAGGCAGGGACGGGGTGGAGGAGCGATAGACAAGACAGAATGGGAGGGAGGAAGATAGGGAGAGAGACAAAGAATGAAAGGGAGAGAGAGAGAGAGAGAGAGAGAGAGAGAGAGAGAGAGAGAGAGAGAGAGAGGCAGGCAGGCAGACAGACAGACAGAGGCAGAGGCACAGAGAGCGAGCGAGCGAGAGAGAGCGAGTGAGCGAGCGAGCGAGCGAGAGAGAGCGAGTGAGCGAGCGAGCGAGCAAGAGAGAGAGAGAGAGAGAGAGAGAGAGAGAGAGAGAGAGAGAGAGAGAGAGAGAGAGCGACAAACAGACAGAGAGACAGAGAGAGACACACACACGCGCGCACGCATGCACGCTGCACACAACATATCTACGAACATGCCTACACATGTTCACAGGAAGAACCTGGGCGGTTGCGTGCAACGAGTACTTCGCTACTGTATGCGTCTGCAGGGAGAAGGGAGTGGATGTGGAGCGTCGGAGAATGGGAGTGGCGGAGAAAGGGGGGAGGGGGCAGAACTAGGGAGGAGATGTTTACACTCTGTACAAACACTGCCCGCAGAGTCCATCAAAAGTGCAATCAATAAAGCCCACCGAATCCATCAAACATGCAGCCTGTTAAGCCTGCCGAATCCATCAAACATGCAGTCTGTTAAGCCTGCCGAATCCATCAAACATGCAGCCTGTTAA
>CM031597.1:113788215-113790715 GCA_018398815.1 Conus ventricosus | reverse complement strand
TCCTCTCTCCTCTCCTTTTCATGACCGGCGGATGAAGCTTTCAACCAAGACCCAGGTACGAACGTATGCATGAAAGACTTACTGCACAGCATGTTGAACACCATTCCCGATGGCAGAACCGTAGGCCATCGCGCACAAGAGGCACGGATCACAACACAAAATGCATGTTGTTGTTGTGTTTAGACATCATCCCAGGTAACACAATAATTATGGCTACCTTAATGGTGAAATTTACGAAAAAGGTATGCGGAAAAGGAAAATCCCGCAAACTGGCACGCACGCATGCACGCGCGCGCGCGAACGCGCGCGCACGCACACACACACACAACACACATACACACACACACACACACACACACACACACACACAACCGCGTTCCAATCTATTGGGTCTCGGGCAAAGTAAATCACATTCAAGACTTTGAATACGTAGGACGAACAGTCACTTATCTCTCCGAACCGGGTGCAAACGTTGACCTTGTGTGAACGACTTAAACTAGGGAATGGAACCGGGTTCTAGCCAAAGGAACGTAAAAAACGAAAAGAAACAAAACCACGACAAAAACATACCGACTCATCCAACCATCACTACCTATCCCCCTCTCTCTCCTACCGCCACCCCCCGCCCACCTACGATCACCATTCAATCTTCAAACGCGCGCCGAGGCCAGTTGCTTGATTGTGTAGTTTTGAGTTTCAGCTGCAGCGAGTTGTTTGTAGCAAGCACACTGGCGCCCAGCCACAGCAGTGTAGAGTGCTAAGAGCTGACTAGGAAGAGCACGAAACGGCGAATCGTGAAACTGACTCGCGTCACCCACTTCCTGGCAATCATTGCTGCAGTCATAACAGCGTGCTGCTCTCGTCCCGGTGTAACGAAAAGTTTGAACTCCCCGAATGGTTTAACTCCCAGGGAGTTAAACTGCTCACATGTAGATTTTAATTCCCCAGTAGATAAACTAGAGAATAAAAAAACTAACTCTCTCTGTGTTTCAGTTTGACTCCAGGGGAGTTATTCTGACATACCACCAGAAGGAGGAAGAAGGGGGAAGGAGGGGAGACGGGGGAAGGTGGGAAAATCTATAAATCTATCTGTGTGTGTGTGTGTGTGTGTGTGTGTGTGTGTGTGTGTGTGTGTGTGTGTGTGTGTTTCCTTCTGCACGGCCACAGTTCTCATTGTTGGACCTTATAGTTGTGCACGTTTGTGTGAAATTTCATTGACACTGGAAAATAAAGACGCGAGCTATTGACACTTTTATGTCGACCTTTCGGCGTCCCTGTGATCTTGACCTTTGACTATGGCGAATTTTAATCTGCTGCATAATCTGTAGAGGTAAAGGACAAAGGCACCCAGCAAGTTTGGAGGACATCGGTGGTGAAACGCAGCTGTGGTTGGCGAGTGAAGATTTACTTCTCTCCCAAGGTAAAAGTCGCACTCGTGACCTTGACCTTTAATCTTGGACTTTGAAACGCACACTGTTAGTGGACCTTATAGTTGTGCACATTTGTGTGGAATTGTATTGACATTGGATAATAAAGACGCGAGTTATCAACACTTTTCTGTTGACCTTTCGGGGTCCCTGTGACCTTGACCTTTGCATATGACGATTTCAAATCTGCTGCATAAGCTGTAGGGGTAAAGGCCAAAGGCTGCCAGCAAATACGGAGGAAATCGGTCACGAAACACGGCCGTGGCTGTCGATTGAACATTTCCTTCTCTCATGATTTCCAGTTTTGCGTCTGTCGACGCAAATTGCTCCAAGACGCAATGCGTCACGTGACGGCCGACCAGCCCATGACCTTTTCAAGGTGCCAAGGATGCCTGATACCAAATTTGGTGGCGATCGGCCAAAAAGTGTGGCTTTGTATAAGCATCAGACAGACATACAGACACAGACACACACACACAAACACACACACACACACACACACACACACACACACACACACACACACACATAACGAGTTTTATATCTATAAGATAAATGACGACGACGACACCGACAACGACCACGATGGCTAAGACGTTGTTGCTGTTGCTGTTGTTGTTGCTGCTGCTGCTGTGGTTGTTGTTGTTGATGATGATGATGATGATGATGACGATGATGATGATGATGATGAACATTAAATCCCCTTCTCCATTCTCTTACAGAAAGACATCTGGGAATATGTGGGTGGAGAGTCATCTTAGTCATGATCAGATCAACCCCCACCCCACCCCCCACCCCACCCCTCTGTTACAAAGTAACTCCCCTGGAGTCGTTTCATGTCCAAAAAAAAACGTGTATACATTAACTCCCAGGGGAGTTATTCTAAACTGTGAAAAACTGACCCCCTTAGTGGGCAGGGAGTTAAACTGTAACACATCTGGATTAACACCTGGGAGTTAATCTGAATATTGTACAAACTAACTCCCGAGGGGGGGGGGGGGGGTCATTCTGTTACAGGGTGGGAGTTAAGTCTGATCTATGTACAAAATGACTACCCCCTTAATGTTTTCAAG
>CM031597.1:113780715-113783215 GCA_018398815.1 Conus ventricosus | reverse complement strand
GCGAAACACAGAGGAGGTACATGGGCGATCAGAGGAAGAAACACCAAGCATGGATCTCAAACGACAATCCTTGACCTCTGCGACAAAAGAAGATACACTGAAGACTACGAAAAATTCCAGCCTGAACAAGCCGCACAAGTATCGAAAAACCAACAACCTTGCAAAGAAGGAAATGATTGAAGCCAAAAACAATGGCTCAATAATCCAAGTGCGTGAACACGAGAAGGCATGAAAATGGGAAACAGCAAACATGCCTTCACCACACTGAAAACCTCACCAAGACGCAGCAAAACAGATCGTCAGTCATCGAGGATACCGTCAGGCGAGCTGGCTGACAAAAGCTCCGCTGTTTTGAACAGATGGACACAGTACTGCCGAAGAACTTTACAACTACCCCTATACAGCCAACTAACAGTCTGTTTGAGGGGGTACTCAACACCAACAAGGGAATCCTCACCACAACCAGTGATGAGAGAAGAAGTGGAAGAAACCATCGGCAGCCTTCCGGCAGGGAGAAAACACCTGATCTGACAATATCCCAGCAAAGCTGCTCAACCATGGAGGTAAGGAATTGGTCACTCGAGTAACATCGATTTGGTCAGAAGATCTGGGAGACCAATACAGATTGCGGCCACAGAATGGACTCAATCACTCATACATCCCCCCTGCCGCATAAAGGGAAATCTACTCCCAAAGCCAGAACTACATAACAATAATCTCATTACCACACCAGTTAAAAGTCATGCTCAGAGTCCATCTTGAATCGACTGAAGAAAGAGGCGGAAGAACACCTGGCGGAAGGGAACAAGCCGATTCAGGCAGGCAGAAGCACAGTAGAACAGATCTTCACCTGCCGGTATACTGATGGAGAAACATCTGCAACATCAGAGAGACCTGTTCACAACTTCAGCTTCATTGACTTTTATGGAAAAGCGTTGACAGGTTTGTGCACAAGGGCTGTGGCAGGAGCTCAGAAAGTTTTTTGCAAGAGGATGGTCTCGTCCAAACTAATACCATCCAGGCGCTGTCTAACACCGCCAGCAGCGCGGTTCTCCTCAACAATCCAGATAGGGGACTACTTGAAGACCCACAGTTGGAGATCCGTCAAGGCTTCCTGCTATCTCCCGTAACTGTTCAATCTTTCGCTGGAAAACATCATGCGTGAAAACCTCCATTGACTTCCACTCCACTTTCTCCATCGGAGGAATAACCATCAATAATCTGAGTTTCGCAGATGACATATACCTGGATGGGAGCAGCAACGAAGAACTACAAGACCTTAACAACGAGACTGGAAGAAAGGGCCAGTGCATAGAATGGAAGTGAGCACAGAAAAAAGCAAAGTCCTGGTCACAGCACAACCAACACCCATGCTGAAATCTAACATGAACGGACAACAGCTTGAAGAAGTGGGCAACTTTCAAATACCTTTGGCGCCACTCTCACCAAAGAACGGCGGGGGCTCTACAACAGAAATCAAGACCAACGACGATTCGCAACAGCAGAATGGGCAAGCTAAACAAGATATGAAGAGCAGGGATAACAGCATTCCTACAAAGATGAAGCTGACAAGTCCCTGGTCTGTCCCCATCCTGCTGTATGGCTGAGAAAGCTGGACCATGACAGCACAGATCACCAATAGAATCCAGACGATTGAAACTAAATTGCTCAGCGCTTGGCTCGGGATCTCTTGCAAGACCGAAGACAAACGACCTTGTGAGGAGCCAAATAGCATCACTTGCAGGCCCCCACTGAACCCCTCTTGTCAACAGTCAAGAATAGGAAGCTGTCGTGGTTCGGCCTGTCATAAAGCCACAATTCACTCCCAAAACAGTCATTCCAGGGCACGCTGGAAGTGTGGCAGACTAAGGGGACGACAAGCCCAATGCTGGATGACAACATCAATGAATGGACCCAGGATGATGTCCCTGACGCTGATGCTACAGCAGAGGACAGGCCGGATGGCGGTGCCTTGCTTCGAGAGTGACACCTCATCTCTCCTCTACGTCATCATTTGGCAAGAGAATGAAGAAATGATACGAGCCATCCCGAGCATGAAAGATACTCACTGATCTGTAAAAGGTGGATAAGTCTGCAACTGATATTTTTCGTTTTTCAGTACATTTTTTATATGAAACATTATACCATTTTGATCAACCATACTCGCAGCTTTTCATTCATACAAAAGAATAATTGATGAGTGGCGTGCGTAATTGTTGTGTGTTGTTGTGAGTGTGTGTGTGTGTGTGGTGTGAGTGTGTTGTGTGTGTGTGTGTGTGTCCTGTGTCTGTGTGTGTGTTAATCTGACAGTAAAAGGTTTCAGTCAGTACAGTCAGTGATGTGGAGAGACAGACAGAGACAGAGAGAGTGTTGTATGTGTGTGTGTGTGAGAGAGAGAGAGAGAGAGAGACGCCAGACAGACAGACAGACATACAACAGACAGACAGACAACTGACTGTCTGACAGACAGACAGACATAGACACAGAGAGAGGAAGAGAG
>CM031597.1:113770715-113775715 GCA_018398815.1 Conus ventricosus | reverse complement strand
AAATACTACGTGGCAAGCTTTCGAATCACCAACGCACTTCAGCGAACTTTCTTTCCGAGTGAACACCAGTAGTAAAAACGCCACTCAGTTCCTACATCAGTGTTGAAGCCATCGCTTGGCAGTCAGTTCACTTGGAGATGCTGGCTTGACGTATGGTGCTGGAACGGTCCCCAAGAACTTTAACGCTGTTAGGCCAGAATTACTGACCAATCAGAAGGTGTTTTTCTTGGTTTAAATAACTTTATTTCAGAAACAAATGAACAGAATACCTTCATTATTGACAGGACGAATGAGCAACAACAAGCCCTAGGCTTATACTGTGCTCAAATTGACATTTACAATATATTGGCGGTTAAATACATTCACAATATACTAAATATTTCACTTCGTGCTTGGGTTTTTTTTAAGGAAACATTGAAAAAGAAAAACAAAAACAGACACAAAAAAAAAAAAAAAAAAAAGCAAGAAAGAGCCGAAAAAGAGACACAGTAGCAGAAAAATAAAATGAATAACATGGAAAATGGGAGGAAGGGAATGGAAGCAGCAATCACATCATCAACAAGAATATGTGAACACTTTACAAACTCGAGAGAAACTTATACAATAACGTAAAGTAGTTTAGGGTAGAACCCATCATTTCCATAAGTATTGTGTTGAATTATGGTAGTTCAATTTGATTTAACTTTTTTTTCCTTTTTTCCCCTCTTTTCTTTTCCCCTTTTCATTTTTTTCATTTCCTGTTATTGTTTTTCTTCCCTTTGAAGACACTATGACATCGATCGCTTAGACAGAAAAAAGATTTACTAATTTTAGCGATGACGTTGGCTAATCAGTAAGTAAACAAACTATCTATCCAGTAAACTACGTCTTGGGCCAATCGACTTGTCATCACCTTTTATTGCAAAAGTAAAGAAATGGATCATAATGAATAAATAAGAGCCAAACTATAAAGTTACAGAAAGTAAATATGAAAAAGGCAAAAACGATTTTTTTTTTTAAATGAGAAAGTCAGGGCTGAAATCGGTTCGATTCGGAGATAAACTGGTGTACTTTTCCAAATATTAATGAATTCACATCAGGTTGAAGATCACGGCTACCTTCTAAAAGAAAACGTAATTGGGTATAATTCTGTGGAAGAGTCAAAATTGTATTTTCACGAACTATATTGAATAGGGGACAGAATAACAAATAGTGTTCTGCTGTTTCTCTTCCATTGCCACAGCTACAAGAAGGATTATTATCCAGATGTCGGTTAACCATGTCGTTCTTTAATCACTCATACCTAAACGGAGCCGCAGTGAATTACTTGTTCTCTTCTTTCACCAAAATAGTAGTATGGTGGAACTATAGCGTCATCAATTGACAGATATCGTTTCAGTTGGCTCAAGGAGTTGCTATTTTTAATGTAGTCAGGTAGTGCATTCCATAATTGAGTTGCGGATGGGACGAACGATTTTTTATATAACTCTGTCTTACATTTCATTACTGTACGTTCTAGAGGCCTTCGCCTGTGGTGAGGGTTTCTGTCAGAGACTAGAGGGGGAATAAGGTACTAAATAATTGGGGCTTGGGCCCCATTAATCATTTTATAGTACTGTATTAGTTTATGCCGTTTTCTTCTTTCCTTTAATGGCAGAATCCAGACTCTTTGTATAAATTTTGATGGTTTGTTCACAAAACAGTGCCTGTAATGATTCTTAGAGCTTCCGGGTGCAAATTTTCCAGATGCTGCGACTGCGTCTCAGTACAATTATCCCAGATAATGTCGGCATAATCGAAGTGTGGCAATATATAGGATTTGTATAAGATTTCGAGAGCTTTCCTACTTAACTTATATTTGTAGCTTTTTAGACATGAAATTAACATTGTAACAGTGGTCATTATATGTTTTATGTGCTCATCCCATTTGCAATCATATTGAAGAATGATACCTAGGTGTTTATGCTTGTTAGTACTTTGTAGAATTGTAGAACCAAATGTAAGAGGCAATATCACATTCCTATTGCGAGTGAGATTCAACAGTTCTGTTTTCTCAACGTTAAATTTTACTTTCCAAGTTTAGCCCATGATTTATCTTTTCCAAGTCAGCATTAAGTATTTCAGCGCGGAGATTGGGATTATCGAGTGATAAATACATGCTCGTTCATCAGCAAAAAGTTTTATGTTAGACTGGATTTCATTTACAATATCTTTTGATATATATAAGAAACAGGAGCGGGCCTAGTACTGACCTTGTGGGACACCAGAACGAATTCTCTTGTATACAGATTTTTCGCCTTTTATGGTAACTGCTTGAGTACGATTTAATAAATAATCAGTAAACCATTCATGTAATTTACCTCGTATGCCAATGGCTTTCATTTATGCAGGAGACCTTTGTGGCTGACACGATCAAAAGCTTTGGAAATGTCAAGGAAAACGGCTTGCGTTGTTGTACCATTATCAAAAGAGGAACACAGATCATTATATATGCAGAGCAACTGATTGACGGTAGAGTCTCTAGGGATAAAACCAGACTGAGAAGATGAAATAGTTGATTAGATGATAAAAAATTAAACACATGTTTGTGAATACATCTCTCTAAGACTTTACCAACGCAACTAAGCAATGAAATCGGTCGATAATTATCACACTTCTCTTTGCAGCCTTTTTATGCAAAGGATTTACATGCGCAGTTTTCCATATCTTTTGGAAATTTGCCTTCATTTAAAAGTTCTATTGAAAAGACAGGTCAGAGGGTTTAAAATAACTGAAGTGATGCCAACAGTATTTTTTTTGTGAATTAGGTCAGGTCCTACGGCTTTGTTTTTGTCAAGGTTTTTAATGACATTTTCGACTTCAAAGGGAGTGAGTGTAATTTCATTAAGCTCAAGGTCAAGAAATGGAATTTTTGGGCACTTCATCTTCTTCATTCTCTATAGTAGACTGGCTAATGAAGAAGTCATTGAAAATATCACTTTCTCTTTACTTGTGTAATAAAGATATTATCATGCATGATTGGTGGAATTTCGTTAGTGTCCATACCCTTCTTTTAAGAAAAGATTTAACTAATTTCCACCATTGTCTGTTTCCAAATTCATCTGAACTTAAAACTTTAGTCTCTAATTCTTCTGTGTTCCAACTTTCTTTGCTTTTCTCTGGATATGACATAGTTTCGAAATTGTCGAAACCTGAGCCAGTCTTCTGGTTTATTAGTCTGTTTAGCTATTTTGTGGATTTTCTGGCGTTCCTCAATTAACAGTCGAATTTCATCTGTCATCCAAGCTACATCTTGAGGATGAACAGTAATACTTCTAACGGGCATACACTGTGTGCTTTTTCTAATATAATATCTGAAAACATTTTTGTACTTTCATCAACTGCATGTTATAAATTATTTCATCCCAGTTCAGCTCGTTAAGCAATTCGCAGAACCTGCTATATTAAGTTTATTATAATTGAAGATCGTTCTTCTGAATGATTGTTCTTTAACGACAGTGTTCTTGATTATAGCACATGGAACACTGTGGTCACTAAAATAGCTGGCCAAACTCCGTCGATTGTATAATATTGGGGCTCTGGGTGATAACTAAATCTAAACATGATTCTGTTAAATTCAGTTATTCTCGTTGGTTCATTTATTAACTGTACAAGCTGATAGCGATTAAGAATGTTTACAAAGTGGGTGACGGTATGTTTAGGAAGTCAGTATTAAAATCCCCCAGAATCAGAAATCTTAACGATGTGTTATTTGCTTTGTGAATACTTTCTTCTATCAGATCCCAATAGTTGGTGTTTGAACTTGGTTTTCGATAAAATGAACCAATTAATAAACTTGTCTGTCCCAGTTTTTGTCTATCCACGCAGCCTCGAGACCATCAACCTGCAGATCAACTCGAGTTTGCAGTACAGATTATTTTTAACATAGATAGCAAAAACCGCCATGTGGGTCATAAGGTCTGTCACGCCTGATTGGAGGATGAAAATTTGATATATGTATAGAACTGTCAGTAATGGAATCAGAAAGCCAAGTCTCAGAAACAGTGATAATATCACATTTGTTATACTCTGCTTCCAATAAATCGATTTTGTTCACAATGCTTCTTGCGTTAACATGCACAACGTACAAATCTGTTTTACACTTAGGCCCTGGGTTTGTTTCAATATCACCAGACAAAAGTAAGAGTATCCTTTTGATGAGGGGAAAATCATGTGTCTTATTTCTATTTTTGAAGTTGGGTCCATAACAATCTAAAAAGGAACGTTTATTCAAAATACATTTATATTGTTGTAAGGGACGCCCCAATATGAAGAAGTGGACAAACAAAGACAACATCACATTAAATGGACAGTGTAGGCATGTCATGAACAAAATTGTAAAATGATGGTTTCATTCAGGAACCATAATTTCTTACTGTTTGTGAGAGCTTTTACATAGTATAAACCAACCCTGGCGCGGTATATGTTTACATCAAACCCATTTATGTTACAGCACTCTGACGTATAGAGTGAAGGAATTTGGCCAGGGTCGGTAGGAACTGCACATCATAAATATCCCTGTAACTCCCTTGGGAAAAAAAGTGTTTAGAAGGAAACATACTAAGAGTCATAACTATCCCTGTAACTCCCTTGGTAGAAAACAGTGTCAGAAGGAAACATACTAAGAGTCATAACTATCCCTGTAACTCCCCTTTGGGAGAAAACAGTGTCAGAAGGAAACATACTAAGAGTCTAAATATCCCTGTTTCTCTATGTGGAAAACAAACAAGCAAGCAAAGAAACAAATAGAAAAAAAAAAAAAGTCGAGAAAAAAGCAACAAGCAGTATAACAAAATTTCTAATGGGACAATACAAACTGTTACAAGTAGTAAAAGAATAGTAAAGGACTGCTATCAATAAGGCGACAAGCATACCTAGCGCGCTCCCCACCAGTGTCAGTTGGGAAAAATATACATTTATATAATGTATACAAGAAAAAAAAAAAAGAAAAAAAAAGAAAAAAAAAACTACCGGCAATAAAC
>CM031597.1:113763215-113765715 GCA_018398815.1 Conus ventricosus | reverse complement strand
AGTTTCTGACTTAACTTACGGCGATACAATGTTGGTTACTGACGAAAACTGATGAGACAAACGTAAGGCTTGCAATATCGTCCGCCTGTGGTTAAACACACAGATCTTGTACGCGGTGATACACGTCACAGTTTTATGTGTCTATAGCTGTTGCACGTGCAACAAGGCGCCCAACATGGCCGCGATTCAAAATAAATGTTCACACGCTGACACACCCAAAACAAAATGAAAGTCGAAGAATTGCAGAATGATGGAAAACAAACACAGTCAGACCAACCTGAGTCAGACACACATCGCAACATCCACAGTCTCATCACAGCTCTATTACACCGCTCTTCGACATCCAAACCACTCGAACTACACAGCAATCAAACACTGAATGGAGAGCGCGCACAGCACAAATTCACTTATCCGCCATCTTGTCGGTCTTGTGTTTTTCTTCATGGTGTACCGGAAATGAAAGTGCGGAATGTATTTAGAACCGAGTTGTTTACCGACCTCCAACACCTAGAGACAAAGTTTATCTTGTTTCTTTCAACAATTAAAAAGGTTCTAACAGAACTTGAGTTAGAGACCAGGTTCTTTAACATCCACCTCTCTCTCTCTCTCTCTCTCTCTCTCTCCCCTCTCTCTCTCTCTCTCTCTGCACAAACACACACACACACATACACACACACTCATTCACACACACACACACACAAACACACACACACACACACACACACACACACACACGCGCGCGCGCGCGCGCGCGCGCGCGCGCACTTCCCCTATTCCCCATTTCAGAGGTTGAAATTTGAAGTGCTATTCGTGCATTAAAAAACGGAAAAGCATCTGGATCAAATGGTCTGTCCTCTGATTTTTTCATTCATGCTGAAGATGTTCTTAAATTTCTGTATCCGTTGTTCAACAGAATTTTTGAAAGTGGGGAGTACCCTCAAAGCTGGACGAAAGCTGTCATACTCCCCTTACACAAAAAGGTAGTTCATGTAAAACAGACAATTATACGGGGATTTCATTGTTGAACATAATCAGCAAATCATACAGTGCAGTAGCTAATAACAGACTAAAAGACTTTTGTGATGCAAATGATACTAGTCCTGAAGCTCAAGCAGGTTTTCGCAAAGGTTACAGTACCACAGATAACATTTTTTCTCTGTAATCACTGGTTCAAAAATACCTCACAAAACATGGTGGTCGGTTTTACACACTCTTTGTGGATTTCTCTAAAGCATTTGATAGTATACACAGACAAAAACTGCTATACTTCATATTAGTGAAAACGGGTATTCACGGAAAAATGTTCAAAACATTGAAGGCTATGAATAGAAATGTGAAAGCTGGTGTCAAAGTGGGGACCAGTATAACTGAGTATTTTGACTTTGTGTCAGGTGTAAGACAGGGCTGTGTTTTAAGTCCATTGTTGTTCTCAACATTTTTGTCTGAGTTGAAAGCTGACTTATCAAACTGTGGTGCAAGAGGTATCGACATTTTTGCAGACCCACGTGGTATTTTTCTGTTGACATATGCAGATGATATTGCTTTAGTTTCCGACTCTATGGCAGACTTGCAGAAGAAGATAGTGTGTCTGGAAAAATACTGCCGTAAATGGTGTCTGGCTGTGAATATGGATAAAACTGGAGTGGTTGTGTTCAAAAATGGTGGTTTCATTAAATCAACTGAGAAGTGGTGGTATGATGGTAAGCAGATCCAGGTTGAACCTAGATACAATTATCTTGGCGTTATATTCTCAGCCACATTAAACTGGTACAGGTGTACAGAAAATCTGTCAGGTAAGGCTCTGAGAGCGGTGGCAGGAATGAAAAAACTGCATGTTAAACTTCAAGGAATTTCAGCTGCTACGTTATTCAAAATTTTTTTTACACAAAAGTAACGCCAATTCTGCTGTATGGTTCTGAAATATGGGGTTTCAAAAATATGATGCTATTGAAAAAGTACAGATTAAATTTTGCAAGATGGTTTTTAGGGGTTGGACGGGATGTCAGAAACAATATTGCCCTTGGGGAGTGTTGTAGATAACTTATGTACATTGATACATAAGTTCGACTTGTGAAATATTGGTGCAGGCTTGTGTGTATGTCCGACAACAGATATCCAAAACAATGCTACAAAATGATACAAATGCAGGATCACTCGGGTAGAAAAAAAAAACTGGGTTACACGTGTAAGACTGCTGTTAAAACTGGGTTACACGTGTAAGACTGCTGTTAAAACTGGGTTACACGTGTAAGACTGCTGTTAAAACTGGGTTACACGTGTAAGACTGCTGTTAAAACTGGGTTACACGTGTAAGACTGCTGTTAAAACTGGGTTACACGTGTAAGACTGCTGTTAAAACTGGGTTACACGTGTAAGACTGCTGTTAAAACTGGGTTACACGTGTAAGACTGCTGTTAAAACTGGGTTACACGTGTAAGACTGCTGTTAAAACTGGGTTACACGTGTAAGACTGCTGTTAAAACTGGGTTACACGTGTAAG
>CM031597.1:113753215-113755715 GCA_018398815.1 Conus ventricosus | reverse complement strand
ATGGAGCTCCTGGCGCTTTGTTTAAAGTAATATTGAAAAAAATATGTATAAAAGATATGTATAAACATCTTCACAAACAATATATGACAATCATCTATGCACAAAACAAAAGATTAGAATAGGCTCTGCCACTATTCCAAAGAAACATTCATACCACATAATCTGTCTAACAAACACTTTTACAAGCATTCCATAATAATTAACCACGTATACCTCCTCATGAAACCCAAACGAAAAATGAAGAGTTAGTGGCAGAACTAATATATATAATATATATATATATATATATATATATATATATATATATATATATATATATATATATAAATCAAGCAAAATAAATCCCACACAAATCCTCAGCAGCAGCAACAACATTGATGACCGGATGTAATACTTGCTTATTCAATATACCACCTCAAAATAAAACTTTAAACTTTCTTTCACAACATTCTAATGCAACAAACACTCAATAACAATCGGCAATATCTGTCGCACGGGAAAGCCCATTTCTGCGTCAACATCACCACCACTCCCCAGCCCCTACTCCACCCCACCCCCACCCCAACCCCCTTGCCTCATACCACCCCTACCATCCCACCCCACCCACTCGACCTCACATCTTTCCGACACCCATCCTCCCCAGTGCCCACCCCTACCCCACTTTCCCTTCGACTCCCACTATAGCCAGGTTTTGATGAAGGTCTGAAAGGGGAAGATCCGCCCTCTCTGCAAGCTGTCAATTATGCCTGCCATAAATCTTGCACAGCTGCCGAGCCAAGTGCTGGACGCGTCTGGCAGCATGCAATATTGTCCTCCACTATGGGCCGGGCCGGCCTGATCGACGAGAAAATGGATTATCCCTCAATACCCTTCGATCCACGTCCCCCCCCACCCTGTCTCTCTCACTCTCTCTGTCTCTCTCTCTCTCTCTCTCTCTCTCTCTCTCTCCTCTCTCTCTCTCTCTCTGTCTGTCTGTCTGTCTGTCTGTCTGTCTTGCTCTCGTTCGCTCGCTCGTAAACTTCGATCCACTATACTCACCGCCACTCCCTGCTCCCCCACACTTCGATCCACCATGCTCTCTCTCTCTCTCTCTCTCTCTCCTCTCTCTCTCTCTCTCTCTCTCTCTCTCTCTCTCTCTCTCTCTCTCTTCCTCCCTCTCTCTCTCTCTCTCTCTACTCTTCCTCCTCTCTCTCTCTCTCTCTATCTCTTCCTCCCTCTCTCCCTCTCTCTCTCCCCTCTTTTCTCCTCTCCCCTTTTCTCCCATCAGTCCAGTATACTCCGTCTCTCTCTGTCCCTGTCTAACTAATTATCTCTGTCTGGTTGTCTATCTGTTAGTCCGTCTATCTGTCTGTCTCTCTCCATCTATTTACCTGTCTATCTGTCTATTTATCTATCTATCTGTCTGTCCATCCATCTACGTGATTATCTATATCTATCTATTTCCTCCCTCCCCTCCCCCGGCCCTTTGATCCACCATACTCTCCCTTTCCTGCTCCAACCCACTGTCATATTCTCTCTCTCTCTCTCTCTCTCTCTCTCTCTCTCTCTCTCTCTCTCTCTCTCTCTCTCTCTCTCAGCTTTCCTTCTCTATCAGTCTGACAGTATACCACACCAACTTGCACGCAGACAGACAGGCAGGCAGACTGACACACAGACAGACAGAAGACTTGGATGGTGTGAAACGAGAAGGGAGCTTGAAAAGGAAGATCAATTGAGAGACAAGACAAAGGTGGCGCTACTTTTTTTTTCCTCCCCTTTCTTCTTTGTTTTTGTTTTTGTTTCGCGTCCTACTTCCAGGCACACATTTTCTGCTGGCATTAATGAGAGATCACGTCGGCCTCCCCGTCCCTACCCTGCGCCTGCCACCCTCTCTCCCCTCACTACGTTTCCTGTCCACCCCGACAACCGATTTCCCGTAATAATGTCTTTTCGCGCTGTGCACAATCCCCAAAGATGGTTATTTTCCACGAGCCATGACGTAAGACAGCAAGAAGTCCCTTATCCTCCCACCCACCCACCCGTTCCCCTTTCGCATCCCCCACCCCCACCCCCACCCCGTCAACGCTTGCGGCGATGGCAAGGCTGCGCAGCCCTGCGATGGAGATGTGCTGTACCAGAGCTCAGAACCTCTGGCTCTGCTGCTGCTGCTGCTGCTGCTGCATCGTTCGATGCTGCTTTGTTCGAAAGGCTACAAATTCATTCTTGTCGGTTGTGGCTAGAGCACAAAGTCGAGTTGATGAGATAAATAAAATGAAACATAATAAGATTAACATAACATCAAATAAAACAAAACAGGATAAAACGAAATCAAATATTAAGAAATGAAATGAAATAAGATAAAATTTAAAAAATAAAATGAAATAAAATAAAACAAAACAGTGTATGTCTGATGTGATTGGGTTAAAGACCTGTGCAAGCTCGTCGTCGCAGTCATTTTACCATCCTCATGTGCACTTCGCTGTCTCCATCACTTCGTTTTCCCGCTAGTGTTATTTCACAA
>CM031597.1:113713215-113748215 GCA_018398815.1 Conus ventricosus | reverse complement strand
GTTTTTCTTTCCATCACGATAATAGTATAGCCCTACTTAACCTGTTCCACGTAAATGACAGACAAAGAAAGGGAACAAAAACCATACATGCCCCGAGCACGAAACATAATACACACTTACCGAGGACATCTTTAAAGATATATTTTAAAACCTACAGACATAAAGAAATACATTTTACTTACACCTACAGACAAACTAATCAGGCATATCTACTACATCAGCTGTACATCCCGTCCGGCCCTTGTGGTCTTCTCCTGATATGCAGTTCCTTCAGATACCTGTTACCAAACCAAGACCATCGGCAAGCGTTCTCTTTCAAAGCGCTGTATGCGTGGCACAAACTTCCATTTACTAACCGTAGTTCTACTTCTCTCTCCTTTCTCTCTGCCCTTCCCACTAATCCACAACGATATTCCTGCTTGCCTTACGACTGTGTGTGTGTGTGTGTGTGGTGTGTGTGTGTGTGTGTGTGTGTGTGTGTGTGTGTGTGTGTGTGTGTGTGTGTGTCTGTGTCTGTGTCTGTGTGTGTTTGAGTGCATGCGCACGCGCGCACGTGCTTGCGTGTATGTGAGGTGTGTGCATACCTGCGAGGTGTGTGCGTGCATGTTGTGCGTACGTCACTGTCTCTCTCTCTCTCTCTCTCTCTCTCTCTCTCTCTCTCTCTCTCTCTCTCTCCCTCTCCCTCTCCCCCTCTCTCTCTCTCTCTCTGTGTAATTTCGCGCACGCTAAAAATTTTGTAAGAGCTTCATGCTATTCATTACTGATTGAGCGCCCTAAATATCCATTATTGTCATTATCATTATTATTATCATTAGTAGTAGTAGCAGAAGTATCATTATCGTCATTATCATTATCATTATCAAAACAAAAAAAATAATGATAAAAGGAGGGGGAACAGAAAGCAAAACAGATCGGTCGGTCTATGTGTCTTCCAGTCCGAAAGATAACCTAAAACAATTCGGACGGATCTTCATCCACAAAAACAACTTTGTTCAGAGTAATATCATCTACTGGTGATTAATGTTCATGTCAAAATCTGCCAGTTATTAATGTTTAAGGTCTCTAATCACAGTGGCACCTATTAACCAGTGGTTAATGGTCAAGGTCTCTGATCACACTGTCACATATTACCAGTGGTTAATCAAGGCCTCTGATCACACTGTCACATATTACCAGTGGTTAATGTTCAAGGTCTCTGATCACACTGTCACATATTACCAGTGGTTAATGGTCAAGGTCTCTGATCACACTGTCACATATTACCAGTGGTTAATGTTCAAGGCATTTAATCATAGTATCACCTATTAACCAGTGGTTAATGTTCAAGGTCTCTGATCACATTGTCCCATATTACCAGTGGTTAATGTTCAAGGTCTCTGATCACATTGTCCCATATTACCAGTGGTTAATGTTCAAGGTCTCTGATCACATTGTCCCATATTACCAGTGGTTAATGTTCAAGGTCTCTGATCACATTGTCCCATATTACCAGTGGTTAATGTTCAAGGTCTCTGATCACATTGTCCCATATTACCAGTGGTTAATGTTCAAGGTCTCTGATCACACTGTCACATATTACCAGTGGTTAATGTTCAAGGTCTCTGATCACACTGTCACATATTACGAGTGGTTAATGTTCAAGGTCTCTGATCACACTGTCACATATTACCAGTGGTTAATGTTCAAGGTCTCTGATCACACTGTCACATATTACCAGTGGTTAATGGTCAAGGTCTCTGATCACACTGTCACATATTACCAGTGGTTAATGTTCAAGGCATTTAATCATAGTATCACCTATTACTAGTGGTTAATGTTCAAGGTCTTGCGTAGGGCTAACAACCCTGCCTGTAAAAAAAAGACGAGTTACAGAAGCATCGACGACAATGAACCAAAGCATTCACCTGGGCAATGAAGGGTCTCCATCCCGGAGACTTATGACGCAGTGCAGTGAAAGCCGAAAGGAAGCTGCAAGGCCGACTCCCCTTCTAACACCCAGGACAACAACGAAAGTAGCCACATGGAACATCAGGACGATGTTTGAAACAGGAAAAACCATCCAAGTTGCGAGAGAGATGAAAAACTACAAGATCGGAGTGCTAGGACTGAGTGAGACAAGGTGGCTACAATCAGGACAGCTGAGACTTTCATCTGGAGAACAGCTGCTGTACTCAGGACACACAGAGGATGGAGCCCCCCCACACTGAGGGTGTGGCCCTGATGCTGGCACCGGAGGCACAAGGGGCACTCATCGGATGGGAACCTGTCAACTCCCGCATCATCACAGCCAAGTTTTACCACGAAGAAGAATGACATCAGGCTGAACATCATCCAGTGCTATGCTCCCACCAATGATGCGGAAGAAGAGAAGAAAGATGACTTCTACAGCAACTACAGACAGTGATAGACAAAAGAGGAGCAAAGGACATAACCATACTGATGGGAGATTTCAACGCCAAGATCGGAAGGGACAACACAGGCTACGAGGACATCATGGGGACACATGGACTGGGACAGATGAACGAGAATGGTGAGCGTTTTGCAGACCTGATGCGCCCTGAACCAGCTGGTGATAGGAGGAAGCATCTTCCCACACAAGCGCATCCACAAGGCCACATGGAGATCCCCGAACCATGTCACGGAGAACCAGATTGACCACATCTGCATTAGCCGCAAATTCAGGAGATCATGGCGGGATGTACGAGTGATGAGAGGTGCGACGTGTCATCAGACCACCACCTTCTTTTAACAACAGTGAGACTTCGCCTCAAGAGATTCACCAACACCAACAACACACGTACAAGGTACAATGTCGGACTGCTCCGGAACAGGGACACACAAGGAGCATTCCAGATCAGCCTTTCCAACAGGTTTCCAGCCGCTACAAGAGCTGATAGAAGACAGTGAGACGGACATCGAGACACAGTGGGAACACTGCAAGAAGCTCTGGCATGACACATGTGAAGAGATCCTTGGCAAGAAAAAGGCCCAGTACAAAGAATGGATCTCTGCCGACACCATCCACAAGTTGGAAACAAGGAGAGAGAAGAAAGCTACACTGAACACGAGCCGAACAAGAGCAGCTAGGGCAAAGGCACAGGAAGAGCACACAGCAGCGAACGGAGAAGTAAAGAAGAGCATCAAGAAGGACAAGAGGGACTACTTTGAAGACCTGGCCAGCCAAGCAGAGGCAGCAGCCGGACAGGGGAATCTGAAGGACCTGTACCTGGTGACCAAGAAGCTGACGGGTAAGTTCCAGCAGACAGACAAGCCAGTGAAGGACAAGAACGGAAACCCACTGACAACAACCGAGGAACAGCTGAAACGATGGGCGGAACACTTCAGGGAGTGCTGAACCGCCCCGCCCCTGACGCACCACCAGACATCCCACCTGCAGAGACAGACCTGCCCATCAGCTGTGACAAACCCTCAAAGGCAGAGATCAAGAAGGCCATCATGACTCTGAAAAATGGGAAGGCTGCAGGGGCGGACGAGATACCAGCAGAAGCCATCAAAGCAGACATAGAGACAGCTGTCAACATGCTATACAGCCTCTTCAGCAAGATCTGGGAGAAGGAGGAGGTACCGGCTCAGTGGAAAGAAGGAATCATCATCAAGCTGCCGAAGAAAAGAGACCTCAGGGACTGCAGCAACTACCGAGGGATCATGCTCCTGTCAACGCCAGGCAAGGTTCTCAACAGGGTTCTACTGGAGAGAATGAAAGAGGCTGTCGACCCCAAGCTCCGAGACCAGCAGGCAGGCTTCCGGCAGAACAAATCATGTGCCGACCAGATCGCCAGCCTGCGCACCATCGTGGAGCAGTCGCTGGAGTGGAACTCCCCCCTTTACATCAACTTCATAGATTATGAGAAGGCTTTCGACAGTGTGGACAGAGAGATGCTGTGGAAGCTGCTGAGGCATTACGGAGTCCCCGAGAAGATCATCTCCCTCATCCGGTGCACCTACCAGGACATGAACTGCAGGATTGCCCACGCCGGCCACCTGTCCGAAAGTTTCGAGGTGAAGACTGGAGTTCGGCAGGATGCCTGCTGTCGCCGTTCCTCTTCCTCCTGGTCATTGACTGGATCATGAAGACCACTACAACAGGCAGAAACAACGGTATACAGTGGACACTCTGGACGCAGCTCGACGACCTTGACTTCGCTGACGACCTGGCGCTCCTGTCACACAGCCACAGCCAGATGCAGGACAAGACCACTCGCATGGAGACCACATCAGCCGGGACAGGGCTCAAGATTAACAGGAAGAAGACCGAGCTGATGAAAATCAACACCACTGCCAACACACCAGTCACAGTCGATGGAGAGCCCATCAGGGAGGTGGAGTCTTTCGTCTACCTGGGAAGCGTGGTTGACCAACAGGGAGGCACGGACCGAGACGTCACAGCCAGAATCGGCAAGGCAAGAGCAGCTTTCGTCATGCTCAAGAACATCTGGGCATCTGGAGGAATCAGCATAAGAACCAAACTCCGCATCTTCAACTCCAATGTGAAATCAGTTCTGCTCTACGGATGTGAGACGTGGCGAACAACACAGACGATGCAACAAAAGATTCAGACATTCTTCAACACCTGTCTGAGGCGCATCTACAAAATCCGATGGCAGGACAAGGTCCGAAACGAAGATCTGTGGGAGCGTACGGGACAGGAACCAGTGGCCAAGCAGATACTGCGAAGGAAGTGGGGCTGGATCGGACACACCCTCAGGAAGCCAGCATCCAGCACCACACGCCAAGCCCTGACCTGGAACCCGCAGGGAAAGAGAAAGAGAGGCCGGCCTCGCAACAGCTGGAGACGAGACACTGAGGCGGAGTTGAAACAACAGGGACAAGCTGGACTGGAATGACCAGAAAAGCCCAGAACAGAGTGCGATGGCGAAGGGTCGTTGATGGCCTATGCTCCACCGGGAGCGACGGGCATAAATGAAAATGAAAAAAATGTTCAAGGTCTCTGATCACACTGTCACATATTACCAGTGGTTAATGGTCAAGGTCTCTGATCACATTGTCACATATTACCAGTGGTTAATGTTCAAGGTCTCTGATCACACTGTCACATATTACCAGTGGTTAATGGTCAAGGTCTCTGATCACATTGTCACATATTACCAGTGGTTAATGTTCAAGGCATTTAATCATAGTATCACCTATTACTAGTGGGTAATGTTCAAGGTCTCTGATCACACTGTCACATATTACCAGTGGTTAATGTTCAAGGCATTTAATCATAGTATCACCTATTACTAGTGGTTAATGTTCAAGGTCTCTGATCACACTGTCACATATTACCAGTGGTTAATGGTCAAGGTCTCTGATCACATTGTCACATATTACCAGTGGTTAATGTTCAAGCATTTAATCATAGTATCACCTATTACTAGTGGTTAATGTTCAAGGTCTCTGATCACACTGTCACATATTACCAGTGGTTAATGCTCAAGGTCTCTGATCACATTGTCACATATTACCAGTGGTTAATGGTCAAGGCATTTAATCATAGTATCACCTATTACTAGTGGTTAATGGTCAAGGTCTCTGATCACATTGTCACATATTACCAGTGGTTAATGTTCAAGGTCTCTGATCACACTGTCACATATTACCAGTGGTTAATGGTCAAGGTCTCTGATCACATTGTCACATATTACCAGTGGTTAATGTTCAAGGTCTCTGATCACATTGTCACATATTACCAGTGGTTAATGTTCAAGGTCTCTGATCACACTGCACATATTACCAGTGGTTAATGGTCAAGGTCTCTGATCACATTGTCACATATTACCAGTGGTTAATGGTCAAGGTCTCTGATCACACTGTCACATATTACCAGTGGTTAATGTTCAAGCTCTCTGATCACACATTCACATATTACCAGTGGTTAATGTTCAAGCTCTCTGATCACATTGTGTCACATATTACCAGTGGTTAATGTTCAAGGTCTCTGATCACACTGTCACATATTACCAGTGGTTAATGGTCAAGGTCTCTGATCACACTGTCACATATTACCAGTGGTTAATGTTCAAGGCATTTAATCATAGTATCACCTATTACTAGTGGTTAATGTTCAAGGTCTCTGATCACATTGTCGCATATTACCAGTGGTTAATGTTCAAGGTCTCTGATCACACTGTCACATATTACCAGTGGTTAATGGTCAAGGTCTCTGATCACATTGTCACATATTACCAGTGGTTAATGGTCAAGGTCTCTGATCACAATGTCACATATTACCAGTGGTTAATGGTCAAGGTCTCTGATCACATTGTCACATATTACCAGTGGTTAATGGTCAAGGTCTCTGATCACAATGTCACATATTACCAGTGGTTAATGGTCAAGGTCTCTGATCACATTGTCACATATTACCAGTGGTTAATGGTCAAGGTCTCTGATCACATTGTCACATATTACCAGTGGTTAATGTTCAAGCTCTCTGATCACATTGTCACATATTACCAGTGGTTAATGTTCAAGCTCTCTGATCACATTGTCACATATTATCAGTGGTTAATGTTCAAGGCATTTAATCATAGTATCACCTATTACCAGTGGTTAATGTTCAAGCTCTCTGATCACACTGTCACATATTACCAGTGGTTAATGTTCAAGCTCTCTGATCACATTGTCACGTATTACCAGTGGTTAATGTTCAAGGCATTTGATCATAGTAATCACCTATTACTAGTGGTTAATGTTCAAGGTCTCTGATCACATTGTCACATATTACCAGTGGTTAATGTTCAAGGTCTCTGATCACATTGTCACATATTACCAGTGGTTAATGTTCAAGCTCTCTGATCACACATTCACATATTACCAGTGGTTAATGTTCAAGCTCTCTGATCACATTGTGTCACATATTACAGTGGTTAATGTTCAAGCTCTCTGATCACACATTCACATATTACCAGTGGTTAATGTTCAAGCTCTCTGATCACAATGTCACATATTACCAGTGGTTAATGTTCAAGCTCTCTGATCACACATTCACATATTTACCAGTGGTTAATGTTCAAGCTCTCTGATCACACTGTCACATATTACCAGTGGTTAATGTTCAAGCTCTCTGATCACATTGTCACATATTACCAGTGGTTAATGTTCAAGGTATCAAATCATAGTATCACCTATTACTCGTGGTTGATGTTCAAGGTCTCTAATCATAGCATCACCTATAACAAGTGGTTAATGTTCAAGGTCTCTGATAACTGTGTCACCATCTACTAGCTATTAATGCAAGATCTCTAATCACTGTGTCACTATCTACCAGCTATTAATGCAAGATCTCTAATCACTGTGTCACTATCTACCAGCTATTAATGCAAGATCTCTAATCACGGTGTCACTATCTACTAGCTATTAATGCAAGATCTCTAATCACTGTGTCACTACTATCTATTAATGCAAGATCTCTAATCACTGTGTCACTATCTACCAGCTATTAATGCAAGATCTCTAATCACTGTGTCACTATCTACCAGCTATTAATGCAAGATCTCTAATCACTGTGTCACTATCTGCTGGTGATAACGTTCACGGCCTTTAATCACACTGTCATTTTCTATAGCAATGGATGTCCAAGGCCTCCTATCACTATATCTCTATTTACTAGCGATGAATGTTCAAGATCTCTAGTCAGTCAATGACCGAGTTCCAAACGAAAAGCCGTCAGCAAGGATGTGAAGTCGTAGAGAGGACGTTTTGTTTCCGCAGGGAATGAATGAAGCGCACAGGTTTTGTATCCTTCCTCGGATGCCGTTTTTATTGCTGCTGTGTTTGATGTTGCTGCTACAACTCCCATTGATGTGTGGATTGGATGGCACGGCAACCAGTTCTCTCTCTCTCTCTCTCTCTCTCTCTCTCTCTCTCTCTCTCTCTCTCTCTCTCTCTCTCTCTCTCTCTCTATCTCTCTCTCTCTCTCTCCCTCCCTCCCTCTCTCTCTCTCTTCTACTGATGGGTAAATTGGATGTCACAACACCCACCTCTCTCTCTCTCTCTCTCTCTCTCTCTCTCCTCTCTCTCTTCTCTCTCTCTCTCTAGCGCGTGCATGTGTGTATGTACACACTCACGCGCGCACGCACGCACGCGCGCACACACACACACACACACACACACACACACACACACACACACACACACACACACACACACACACACACACACCATCCCCGCCTATAATCTCTTCTTTTCAAATTCGAATATGTCACACCGTCCTTCCCTGCATCTTTTCTTTCACGTAATAGCTCGCGCGTGCGTTCGCCGCAGGTGTTGTTGTTTTTTTCCAACCATAGACAGCATTACGAAATTGCAACTTGTTTGCTTAGCGCAGTTAGAATTCTAGTTCAGTTCACGATGCATCAGAGAAAATCGCATTGACATGTGGGGGGAAAGATAGAGTGGTAGACAAGGACAGGAAAGGAAGTGTTAGGAAAGGGAGGGGAGGGGGCGAAGAGGAGGGTAGGGGTAAACGATCTGTCGCAATCGAAGAGCGAGTGCAACGGTCAGCCAGCAGGGAAGAGATGTCGGTTTTGTCTGTGTGGGAGTTTCTGTTCGAGTTTCTGTTTTGTCTTGTTTCTTTTGGGGTGGTAGTGGTGGCGGTATTGTGGTTAAAGTTTAAGTTTCTCTTAGCCATCTATCGACTGGTGGTACTGTGGTTAAGTTTAAGTTTCTCTTAGCCGTCTATCGACTGGTGGTACTGTGGTTAAGTTTAAGTTTCTCTTAGCCGTCTATCGACTGGTGGTACTGTGGTTAAGTTTCTCTTCGCCGTCTATAGACTGGTGGTACTGTAGTTAAGTTTAAGTTTCTCTTAGCCGTCTATCGACTGGTGGTACTGCGGTTAAGTTTAAGCTTCTCTTAGCCATCTATCGACTGGTGGTACTGAAGTCAAGTTTAAGCTTCTCTTGGCCGCCTATCGACTGGTGGTACTGTAGTCAAATTTAAGTTTCTCTTAGCCGTCTATCGACTGGTGGTACTATAGTCAAATTTAAGTTTCTCTTAGCCGTCTATCGACTGGTGGTACTGTAGTCAAATTTAAGTTTCTCTTAGCCGTCTATTGACTGGTACTGTAGTCAAGTTTAAGTTTCTCTTAGCCGTCTATCGACTGGTGGTTCTGTGGTTAATTAAGTTTCTATTAGCTGTCTACTGACAGGTGGTACTGTAGTTAAGTTTTAGTTTCTCTTAGCTGTCTTTCGACTGGTGGTACTGTGGTTAAGTTTAAGTTTCTCTTAGCCGTCTATCGACTGGTGGTACTGTAGTTAAGTTTAAGTTTTTCTTAGCTGTCTATCGATCGAACTGCGAAGACGTATTATGCTTGAGCACAATCATGCTCCCTGTATGCAAACTCTAAGGCAAAATATTACAGTTAGGCCTGAGCCTGGGGCAGCCTTGACTGCATTAAACTTGCGTTGCCGAAGGTCGAGAACGCCTGGCAAATTATTGAAGCTTAATGGAAAAAAAACTTTTGACCTACAGGGACATTGCTGACTACATACATTCTAGCTGCAACCCCTGTTGTTAAGGGTGTTCTGTATAAAAAGTCAGGTAACTGAATGGCCTGCCAACAAGTGAGTCTGACCAAAACCTTTTCTCTCTCTCTCTCTCTCTCTCTCTCTCTCTCTCTCTCTCTCTCTCCTCTCTCTCCCCACCGCCATCTTTCAAACTGATATACTTTGAAGTTGGAAAACCAAAAACTGAGAGAACATTGTTCTTTCTTTGACCGAGTTCTCATTTCCCGTGTTTGCCATCCGATCACTTCCGTCCATATTTGCTAGTTTGTTTGTTTTTAAACAGGGGGTCATTGAGGGAAGTGGGTCAGAAGTACTTTTCAGATTTGAAATGGATCTGTCGCTGCATTAAGGGATTTATACTGGGCCAGTGGAAAGCAGTGATTACCACGTAACAATAACACAGTTTGGCGTGACCTCTCCTGACTGCTGAACTGCATGACTGCTAGACATGCAGATTCAGATTCAGATTCAGTCATTTATTGTCTTTGAAAACCGTAAGAGGTTTTATATGACACAAAGAATAGTAGTAGTAGTAATAAGAATAATAAATTAAATTAACTAACAACAAATAACGAAGCGTTAAATGTAAGAAACTCGATAGCTATAATACGAATTTTTTACTTTTAAACATCTTGTTCTTGCTTGTATTTGTTTCTGTCTATTAACAACTGCTGAACTGCTGACACTCATACACATATTTTGCAACCTCGCTGATAACATTGTCATTCGATATTAAATTGGTGGGCAACGCATTTTGTATTTTGTACTTGTCTTCAACACGTTTTAAAAAGTGTTTTCTTAAATCCTTATATTTAATACAATTATCTAAGAAATGAATTTCATCCTCAACTATATTACAATTGCATGACAATTGCTTTCGCGTTTCTGCTCAAGACGGCCGACAGGTACACAAACACAACAAGGAAAAGAAAATCGCCACTCAATTAGACTAAAATAAAACGCAAAAACTTAGGAATACGTCAGTGCTTCGAGATGTTGACCTTCAGGCCTGGTGCACGCAAGGACTCATCCAAGGAACGACCCCCCTACAGTTTCTGAGTGTCGTCAAATGTCAAACACATCGCGCTAAGAGCTGATGACTTACTTCTCTGTTCTCAAAGACCAACAGATTCTTCACGACAAAGTTTCATTCATGTTCAAGTCTGTGCACTCTGAAGGTCAAATCGTGTTGTTTTTGTGTTCTTGTATCTATGCAGTAATCATGAGCTCGAAGCGAAGATGCATTGTCATCTTGATACCGTAGGGCTGAACCCAGGGAAACAGGAAGACAGGGTGGGTGGATTCTTGAAACCAGCACCACCATCCACCAACCACCCTTCAAAAAAAAAAAAAACGAGAGAGAAAAGGGGGGGTGGAGAAGAAATCTGAAGAGAGAGAGAGAGAGAGAGAGAGAGAGAGAGAGAGAGAAAAGAGAGAGAGAGAGAGAGAGAAAGCGAGCGAGCGAGCGAGCGAGAGAGAAGAAACAAGAGACGCGCATGTAATGAATGCATGCCTTACGAAGAGGAAAGGGAGGGCGGGGGGAGGTTGACAAATGGGGAAGGAAGGAAGGAAAGAAACGAGCAGATTCAGATACACACACACACACACACACACACACCACACACACACACAACACACACACACACACACAGCTGAGTCTCTCTAAAATCTCTCCCCGCCCCCCCCCCCCCTCTCCTCTCTCTCTCTCACTCTCTCTCTCTCTCTCTCTCTCTCTCAAAGGAAAGATGCATTGTCATCTTCATACCTCACGGAAAACAGGGAGATGGGGAGAGGTGTTATCTGGGTTCTTGAAACCACCACCACCACCCAACACCCTTAAGAAACGAGAGGAAAGAGTGGGGTGGAGAAGAAATCTGAATAGAGAACACAGTGAAGGAGGGAGAGAGAGAGAGAGAGAGAGAGAGAGAGAGAGAGAGAGAGAGAGAGAGAGAAGAGAGAGAGAAGAGAGAGAGAGAGAGAGAGAAAGAAGAGATGCGCATGTGGTGAATGCATGCCTTACGAATAGAAAGGGAAGGGTGGCAAATGGGTAAAGGAAGAGACGAGCTGATTCACTTACACACACACACACACACACACACACACACACACACACACACACACACACACACACACACACTTACAGAGAGAGAGAGAGAGAGAGCTCAGTCTCTCCAAAACCTCTCTCTCTCCCCTCTCTTTCTCGTTCTCACACCCCTTCAAACTGATCTGCTTTGAAGTAAGAAAACCCAAAACTCTGAAAACGTTGTTCTTTCTCTGATGATGTTCTCGTTTCCCATGTTTGCCTTAGCATCTAGCCGATCACTTCAGTCCATATTTACTAGTTTGTTTTAAAACAAGGGTCGTAGAGGAAGTGGGGAAGAAGTATTTTCTTTTGGCATTTGAAATGAATCCGCTGCTACATTAAGGGATTTCGGATAATGGGGCCAGTGGGCCAGTGACAAGCAGTGATTACCACGTAACAATAACACAGTTTGGCGTGACCTCTCCCGACTGCTGAATTGCATGACTGCTAGACATGCATGACAATTGCTTCGCGTCTTTGCTCAAGACGACCGACAGGTACACAAACACGACAAGGAAAAGGAAACCGCCACATAATTAGACTGAAATAAAAAGGATTTAAAAAAATTTAACTAGGAATACGTCAATGCTTCGAGCTGTTGACCTTTAGGTCTGACGCACGCAGGCATTCTGTCTCAGAAACGACCTCTACGGTTTCTGAGAGACTTCTTGAGCGAAACTTTCCCCACACACGCCGAATGTCGTCAAACACTTCGCGTTGAGTGTTGACAATACTGTTCTCTTTCTCAAAGACCACAAGAATCTCCACAACAAAATTTCAAAAATGTTCAAATCTGTGCACACTGAAGGCCAAGTCATCTTGTTGTTGTTTTATTACTTACATTCAGTGCCATGAGCTCCATGTGCACTGTCATCTTCAAATCTCAGCCCAGACCCACGAGGAGTGCGAAGGCGTGTTACCTGTATTCTTCAACCCACACCTACACCCCACCCCCCATGCCTTCCAGAAAGAGAGACAGAGAGAAAGAGAGAGAGAGGGAGAGAGAGAGAGAGAGAGAGAGAGAGAGAGAGAGAGAGAGAGAGAGAGAGAGAGAGAGAGAAGAGAGAGAGACAAACAGACAGTGACAGACAGAGGAGGAGTGGTAAAAAGAAATCTGAAAAGAGAACAGAAATTTAAAAAAAAAAAAGATAGAACAAGAGGGGCGCGTGTGACGAATACGCACCTTACCAGGACGGGCAAATTTTAAAGCAAGGAGTGAGCATGACAAACGGGGTAGGAAATAATAAGTATCAAGTTCACACACACATACACATACGCGCGCGTCTTATGTCCAGAGGGTGACATAACTGAAGAGCCGGACAACAGTTGAGCCTCCCTCCCTCCCTCTTTCTCTCTCTCTCTCCTCTCTCACTCTCTCTCTCTCACACACACACACACACACACACACACACACACACACACACACACACACACACACATACACACACACACACACGCATTCAGCCACACACACACACACACACACACACACACACACACACACACTCAGCCACCCACACAAATCCACTTGTGCACGCGCGTGTTTTCTATCCGGAGGGTAAGACAACTGAAGAGCCTGGTCGACAGCTGAAACTCTCTCTCTCTCTCTCTCTCTCTCCTCTCTCTCTCTCCTCTCTCTCTCTCTCTCTCTCTCTCTCTGTGTTTTGTTGTGGTGTGTGTGTGTGTGGTGTTGTGTGTGTGTGTGTTGAGAGAGAGAGAGAGAGAGACAGACAGACAGACAGACAGACAGACAGACAGAGACAGAGACAGAGAGAGACAGACAGATGATTCAAGAAAAAAAATTGAATTGCCCGCTGAGAGCTGTGCCAGTCCCACACCGCCCGCCAGGCACAATTTTCCTCCTGGTCACCCCATCACAATTCCCCAGCTCACACCCCACCCTCTCCCGGTGAACGGCGTGAGACAGACCAGAAGCAGTGAATGCTTTATGTGCAGTTCCTTTGTCAGTGCACATCTAACAGCCTGCTGGGCTTATTCCAGACACACTATGTCAAGAAGTTCAAAGTTCAAGCATTTTATTATCGTTTGCCTTTGGGTTTTCTTTTTAAGCGTCCCAAAGTTACATCATTAAAAGCTTTAAACCCCCTACATCAAGTCTTTATGAAGCATTCACGATGATTTATTGAATATAATACATGCATTTCAGATTTCCCCTCATGAGCGCTTATTATCTATCATTTTGGCAGCAGTCTAAAATGTATGATGTCGTCTGGTATCGCATTTTTTTTTATCTGTTATTGTTGAAGAGAGAATGTTTATTAGCTGCTTTTCTGAGGATTCATTTGCTTAATTCACCACAAAATAATAAACTACTAAATTACAGTTTATTTACATCTTTATGCAGGGATGACTGGAAATGTTTCTCATTTGACCAAGTTTCCTTGTCCTTGCTGAGAAATGTCAATGTAAAAGTTAACTATGAAAACAAACGCGCAAACGCACACAAATGCAAACACACTGACGACCGAAATTGTATGGTTACGTCACTCACTTCTTCATACATGTCAGTAAACCACTGTAATGAGGTCAGAGTAATTCTTACATTCATCCTAACACTTTAAACGGATTGGTGCCTATTTGTCATAACCCCACGTTGTAATGATGTTTGTAACATGCACAATTCATCCTAACACTTTAAACGGATTGGTGCCTATTTGTCATAACCCCACGTTGTAATGATGTTTGTAACATGCACAATTCATCCTAACACTTTAAACGGATTGGTGCCTATTTGTCATAATCCCACGTTGTAATGATCCTAACACTTTAAACGGATTGGTGCCTGTTTGTCATAATCCCACGTTGTAATGATCCTAACACTTTAAACGGATTGGTGCCTATTTGTCATAATCCCACGTTGTAATGATGTTTGTAACATGCACAATTCATCCTAACACTTTAAACGGATTGGTGCCTATTTGTCATAATCCCACGTTGTAATGATGTTTGTAACATGCACAATTCATCCTAACACTTTAAACGGATTGGTGCCTATTTGTCAAAATCCCACGTTGTAATGATCCTAACACTTTAAACGGATTGGTGCCTATTTGTCATAATCCCACGTTGTAATGATCCTAACACTTTAAACGGATTGGTGCCTGTTTGTCATAATCCCACGTTGTAATGATCCTAACACTTTAAACGGATTGGTGCCTATTTGTCATAACCCCACGTTGTAATGATCCTAACACTTTAAACGGATTGGTGCCTGTTTGTCATAATCCCACGTTGTAATGATGTTTGTAACATGCACAATTCATCCTAACACTTTAAACGGATTGGTGCCTGTTGTCATAACCCCACGTTGTAATGATGTTTGTAACATGCACAATTCATCCTAACACTTTAAACGGATTGGTGCCTATTTGTCATAATCCCACGTTGTAATGATGTTTGTAACATGCACAATTCATCCTAACACTTTAAACGGATTGGTGCCTATTTGTCATAATCCCACGTTGTAATGATGTTTGTAACATGCACAATTCATCCTAACACTTTAAACGGATTGGTGCCTATTTGTCATAATCCCACGTTGTAATGATGTTTGTAACATGCACAATTCATCCTAACACTTTAAACGGATTGGTGCCTATTTGTCATAATCCCACGTTGTAATGATGTTTGTAACATGCACAATTCATCCTAACACTTTAAACGGATTGGTGCCTATTTGTCATAATCCCACGTTGTAATGATGTTTGTAACATGCACAATTCATCCTAACACTTTAAACGGATTGGTGCCTATTTGTCATAATCCACGTTGTAATGATCCTAACACTTTAAACGGATTGGTGCCTATTTGTCATAATCCCACGTTGTAATGATGTTTGTAACATGCACAATTCATCCTAACACTTTAAACGGATTGGTGCCTGTTTGTCATAATCCCACGTTGTAATGATGTTTGTAACATGCACAATTCATCCTAACACTTTAAACGGATTGGTGCCTATTTGTCATAATCCCACGTTGTAATGATGTTTGTAACATGCACAATTCATCCTAACACTTTAAACGGATTGGTGCCTATTTGTCATAATCCCACGTTGTAATGATGTTTGTAACATGCACAATTCATCCTAACACTTTAAAACGGATTGGTGCCTATTTGTCATAATCCCACGTTGTAATGATGTTTGTAACATGCACAATTCATCCTAACACTTTAAACGGATTGGTGCCTATTTGTCATAATCCCACGTTGTAATGATGTTTGTAACATGCACAATTCATCCTAACACTTAAACGGATTGGTGCCTGTTTGTCATAACCCCACGTTGTAATGATGTTTGTAACATGCACACACTTTCAGACGGGCTTGGTCAAGTGAAATTCGGAGTTCTGGAGTACAACTGAATTTTTCCTGAAATGTTTTCAGCAATCAACTACTTCAACTTTTACTTTCATTTGTGTGCTAAGACGAGAGGAACAGTTTCGGCCATTTATTTACATTCAGATGGCAAAAATGCCTCAAGTTCATGGTACAAATGGGGTCTCTGTCTCTGGACCCTAGCAGAAGCCGTGTACTCCCACAGTGTAATCCTCCCCCGTCACTTTTCCTAGATCTGCCCCAAACCCGTAGTTTTGGTAATTAAAATAATAGGCTGTTTCCGGCCGGAGATGTTCATCCAGTATGTCCGTGTACATGTCCCATAATATCCCCTTCTATCTTGTACAGGATTCCCACATCGAACCAGGTAATGCAGCTCCGAATCATTACAAACATCTTAACTTGTTTGCGCATGTACAGCAGTCAGAGTGGTACGTTTCTCCTGCAGATCTCAACGTATAGCCCTCCAATCCTTTGCTGACGTCAATAACCACGTGACATTCAACACAGACGATCATATTTTTCCCAGCTGGCAGACAAGTGGGTTTATTTTCCCCTGTTAGCTTCCTGCTCGACCACTGGCTTCTCGCATGTCCTGCAATGGACTCCTCACTCATCCAGAACACGTGGTGCAGTACGGCAGCAAAAGGTCAGTCTCGTTCAATGTTACAACCAACAGTTATTTCTCTCAAGCTGTTCAGTCCGTTCTTCCTGGCAATCCTCAACAATTGCATTTTAACCTTGCTTTGACAGCTCCACTGGTCGGCCACAAATCTTTTGTTTATTGATCTAATTATAGACCCGTGCCCCTTAATTTATTCGCAGATTGTGTCCACCTACAGCTCTTGTCACGCAAACGTATAATCAGTTGATTGACCGCATTGTGTTTTCCCTGCTCATCTTCAAAACAGCCTTTAAATTCAGATATAAGCCATGCTGTCGACTGTTACAGAGCTTCTCGTAAAATGTCAGTGAGTTGAAAACCGTGTGTTCCGTAGGAAACGCTGTTTGCAGCAATGGCTGTAAATGCTTTGCATTGGCTTTTAAACACTTTGCTGTTTGACAGTAAAAACAATTATGGAGACTCCAACGACCTGTGCAATCTAGCTGCAGATAATTTTTGACGACGACAACCTCGACATGATAAACTGAGGTAAAGGCCAACAATTCGGCAACAGAATATGCTACACATCATTACTGCAAAGAAAAGCCAAAGCAAATGAAAGTGAAAGCATAAAATATAAACTGGTTTTCAAGCCTGTATTACTAGGGGTATAACTGTAAAATAAAAGACTCTCTCTCTCTCTCTCTCTCTCTCTCTCTCTCTCTCTCTCTCTCTCTGTGTGTGTGTGTGTGTGTGTGTGTGTGTGTGTGTGTGTGTGTGTGTGTGTAACACTAAAAATCACTTTCAAATTGAATTTGGATTTATAATGTTCCTGCATCTTTACGACTCTCTGATGCGTATCATAAACGTCAACGTTCGTATCAAGGAATAAACTACATCATGGAACAGAAAAAGTTACTTTACCGTTTTGCATGAACACTGAGTGACAGGATAACAGGATAACAATTTTTATTTGTCCAAAAGATAGAAAATTCATTTTCGACAGCACAGCAACCATATACCAGGACAACACACACACACACACACACACACACACACACACACACACACAAGGCGTAAACTGCCTGTGTAAGAATCCATAGTAAATCAATCCTATCAGTAAAATATCTACATGCAAGCATAAACACTCTTCCTACACACACACACACACACACACACACACACACACACACACACACACCCTGCCCCCCCTCCCCCCTCCCCAACCACACACACACACACACACACACACACACACACACCACACACACACACACACACACGTACAAGCACATGTGCAAGCGCAGCTACAGTACACATCCACTCTCTTTAAAACATGGAACCTAAAATTACAAAAAGTGAGCACCATCATCATCATTAAAAGCAAGCAACATACTCTATTTAAATATATTCAGTTTAATAAGATTGAAATAATAAATACCATTATTTAAGACTAGGCATCCCTCAATACATACGATTTAAACACACCACACACACGTGTGTAAGCGTGCTCCGAGCTAAGCCTGATAGTGCTGCCAGCAGTTTCGTGAAACTACCATGATTCTGACTGTGTCGTAAACCATGGGGCCAAGCTACTGCCAGCCGCTTTCTGTTCAGAACTCACGCCAGGCACACATAATTTAAGCAATGCTTTTAGCTTACTTTTTTTTTTCGATCAGATATGCTGCGTTCGCAATGCAGAAGACAGCCATTATGTCCAAAGCGCAAAAACAATTGTCACGCGTGTGTAGTCTGATTTATAGCAACAAAAAGCCGTATCGTTGAGTGCAGGTCCGTTTGGTAAAGAGAACGGGGCGCTAAAATGGAATATCACGGTCCTGCAAATTGCTGATCCCATTTCGAACTTCGGCTTTTTGTAACTGATTGTTTCTTTCTCTTCGATTTAATATGCCGGGTTGCTATTGCACGGACAAGCATGTTTGTGTGTGCATGAATGTGTGTGTGTGTGTGCGCGCGCGCGCGCATGCACGCGTGCGTTTGTGTGTGTGTGTGTGTGTGTTTGCAAATGTGTGGAGAGGGATGGGAAGGTGGTAGAGGAGCGGAAGAGGTGGGAGGTGCTCAATAGGGTGTGGAGTAAATTGTTGAGAGGGCATTTCCTCACGAGAGTGTTTACTGGTGTTTGTTTTCTTGCGATTTGTTATGGCTGCTGCTGTTTTCCCCCTAAAATTGAGTTGCTTTGCTTATTTTTCTTCTTCGGTAAAGCAATAGCTTTCTGACGTGCTTGTCAGCCCGCTATGGTGTATAACGTATTCACCGACGTTTCCTTGTCCAATTTTTGCAACTTAAACAGAAAATATTGAAAACTGTCTTCTGCACCCTGAGCAGACGGCCTGTTACTGGAAATCGCGCGAAAAACAGCATCAGCCCACCATTATGTCCTTTGCTGAAAAAGCGGTGCAATGTAAACACACCACTCTTCCCCCCACTAAACAAATGCATCAGAAAGACACTAACCAGCGAAGAAAAGCTAACATTTCCACCCTTCAAGTTTTCTTTCGCACTGAATGAGCCCAAAAGGGAGGAGGACTGAAGGAGGTGGAAGGAAGGGGGGGGGGGGGGGGGGGCACCCCGGCTGTTCGGAATTTCTTAGTTCAAGTGGCAAAATTTCATTTACGGAATGGCGGCTTTTTGACTCGCTCGAGAGGGGTTCCCCCCTCTCCATTCGCCCACCCCCACTCCCTCGCCACTGTCCACATTCGACTGTGGACTGCCAAATTGGGTGATCAAATCTGCTTCGGACGGCAGCGATAAGCAATGAACGGAGCAGGACCGATTCTGCTTATTCCCAGTTCGCCTGGATTTTGAGGGCCTCCAGAGTATTTGACTCTCTGTCCTATGGTGCCTGCCCGCCATCCCTGTTTCTGCTATGTAGTGCACAACTTGGAACTGACAACCGGTCTTTAAAACAAAAGAACAAAATATTAACGAATGCATTCTCTCTCTCTCTCTCTTCTCTCTCTCTCTCTCTCTCTCTCTCTCTCTCTCTCTCTCTCTCTCTCTTATACACATGCCCGCGAGCACACACACACACACGCACGCACGCACGCACACACACACACACACACACACACACACACACACACACACACACACACACCAATTTCTATATACGCTTGTAACGCTAGTAGTTCTCAAACGATCTGGAAGTCTGGGTAAATCATTCTGCTAGTAAATATTAAAGTTTCAGATACATGCCATATTGTCATAAACTAACGATAGTGTGTGTCAGTGTGTGTGTGTGCGTGTGTGTGTGTGTGTGTGTGTGTGTGTGTGTGTGTGTGTGTGTGTGTGTGTGTGTGTGTGTCACTGAGCAGTTTGCAGAATGCCGGACTTGTGGTCCCAGTGTTGCCGGTTCGAATCTTCGCCGTTTTGGTACAGGGAATTTTAACCCTCGAAGTTGACAAGGGTTCTGATTCTACTTCCCTAAAAGTCCTTCGAATGAGGCTGTCAACCGGTTCCCCGCGTAAACGCATGCGTAACATCTTGCTGACACATATATCCCATCATCAACTTTCGGAAGAGAAGGCCAGTTTGGTCGTTGGTACGGATGACGCTTGCACACATTTCTTGCACCAAAAGAATGAAAGAATGAATTTTTTTTTTTAATTTAAAAAACTGAGCGACTGGCATTCAACTAAGTGACACAGGTAGCGACGGAATGTGCAGCCAGCAGGCAGCTCTTCGGTTGGCTCTACCCAAGTAGGTAGCCCGTCGTGTAGCGGACAGCATGAACTGTAAAGCGCTCAGATCTTGTTCTCTAACCGATTCTTCATAATGATAACAACAGATCCGAACTTCGGAACCGTGTATCCATTCTGACGTTTTCATCTTCTTCTGTCCCCATCTTTTCTTCTTCATCCATAATTGCATACAGCTCACATATTTGACCTGTATTGACATATTTCAGGTTCAGTTGTGTATTTTTCCAGTTTTCTTTTTCTTCGTTTGTCATCTGTTCCCTCAGCCCATCTTTCTTTGCTATCATATTCATCCTTCTCATCCCTTTTTTGACATATTTCACTTTTCATCTGGAAAATCACTTTTAAAACAGAGAAAACACGAGGTTACATAACAGCCTTCGATAGGCATCTTTTCCCTCCATAAGCCCATCTTGGAAGGAAAAATCGGCAATATAAACGCTTCCCTTAAAACATTAATAGAAGTTAAGTTTCTACATGTCGTTGTTTTTGTCTTTGCTTTTTTTTTTTTCAAATACTTTCTTCACGTTACTATGATACAAATAAAATAAATTTATACCTTCATTTTTCTGACTGATCTCCACCTTTATCTGAAACGTTTTTGTACTGTTTTACTAGTCGAGTCCTTTCTGAATTTGATTATGCTTTATTTGTCCCTTTTAATGGCATAACTATCCTTATCCTAGGCACTCAAGCTTATAAAACTATGACCATAAACTGACTGTTGCATCTAGTATGTCCACAAGGTGTTTGTGTTGGTGTATGAGGAGGGACGTGGACATGCGGAGGGGGATGGATCTAACCCCCCTCCCCCCTCCACTTCTCCCACACCCTTCTCCTGACCCTGCTGCTTAAATATCCCGCTGAATGCTGCCGACTTTAGCGGCAATCCCGATTCAATGGCAAAAAGGCATGAAACTTTAATCTGCGCGCAATTTATCTTTTTGTGTGTGTGGGACATGAGTAGACAATAGCAAAGTCTGGAGTGTGTGTGTGTGTGTGTGTGTGCGCGCGCGCGCGCGCGCGTGTGTGTGTGTGTGTGTGTGTGGGTGTGTGTGTGTGTGTGTGTGTGTGTGTGTGTGTGTAAAATAATAAAATGATTCAATTAGAAGTTTTCCTTGATTGGTAAAAATGGGGAAAATAAAATCCAAACAAGTCATGGAGTAAACGTTCAAGTATTCGCCTTTTTAATCTCAATTTATATTGCGTAAAATGAGTAATGTAAATCAAATTCAGCCAATTTTAAAAGCAGTGAACAAATCCAGAAGAAGTATTTGGTTAACAACAAATGACTTCGAAACTCTAGCCCCCATCCCGCACTCTACGACCACTGCCATCCCGAACCCTCCGCACCGCTCCTGAGCCTCTTTCAACAGCCTACAATTACCTTTTGTCTCTTACAGCTAAAAATTCACTTCTGATCCAAAAAGACCTATTCCTTTTTGCTTTTTTTTTTTTCATTCAATGCTCGTGCACAGAACACTAACACTGGAAGACGCCGCTAGTCCCAGATTAATCCCTATATCGTCACGTGATTAAAATTTACCACGATCTATTGTTTACTATAAAACGATTGCTTTTACCCTAATAATCAAAACACACGTATATGTGGTTGAATGGAACAGAAAACAAATACAAAGGATATCCAAGCACATCCTACAAAAATGCAGGATGCCCCTTTGATAACAAGGATAACAATTAACGAAAAAGACTTCAAGCTGTTCTATTCTAGCCACAAGTGCTCTGTACATTCAAACTAATAATGATATATTTAATTCTGATTTTCGTTTTGGTCGATGTGATCTCTTCTCGACGTGACCCTTAGAATAAACGACAGAGAGACAGATCCAACGAACTTCCCTACAAAAAGTAAAGCGTGCCTGTCAACACCGAGTCACCTACCAACCGAAGATCACTGCCTCCAAACAGCTCTAAATTGCCCAAATGCGACCACGTAACGACCGATTCAGGACAATATCATTGTCCACTTAATTTCCTCCAAATTCTAGATTAGCGTGCCCGCGAATGTGGCCACCGCGTGCCATGTTTAATCTTCTTCCGACGGGAGTGCCATTCGTCGTCCCTGGAACGGCCTCTGTACCGCCTTTTTGGGGAAACATCGACCGTGATCTGCAATGCATGATTTCCCAGAGGACAGAAGAAAATCCGGCAGCGGGCTAATAGCATTCAAGGTTTCCTTCGCCCAATCCCATCCACGTCCCTCCTCAATCTGCAGTAGTAGGCCTACAACGTGCACATAAACACACGGTCAACAACGTTCGCTGTATATTAAACTTGCGTCCAGTGGTTTTCGAGCATCAATCTGGATGTTTCACGCGTATCAAAGAAAACCAGTATTATCTCGACAAGTGCAAATTAACGGTGTCTCAACGCTTTGCGACTGATGTATGGAAACGATCTCCCACTTCTGTCAAGAGCAGTAGCAATTTACAAGAAAAGTGCATAATATGAACATTGATTCTCTAGTTGACGATTAAAGGAGTACGCCTTCTGCAGAGGATAACTGAGAGTGTACAGATTCTAAAGTGGGGTGACTAAAAGTGCACCGATTCCTTTGAGGATAATTAAAAGTGCCAAGGGTGGGGTGATCAAAAGGATGACTCAATTAGCACTTATTCTGTACAGGATGATCAAGACTGTATACATTTTGTAGAGACCGATTAAAAGAGCACAGATTCCGTAGAGGATAATCTAAGACGCATATACTCCTTTTTTCATCATTAATCAAGTGAGTGCTCTTTCAAAGCATTATTCTTACAAACGTTTTTGTTTATGCATGAAGGATGAATGGGATTAAATATTACTAGGCCCATTTTTTTTTTCTTGCAGTGAGAGTTTTATTTCAGTTTCAAATACATGACATCATAATCGCAACATATTCATGGGACTAAGACTTGGTATACTGCAATCACATCAAACTCAGGACAAAATATATCGATCAGAACTGAAATGTAAGAAAAATTGCAGAGAGGGGAGGGATTTACAAGAACACAGGTTCTACAGACATTAATCAAAAGAACACGGGTTCTGCAGAGGATGATGAAAGTTCACAGAATCTATTCAGACAATTAAAAGTACTGTGATTTACTAAAAGATTATTATTAGCACACACATTCTTTTAAGGGTGGTTATGAAAAAACATATACACATTCTTCTAAGGGTGGTTAGGAAAATACACATATTGTATAAGGTGGCTTAAGATGCACAGATTCTGTAGAAAATGATTTAAAAAGCGCGCATTCTGTAACAGATAATGAAAAGTGTACAAATTCAGGACTATCAAAAGTGAACATGTTCCGAAGATGATCGTTTTCCTCCTCAGAGCATTCGATTTGTTAGATGTAATAGACGATGTTTGGAAATCAGGAAGGGAGATAATCTGTGTTAAAGCTCGTGTGCGAGGGAGAGTGACTCCGCCATTTTTATGAGACGGACGCCGCTGATAGCCACGCCCAAAGTAATTTTGTCCTATCAGTCAGCTTAACAGTTCAATCAGAGAAAATGCCAAAACACGGGTGTGAAATAGTGCACCTGTAATTCAGACAGTCATGTTATCTGATCGTTGTCCTGGTGCGCTTCAAGTAAAATATTTGACAGTCTATATCTATCTGCTTGACCCATAAACGGAAAAGGGATAACTCTTTTTGCAGTGGAAAGACATAAGTTACATTCCCCTGATTTATTTTCCCAGGTCTATTTTGCCCTGTCAGTCAGCCTAAGAAAGAAAATGCCAAAAACAAGGGAGTGAAACGGAGTGCTTTGCAATGCAGACACTGTGTTACAGTTTACTGTTTTCATTGATCCACTCAGTTTCTACATGTCTGATGTGACGTTAATTTACCAAATGACGCACAGGCAAATTGTGTAATGACCTTCACCATAAACTTAGAAAAGGTAAGTCTATTTGCATTTGAAAGACAGGAATTATCTTCCCTTGATTTGTTTTCAGAACAGGTTTATTCCGATCTAGAGTTTTATGCTTTTCCTGAATATATTGAAATCTCATTCCTGCAAGCCAACAGTGAATATCTAGAAGTCTCACATTCGACATGTAACTCTTTTTCCCCAATAAACATTTTTCGGTAAAAGCAACATGGATGGTTAGGTTGGAGGAGAGAACAAAATGTTGAACATGTTGAACAAAAAACGATCGAACGAACGAAAGAAAGGACAGAACCGAACGCAATCCGTAAGTTCTCGTCTGGGTAGCGGACTGTAAAATATGTTTTTCATTATATGTGTCTGTGATTTTACGTTCTCTTTCTTGTTCCTTCTCCCAACATAAAAATTAAGTGTGTACGACAATGCAGACTCAGTCATGTATATTTTCAGAAAATATTTTTTTTCAGAAAATACGTCTGCAGTTTTACATTCTCTTTCTTGTTCCTTCTAACAGCACAAAAATTAAGCATAAACTATAATGCAGATTTCGTCATGTATATATTCAGCCGCTCGTGAGGGAAGTCCCACAAGTCCGAGGGTTCACTAGTCGAGGGTTCACACTAGTCCGATGGGTTAGGGTTAGGGTTAGGGTAAGGGTTAGGGTTAGAACCCTACCCTCGGACTAGTGAACCTCGGACTAGTGAAACCCTCGGACTAGTGAACCCTACCCGCTCGTGATGTGTGGTATTCTTTCTTTTCTTTCTGCGTACGCAGGCTGATACTCCTGCGGACACTCCTGTATAGCCAGGCAGTGGAGTTTTGTGTGTATGACCCTTTTTTTTATCCCGCCATTAAGGCAGCCATACTCCATCTTCGGGGAAGGTGCATGCTATGTGGTCACGTGTCATCCATACCAACGGCCAAACTGGCCTTCTCTTCCGAAAGTTGGTGATGGGATTTTACGTGTGTGCAAGATGTTATGCGTGCGTTCACACACGGAACCTCGGTTTATTAGTCTCATTCGAAGGACTATAATAGGGGATGGAGTCAGAACCAATGTTAACTCCGAGGGAAAAATCCCCTATACCGAAATTCGAACCCGCAACCCAGGATCACGAGTCCGGCGCTTACCAACTGGCTATTCGGCCCCATGTGTGGTATGAAAAAAGGTATACTGTCTTGGTGTAAATTCAACATGTATTTGTCATAACGATCGTGATCTCTGATCATCGAGGGGAAAACGTATTCACTACAAAAAAATGGTATCGAGGGATGAGGGACTTTCAAGACTCAAGTGTGATTTGTGATACACCAAACACAGGAAATACAAGACGGAAAGCTAAAGGTTCACTGCAAAAAGAGATATTTGTGTGCAGTGGGACACATTTCGCGCCATTTTATGATCCTGACAGTTTATGTTTTGCTTTGACATGGCACAGTCTTAGGCAAATCACTTGATTAAGACACTATGCACGATCCAAGTTTTGTTATGTCTCCAAGCTTTACTATTGTCATATTAAGACTCCTAACTTTTACACTAATTTTCAGTACATCCAGACTCATTAAATACATCACAATCATATAACTTTTGATGTGAATTTAGATTAAAAATCAGATATAGGCCCTACGGTTTACGCGTATGTGCTTCCTCTGTTATGATTTGACCTATTTTCACTCATCTTGACAACGAACTCAAGAACGTCAATTTCGAAAGGGTTCATGTTGTCACCATGTCAAGTCAGTACACTCGTTTGGCAAACAACGGAAGCAAGATGTTCTTGCACATATTTGTTAGTGTTATTTCATACTGTAACCTTTGATTTCCATTTCTGATTGCTGACGAAAACCCATTTGTTCACACACACACAACACACACACACCCCACACACCACACACACACACACACACACACACACACTGGCTAACTGCCTACATGACTAAAACAAGTTGGTCTTGTTTGCTTGTTTCTATTTGATATTCCATGGAATGACCTTTTATTTCCACTGCTGAGAAAACCAATTTTTTACATGCACATTCACCAATGCACGCGCTCTCTCTCTCATCTCTCTCTCTCTCTCCTCTCTCTCTCTCTCTCTCTCTCTCTCTCTCTGACGTCCATGCGCACCTTCGCGTCCCCCGTGTCAATAAAGAGGAATCAGACATTATGCCGTTTCCTCTCTGACCTACTGTTACAAAATTAATAGTCATGGAGAAGCACTACGGACGGACGGGAACGGTCAATCTACTGGTCAGCATCAAAACCAGACATCCTGTGCCGCACTGAAACGTGACCAGACTATCACTCACGCTGCACTGACAGCAGCCCCATTATTCATCCAATCCCACTTCCACCCCCTTCACCACTACTCCTATATCCTGCCCTCCCTCCCTCCCTCCCTCCTCCTCCCCTCCCTCTCTTCTCTCTCTCTCTCTCTCTTTTCTCTCTTCTCTCTCTCTTCTCTCTCTCTCCTCTCCTCTCCTCTCCCATCCAATCCCCTTCCGTCCCTGATTCCCGTTTTTAGGTCCTCTTGAACCACAGAAACCATCAGTCTGACAGCGGAAAAGTCGAATCGCGGTCTTCTATTGATTCGTCCTTTCCCAAATCAACGAAAAGACGGCGGCTATTAGTGTCAGTCGTATTACATGCATGTCAGCATCAAATGACCCAAAAGTAAAGCAATGTTCTGTTACACTGCTTAGGGGAGTTCAATGATTTTTAATGTTTAAAGCCATCTTATCGAAAAGATGACAAGTGGAAACACATGTTAAATTCAGCAACCTACTTAAAAGTCCCAACTCATGTGATATGGATTATTTTCAGTTCATGGAATTCCACTCTAGTCTCTATGCACCCCACAGATTTATCACTGGACTGTTGTGACCATAAGGAGTGGTAAGTGTGGTCCTCTCGAGGAAGGACTCAGAGTGTGTTCTCTGTGAAATAATAGAGTAATTTTTAAATCAAAATTCCCCTCCACCCTCTCTCTTACTAATGGTGGAAGGAGCAACTTTCCAGTATCAGTCATCGAAAGATTTCTTTTTCCTCAGAACGGTTAAAAAGATACTCAAGAATGGCCCAGATGTTATGCACCTTAGGTTTATACACTTACAAAAGCTTGTACTGATACAAGAGCAATTTCATACAGAAAAGTCTTTTATATACAAGATCAAACTATACAAATACTTGGCTTGTCTTTTCTCACTTTATCTCGTCATTAAGACAATGAAGATGTTGATTTAAGCTGGAGTCTGGTGGATTAATGCAGACTTGGCTCATCTTTAAGTTGTCCTTAGGAGAGGTGCACAGATCTCTTAGGACTACAGGATAGTCACTTGGTCACGTGGTAACATCGATTCTCATTCCTGTGCTGGTCCAGTTCTTGTGAACGGAAGAGGGTCCTAGGGTAAGTAGAGGTTACATAACCTTGTTTGTTGGTGAATGCCTAGGATTCCGGCTTGACAAGCCCTCACACCTGCCCTCTGAACTTTCAGTCAAAGTGCGAGGTCTCAGCAAGCATTAGTGACACTAACAAAATGTATCACCTATAATTTTCCGTCACCACTTTAGTTTCTTTACTCATAGTTTCTTTACTCGGGTTTTGAGTAGATTTGACAAGTGTCGTGAGACAATAAGAAAATGCTGAATGGAAACAACTCTTCAAAATAGTCAAATAAGTGGTGTAGTTAGGAACTGGAATACACTTAATCCAACTAAACATGTCAGAGTTATAAGCATTTAGACAACTGGCAATATTCATACAGTATCTTAACAGAGTTGTCTGTTAAAATTTGAGGCATAAATACAAATAATGCATAGTCTCAAAACTTAGAATCTAGATCCCCATTACTTTTTTTCTGAAACAATCAGTTGAATTTGACACAGGATCTCAGAGAAGGAAAGATAAACCCCCCCCCCCCCCCCCCCCCCCCCCCCCCCCCCCCTCTGGTGTAACACTGAGTCTTACATGGTGAAAATAACTGTTTTCAGTCTTGTGACATATGGTGGGCCTGTGTAGTTTAGGGACTTAATCTCTCCCTTTTAGAGAATTAAGTTAACCTTTTTGTTTTGATGTCTGTCTGATTGACAGGTTGTCAGAAGAACACGACAGCCAATGGAATCAATTTTAGAAGATGGATGAGGAGGAAGTTAGTCATCTGAAAGGAGGCAGAGACTTCTCTACACATCATCATCATCATCTTCTCTTGCCAGATGGGCGTAGAGGAGAGATGAGAGACCACTCTCGAAGCCAGGCACCGCATCCGGCCCTGTCCTCTGCCTGTCGCATCAGCGTAGGGCCATCCATCCTGGTCCATCTTTGATGTTGTCCATTTCCCGCATTTGGCTTGTCGTCCCCTTCGTCGCCGCCTTCCAGCGTGCCTGAATGACTGTTTTGGGCAGTGAATTGTGGCGTATGACATCCCGAACCACGACAGCTTCCTCTTCTTGACTGTTGCCAAGAGGGTTTTTGGGGCTGCAAGTGATGTTATTTGGCCTCACAAGGTCGTTTGGTTTTTCCGGTCTTGCCAAGAGATCCCGAGCAAGCGCCTGAAGCATTTAGTTTCAAACGTCTGGATTCTCTTGGTGGTCTCTGCTGTCAAAGGTCCAGCTTTCGCAGCCATACAGCAGGATGGACAGCACCAGGGACTTGTACAGCTTCATCTTTGTAGGGAAGCTGATCTCCCTGCTCTTCCAGATCTTGTTTAGCTTTGCCATTGCTGCTGTTGCGATCGCTAGTCTGGTCTTGATTTCTGTTGTAGAGCGACCGTCTTTGGTGAGAGTGGCGCAAAGGTATTTGAAAACGCCCACATCTTCAAGCTGTTGTCCGTTCATGTAGAGTTCAGCATGGGTGTTGGTTGTGCTGTTGACCAGGACTTTGCTTTTTTCTGTGCTCACTTCCATTCCATATGCACCTGCCCTTTCTTCCAGTCTCTTTGTCAGGTCTTGTAGTTCTTCGTTGCTGCCTCCATCAGGTCGATGTCATCTGCGAACCTCAGATTATTGATGGTTCTTCCTCCGATGGAGACAGTGGAGTGGAAGTCATGGAGGGTTTCACGCATGATATTTTCCAGGAAGAGATTGAACAGGGAGATAGCAGGCAGCCTTGACGGACTCCAACTGTGGTCTTGAAGTAGTCCCTATCTGGTTGTTGAGGAGGACTGCGCTGTTGGCGGTGTTATACAGCGCCTGGATGGTTTGGACGAGACCCTCCTCTATGCCAAACTTTCTGAGCACCTGCCACAGACCCTTGTGCCACACCTGTCAAACGCTTTCCTAAAGTCAATGAAGTTGTGGAACAGGTCTCTCTGATGTTGCAGATGTTTCTCCATCAGTATCCGGCAGGTGAAGATCTGTTCTACTGTGCTTCTGCCTGCCCTGAATCCAGCTTGTTCTTCCGCCAGGTGTTCTTCCGCCTCTTTCTTCAGTCGATTCAAGATGACTCTGAGCATGATTTTACTGGTGTGGCTAATGAGACTTATTGTTCTGTAGTTCTGGCATTGGCGTAGATTTCCCTTTTTGGGCAGGGGGATGATGAGTGATTGAGTCCATTCTGAACGCCACTGTTTTGTCTCCCAGATCTTCTGACAAATCGATGTTACTAGAGTGACCAATTCCTTCCCTCCATGTTTGAGCAGCTCTGCTAGAATATTGTCTGCTCCAGGTGATTTCCCTGCCTGAAGGCTGCCGATGGCTTCTTCCACTTCTCTCATCACTGGTAGTGGTGAGGATTCCTTGATGGTGTTGAGCCCCCCTCAAACAGACTGTCGTCTGGCTGAATAGGGTAGTTGTAAAGTTCTTGGCAGTACTGTGTCCATCTGTTCAAAACAGCGGAGCTTTCTGTCAGCAGCTCGCCTGAGGTATCCTCGATGACTGACGATCTGTTTTGCTGCGTCTTGGTGAGGTTTTCAGTGTGGTGAAGGCATGTTTGCTGTTTCCCTTTTCCATGCCTTTCTCGATGTTCTCGCACTGATTATTGATCCATTGTTCTTTGGCTTCAATCATTTCTTCTTTACAAGGCTGTTGGTTTTTCGATACTGTGCGGCTTGTTCAGGGCTGGAATTTTTCGTATTCTTCAGTGATCTTCTTTTGTCGCAGAGGTCAAGGATGTCGTTTGAGATCCATGCTTGGTGTTTCTTCCTCTGTCGCCCAAGTACCTCCTCTGCTGTTTCGCAGACTGCCTCATTGAAGCTGTTTGTGAGGTCGTTGATGTCATTGTCCAGGAGGTTGAGTGCCGCGAACCGCCCCCCGAGCTGTGCCTGGAATGCCTCTTCTACCTCTGGGTCTTTTAACTTCTCCAGGTCAAACTTGATGCGTGGCTGCGCAGCTTGGTACTTTTTCTTCAATTTGATCTTCATTGTGAGCAGCACGAGATTGTGGTCGCTGCCTATATCAACTCCGGGGTATGTCCTCATCTTTGCTTTATTGATGCTGATTTGAAGCGCCGCGGAGTGAGGACAAAGTCGATCTGGTTGTGAGTCATTCCGTTCGGCGCATGCCAGGTTGTTCTTCTTGACAGTTTGTGGGGTAAAGGGTGTTGGCAATGGTGAGCCGTTGGGTGCAGGCAAACTCCAGAAGGCGAAGTCCCCTGTCGTTAGTTTCCCCTGTGCCCTATTGACCCACTGTTCCAGTCCAGTCTTTGTAGGCATCTGGGCCGACTTTGGCGTTGAAGTCCCCTGAACTATGATGATGTCTTTCTTGGGGGCTTTTCTGATGGTGTCTTCTACTTTCTCGTAGAATTCTTCCACCGCCTGATCTTCGTGGCTGGTTGTTGGAGCATACACCTGTATGATGTTGATGTTCTTTGGTTGGCTGACACACGAATGCTGATGATTCTGCTGTTAACAGGTGTGCAGCTCAAGATGCATCCAGTGATTTCTTTGCGTACGATGAAAGCTACGCCTTTTTCATGTAGTGACTCTTCGCCACTGAACCACATCTTGTGTCCTTCCTCTGTGATTGATTCTCCAAAGCCTGTACATCTTACTTCCGACATACCCACAATGTCCCATTGGTAACGTCTCAGCTCGTGCTCTAGTTCTTTTACTTTGCCGCACTGATGGAGTGTACGAACATTCCAGGTTCCAATGGTAATTTTCTCAGTTGGCAGCTTGTATGATGTCTTTGCCCCAGTAGCTGACTTTTCACTTCCACCCTGGTGCTTGTCAGTGGGAAGCGCGGTCGTTGGTAACCCGGGCCCCGGCCGATCCGGTATGTTGCTTGCTATGGTTGTATCTCTCATGACTTTTCTGTGGGCTTAGGTTAATCCTTGGTGGCGCCAATCCCCTCTCCAAGTCTCCCACAGTCTCTACACAGTTTGGATCAAACACGACTGTCTCCAGATCTTGGCGGTTTTCAGCCTGTGATGCTAATGTGACTGCTGGTATCCTTTGTGGCATGTGTGGCAAACAAAAAACTCTGGCCGTCCACGAGTATCAAGGCACAATCAGATAACCAGGGGAAGAAAAGTGGGGGAGCAACGACCAGGCCTCAAATTACATCAAAACTGTTTATAACGTTGTTGTCAGAATCGCGTCATATCATCGTGTTGGTATCGAACAAAGTAAGCCAGACAGATGTAGAGAAGGGAGTGAGAGGATGGGGAGGGAACGAAGACAGGAATCTAAATTATTCAAAACTAATAACGTTAAGGAATGCATGAGACAGCCAGCCACACACACACACACACACACACACACACACACACACACACAGCACACACACACACGCACACACACACACACACACACACACACACACACACACACACACACACACACACACACAAACGGACGGCAGACAGACGGACGGACAGGCAGAGACTGACAGACAGCCAGCTAGGCATAAACAAAGAGACAGAGGCTGTGACAGACAGACAGACAGACAGACAGAGAGACAGAGGATAGACAGTGGTGGCTGTCAACATCACGTCACAACTGTATATAATGGTGCATACTGCAACCATCATTGTAATCCACAGGGTAGTTCAGCATGCGAAATGTATCACGTCACAACTGTATATAATGGTGCATACTGCAACCATCATTGTAACCCACAGGGTAGTTCAGCATGCGGAATATATCATCTTTTTTGTCAAGAAGAGTTTCGCTCCTTTTAAGTCCATGCTGATAACTTGCATTCAACACATGAGATGATTGCCAAATCTCTTGTGGTCACTGTCACAGAGTATTAGCATAATCACACGTAGACTAATATTTTATTACATTTATGAATGAATGAAATCGTTTAATTTCGTTGACAAAACTGATTCACAGACTAGCTGCTTGTGCATATCACGTCGGCCGTGACGTGACAGTAACATGCTTAATTTAAGAGCTAGGAATTATTAGACACTGATGCACACACAGATTGGATAAAGAGAGTGGTAACTGGATCGTAATCCAGATACTGGACACTGAAAGTGCACGCTTTCTGGATGCAATGTGACAGTGCACAAAAATACCCTGTGTGCACTTCCTGGCTGGTCAGTCTCCTTCACTATGGTCCTGGACTCTACAAAGGCGACATCCTGCTCCTCTCGTGGAACTCGCTCCCTTCTTTTGCCAATGTGTCGTGTGTGTTTTTCCCATTACCACAGAAGCTGCAATGCGAAGAAATCTACTGACTGACCGTGCTTTCTGCAGACTGCTGTAGACCGTCTATGGGAGCTGTCAGGATGCCCAATTCCTTGGTTCAGGGATTTAGAAGAGTTTGCATGCCATAAAAGCATCTCTGCATGGGAGAACGTTGATGTGGATTACATTCCTATTCTTCTGGAGAGTTCTATCATCAATATAGAGACCCTCTGCATCAGCCTTGTGATTAAATCAATCATGCAGACCAGGTAAAGTGCGCTTTGGGGTAGTCTCTCTATCAGTTTGACAAAGATTCGTTTCTTTCAAGCTGAAGTTAAAAAATGTTGGAAATTTATAAACTTACACACCACACACACACACACACACACACACACACACACACACACACACACACACACACACACAATCACTCTTCTCTAAAGCGTCCAATGAGAAAAATAACGATTCGGCTTCTCCCTGTTGTGAAAAGGAATTCAGAAGATCAAGGACATAAAACATGAAAGAAGAGATAGGGAAGGAAAGAAAGATAGGCAGACGGACAGACAGTGACAGAAAGAGGAGGAGCACACGAAGCAGAACAACAACACCACCAACAACAACAAGAGCAAGTGATGCTGAAAGAAAGAGAGAGAGGGAGGAGGGAGATGGGAAAGAAGAGCAGAGCGATTTCTCCTCCTCCAGCTCAGTGTCCAGCGAGTCTGAGAAAAAAACACGCAAGTTAATGGCCCTGTCATGCGCTGCCCATTAGTCCTGTTGTTCAGCTGCTTCGCTTCATTGTGTGATATCACACACACACACACACACACACACACACACACACGCGCGCGCGCGCGCGCGCGCGCACACACACTCATTATATTCCTTGAATTCAAACTCTTTTTATGCCGTTTCCATGATATTAAATGGTATTGAAGCCACATTCGAACTGCTGTTAGAATTTGCCCAAAACAAGCACAATCCAACACAATCAAAAACAGCCAACACGACAAATTTGCATGTTGGGCCGTTGTACCGTTGAAACAGGTCAGAACATTCACTGAGATGCCCAAACATTCAATTATTTGCCATTCATTGTTTTTGTGTTTAAGCAGAATAAGAGAAGAAAGGGTTTTCTTTGTGTGCATGCGTGCGCGCACGCACGTTGTGTGTGTGTGTGTGTGTGTGTGTGTGTGTGTGTGCGTGTGTGTGTGTGTGTGTGTGTGTGTGTGTGTGCGTGCGTGCGTGCGTGCGTGCGTGGTGTGTGTGTTCTCAGCTTCTGAATGGACATATACTTCCCACATGCATATATGTACGCATGTGTAGTCTAGGTCAAATCTAGCGTTTAAAGCTTACACTTCATGTTTAAAGATTTGGATAAAGAGTTTCAGACATTTGTTTTCTGGTGTTGAATTATATGCTTTCTAAAGTACAAAATATAAAGGTAATTGCAAAGACATTCATTACTTTAATTTTATGATGGCTGAATCAATAAAATGACAGAGCAGATTCTAATGTTATTATTCTGTTATAGATGAACTTTTTTATTTTACAGTCAATGGTTTTTATCATTGTTGCAATATCAATATGTATGAAATGCACCAATATCAAAGGCCTAACACTATCTACTTCGTGGAAGACAGAACCTTTTTTTTCACTGTACACGATTAAGCGATTTAAAGAGTGCCAGATGTTTTCGTAATATCCTGTTGCATCTTGATGCCTCGGGGACATAAAGCGTAACACATACCCATGTAGTTGTATATCACTGATTTTCAATTCGTTGTATTTGAGAAGCTATTCCACACGTCCGTACTGGGGCACTACTTTTGAGAATGACCTGTGATTGATTTGCCTGCATCGCAGGACTATTATATTTGGACTGCTATGAAACTTTAAAAAATAACATTCACAAACAAAAAAACGACAAATCAGGCTGGTACGTCCATCTTTAGACGGCTCACACACACACACACACACACATTTATTACCATCTCTCTCTCTCTCTCTCTCTCTCTCTCTCTCTCTCTTTGCGTTCATCAATTTTTACGCCATTTTACGACGCCAGTCTTCCCCTCCTTTCCCCATCTTTCCTCTCACTCACTCCCCTATGACTTTATTCCACGACGATATGAGGCGAAAACTTAGTTTCATGTCATGAACTACACGCAAATGGGTAGACTTAAAACGCTGTATGACGCGTATATGAAACAGGGTTCAACACAAATGGACACCAA
>CM031597.1:113698215-113708215 GCA_018398815.1 Conus ventricosus | reverse complement strand
TTTGCCAGAAAAAGTGAGTAACGAAGCTCTGAGCTTTCCCCCAAAATGTAATACACCTCTATGTCATGTCTGTGTTAATATTATCATCTTCTTCTTTTTTTTTAATCACTCCTGCTGTGATGCAACCAGTGTCACGCTATAAGTTAACACTTTAAGCATACCTTTCATACATAAATTCAGCTTACCCAGACATCTATCTGCTCCAGCTGAGACCAAGCTATAGACTACTGACAAGAGTCTCAGGATAGATATTTCGACTGGTAGTGCCCTAAAGTACCACACTGTCTGCATTCCTATATACAGCAAATTATTCCTCTTTGTATTGCATTTTTATAAACGTGAACTCCCAGACCCCTGACTGTAATCACAACCTCTCGTATTCGCACTGCGTCTTGAGTTGACAGGAGAAGATGAGGAACAGGTAGAAGAAGAGTATCCAAAGTTCAAATCAGACTAGCCTACATATTTGACGCGCAACTTCTGGCATTATTACGTCTTCAGACATTTCCTCGTTCGCGCCTGTCTTGTACGCATCTAAGAAACGCTAGTGGTAAAACGCTAGGGGCAAACAGGGAGCAATTGTTCTTGCGTGCAAAATGTTTATAGAGACGAGCTTCTCTGTATGATTCAGTTGCTTGACACATGTCTTTGCGTGCGTGCGTGCGTGCGTGCGTGCGTGTGTGTATGTGTGTGTGTGTGTGACAGAGAGAGAGAGAGTGTGTGAGTGTGTGTGAGTGCGTACGTGTGTGTGTGTGTGTGTGTGTGTGTGTGTGTGTGTGTGTGTGTGTGTGTGTGTGTGTGCGTGCGTGCGTGCGTGCGTGCGTGCGTGCGTGCGTGCGTGCGTGCGTGCGTGCGTGCGTGCGTGCGTGCGTGTGTGTGTGTGTGTGTATTTGTTTAAGAAAACTGATTAAGCCTTCCACGAAAATGAATGTAACAACTATTCACACACAACTAAGTCTGGTTCATCAAAATCCTGTGGAATGCTAGTCTGTCTGTAAAGGTAACATTAGCTACGCGCCAAGTAGCTTGGAAGAGATCCACCTGCTTATGGTCGGACCTGTTTCAGTTTCTCTCTAAATACATCGGGTGCTTCTAAAACGTTTTATGGACTTTTTGTCTTTCATTATTATAGCCAAGCCGATCACACAGAATCCCTTCGCAGGGAAAAATGGTTGCATCCTGAAAAAGCCCCCAAAAGACACATATGATCAACAAACGACAAAACGCACAAAAACAATGACATGGTGGCTTAACTATCAATATCCTCAAATCGGATAGAGACTATGCTGTGCTGAGACCGCTACGCATTCCCCTTCATTTTTCACTCCCTGACTGTAAAAAGTCAGAAATTAATGATAACACTTGCAAGTAACAAACAAACAAAAAAACATTGAAAAAGGCTATTTAGGCACACAGACACTGCAGAATAATGCCTATACTATGCGTACAATTTCCACCTCTTCAGCAGAGAACAAAAAGGCTTGCATGTCAGAAATCATCACCAAAATTATGAGAGTAAAAAAAAAGGTTCTCGGAACAAAGACAGGGGAATAGTCCACAAAGTTAGAAAAACTGCACAAGACAGTAAACAAAGACAAAAACGGTACATGCAAAGTAAGTAAAGAAAACAGGAAGTTGCTAGCACAAAACTTAGAGGCAGGCGGGAAGCTATTTATACTGGAAAAGCCGCCGAAAGCCCAACGGGAGCACTTTTTTTAAGAAATGTTCTTTAAGGAAATGTTCTTTTACCTCACGATACGGAATTGGGCCTGATGCACATAACCAGTGATAAAACGAAAGTGCTGTACCCTGAAGAGACGCAGAAGAAGGAATAGGTTGCTGCTCTCGTTTCCAGCAGCATAAGGCTGCATGAGCTCTGAAAAGAAAAAAAAAAGAAACGCCTCTATTTCGTTTGTTCTCCTCCCTAGAAACAGGAAGATTTTTTTCAGTCCCGCAGGAAAATTAAGTGAAGCCGAAACATTTGCATTAGTGAACCTAATGAAGCGACTGCTTCCGTTTTGTAACTTTGATTTCTTTAGCTTAAACTCCTGTCTTTCTTTCTCAATTCTAGCTTCTGACTCGTCTCTCTCTCTTTCCCCAGCTCCAGTCCTTCTCTTCTAATTAAATTTTCTTTTTTGCCCTGCTTTAATAGCAGCCATTTTAGCACCAATGGCTTTTTCCGTCACTAACAGTTTTCTTTTTTAAATCTTTGCTCTCTTTAAACGGCGTTATCAATGCACTGTTGTATCGCCAAAGGATCATTCGTTTCTATCTGTTTTGCTTGTTGGATACATTGGTCAAATGTTTTGTGTAAGATCTCCATAATTACTGTTTGTACCACATCGATACTAAGTAGCAAACAACAGAAAAGAAAAAAAAACAATTCTGAACGTGTTACGAGTGTCCCACCATCAAGAACAACTAGCTCATTCTATCAAAAGTACTGTCACACAAAATATCAATGTCTGATTCAGATTTGGGGAGATGGAGGGACAAAGAATAATTTAAATAGGAAAAAAAGAACCTAGCACCTCAGTACCTCAAGAACTATTTACAAGAGGCTTCTAAACCCGTAATTTAAAACATGTACATAAAGCTAGTCTGTTTGCTTTCTTTCTTTCTTTCTTTTGTGTGTCTGCACCTATTCCAGTACATTTTTCAAACAAATCTCCTTTCTCGCGCCCTACAAACTCTCTTTCTTAATTAGCTCTTTAACTTAATACTATGGGGCCCATTAACAGCAACTGGTTTTTCATTGTGTGTCATTCCCGGGACCATAGTTCGATCTCATTCCCGGAACGATATCAAAATTTGATTCTTTGAACTACAGAATTCAAACGAAAAGTTTCAATCTGTTCCCTAAAAAGATACAGATGGCTTGTAATTCAATTTCACAATTACGGGGATGGAGGGGGGGAGAGACTACTCTTAGTTCCACAGTCTGGCTGGATACATCATTTTAGCCATCTGACAGTCTTCTTATTGAAGTTCAAGTAGATATCTCCCCAACTCAAAGTATCACGCCAGGTTAACATTCAAACAGTCTTTATGTGGACGTAATAAAAGTGTCAAACACAAAGATTCGTACAAATAAAACACGCTTTTACCAGCGTCACTCCGAGTGCTACACACTAAAATAACATGCACTGTCACTGATGTCATCAGAACTAGGTTGGCACACGCTACTACAACGTCACTGGTGTGGCCACGCCTTGGCAGTACACACCTGTACAGTCTCCTGTTTCTGGTAACATTCTGAGACTGTTCATCGATTAAAACAATGAAACTACACCTGAACTTTTTCATATCCGTCACGTTGAAGAACCGTTTCCCCCCAAGCATTGTCCTCTCACTTCATGGTGTTTCAACACACACATTCAACTCAACGCATTCTTTTATATTTTCTTCATTATAAGGATGACATTTCCTCTTTCTGCGTCTCTTGGACTTACGCTGTAGAGACGATTTTCTTTAATGTTTTGCCATAAAAGAAAGGAGGATAAAAGGTGAAGAATTTTAAAACTGAGTTCCTGTCAGAAACGTTTTCTTGAAGGCTTCAATCAACTAAAAACTTTCACACCTGATCGCGCAGTCTCCGGTGTGAAGACAGTAGATGATGACGAGTCCGTTCCCTAAGACGGCTCATTCTGCCCTGAACAGTTATGACGCACGGTTGCTGTGCATGCAAGGCAGCTCGGCAGAAGTACACCTCGCTTGAGAAGTGTTCACTGATGGTCAGGTAAACATGCAGGAGAGCTCCACCATTGACGGGCCAGTGCGACTGCCTACAGCTCATAAGAGAGAGTTTGGACATTGCACTGTGACAGCACAGCCGTAGACGGGTTGCAACGGCATTGGATTGTGACAGAGTTAACTCGGACTCGGACTAGTTACTGGTTCCGTTGAATGGTTTGGAAAGAATCCTGACAAGACCCCCATGCCAAGTCTGGACTGAACCGGCAAGGTAAGAGTGCATATGCGTGAATGTGCCGAGAGGGGGTTTTGGTATATAAATGAACACTCCGAAGTGTAAGGTAATTTCACCCATGCTGAGGACGGCCCGTCTACCCCGGATTCCTCCTACCGACCGAAGATACCAACTCCGACCAAACCTGCCAGCATACAAGTCTGCCATGACAAAAGCTCCATGCTGCAGCTCGCTGTGGCGACAACTTGTCTCTAAAGGCGAATGCTGTGAGGACGTTATTAAACTCAATCTCTTCATGTAGGTAAACATTAATCTTCTCGGCAGCAATCGAGCTGTGCCCCAAAGCAAACAGTTTTAGAAACAATGTACAAGCAGCGAGAAACACTAGCCGTCCTGAAAAAAATCTGAACGCGACATGAATTTAAAACTATACTGGGCCGTTCCTTTTTTCTTTTTTTTTAAACCAGGATTTCCGATTGCACCAAGTCAGGTTTTATCCAATAATTCTACGTGACGCATAGTAGCTAAACTTTTAAATAATTGCTTTAGTTTCAAAATGAATACAATAATTACAGACTTTTTAGGTACCTATAATTTCTGCCTTGAAAGTGTTGTTGTAGCAGCTAAACCGACAAGCATTTATAAAACCATTCTTTTTATGAAGACAGTTTAAAAACTTCTACGCATCCGCAATGTCTGCGTAAAAATACATATGATTTTTTTTTTTCTTTTTTCATTTGTTTTTTTCGGGGGGGGGGGGGGGTCATATTAATTGTCTTACAGGTCTTTTCTGTCACTATCAATGTCTAACAATATATCATCCGTCTAAACACTTTTTTTTTTAGAAAAGACGTTAAAACATACAAAGCAAAGCAAAGCTTAGGGCTGCTGAACCTAGTTGTCTGAACAAAATGAAAGTAAGCTTATATATAATCATGAAAATGACAATTAATGCTACTGATGACGTAATGACAATCCAAGTAACCTATTTCATTTTGTTATACCTGCACAGTCCCAAACAACGGTAATAAAATTGGTTGTTTTCAGATGCAAACTTTCAAGTTTCAAACAGTCTTTTTTTCATTTCCCGATTACGATTGCCCTCTTAAATTAAGCTGAACATGAGCTATATTTCTAAATATCTGATTTTTTTTTCATTTTACTTCACCCTATGACTTTTTTAATCCAGCCATGTTTTCATTACATTGCGCTTTGTATGAAATGGTTTGAAGAGTGTCTTGCACAGAATTAGTTCTCTTGATGGCGATATGTCCTGTTCGTTTCGACACTTGCACGTTTGATTGACAGTATTTGTTCGCCGTTTTCCTTAAGCAGGTCATATCACTAGCTTTTCGCTTTGATCAAACTTTATGGGAGCAAGATATCTTCGCATAGGTAGTGTCCAAGGAACAGTTGCTTCTCAGGGACAGCTGGCTGTCACCGAAGAAGGTGGTTTTCCCTTGAAAGCAGCTGGTTAATGCGAGAGAATTATTCGTTTCCCGTGGAAGCAGCGAATTGTTCTGGGAAACCGTTGCTTCTCTATGAGGATAAATGATTGTCCTGGGGGCTGGGGGGGTGGGGGGAGTCCCTTTCCCCGTGAGGGCAGCCAATTATTGCGGGGAAAAGTTATTTTCTCAAAATGGTTACCCGTTTTCACAGAGTAATCATCAACTGAAAAAAAGAGGGAAAGCGGGGGTGGGGGTAGGGGATGGAGTGTGGGGGAGGGGGTTTCCCCCCATGATGCGCTACTTTTAGGGGTCCATTTCCCCTGTTTAGCGGAAGGTTTTGAAACGGAAAATAACGGTTTCCTCGGGACAAATGGGATGCTTTTATGGAAGTGGCTGCCTCTCTCTCCCTCCCCCCCCCCCCCCCCCCCCCTTCCCGGTAGATCAAAAACACAGCCCACTGCAAAGGTTTTCTGGAACACGGCCGTTGGTGGCCATTCGGAGTGAGCTAAACTCTCGAATGAGTTGATGCGTACTTTGAGACACCCACTGTAACAAACTTGTCTTGATTTCTTATTAGCTGGAGTGACCACCCTTTAGCCAATAGCCAACGGTAAGAAATCTCTTTTCGTTTTGTACCCCCTCCCACTGAAACCCTGTTTCTGTTAAATGCTAAGGACAATCTGATCGTAGGGAACATTTACTATGACAACAGAACATAGAATGCTATAAGATTCCAATAATTCAGCTTCAATATTTGACCCAAAGGTCCGGAACAAAAGGGGCACGAAAGCAAATCTTTACCTGTTTATGTAATCACCACCACTAATAATTCCTGCCAATTCCCCAGGAGACGAAACTCCAGCGAGAGACCCGAGCCCTCTCCACAAGAGTGGAATCACTGGATCCTACTCGCCGTCATGTTCTCATTTCTCTTTCCTCGCCAGCCCCCCGAAAAAACAACTCTTTACGGTGCCGTGTTTGTTACTCCGCAGAATAGACACCTTCTGCTCATTCCCTTCTTAGACAGACCACGGCGGCATAGCTAGCAAGTTATATAATGTAAAAGACAGAAAAAAGATCAAAATTTCTGGAGCGCAGACAGTCGCATTAGCCACAAAGCCAGACAAAGAGCAGACGACAGCAAAGAAAGATTTTTTTTTTTAAAAAGCAGAGATCAATAAGGCGGCAGGAAACGGGAACTTTTTAGCACATACAAAGTTTCCATAAAGTAGGTAAACAAGTTAGTACAATTTAGCCTGAGAGTGCTCTCAATATCCCCACGGTACGAAAACGAGAGTCGGGTGTCATTAGGACCCTGAGAACAGGCTTTCTTCTTTCTCAGCTCTTCTCTGCTGTCTCGTCTCTTTCACTCCAAGCACCTGCTCCCCCATTTTTACAACCACTTCCATCCCATCCTCCCCCTTCCCTCCCGCGCTCTACCTTTACCCCCTAGTCCAAGCTCTCTTCCAACCCCTTCTATTCTGCCTCTGCCACTCCAGGTTAACCTCGTCCCCTCTTCTTGCTCCCCCCAACCTCACACACACACACACACACACACACACACACACACACACACACACACACACACACACACACACATACACACACACACACACACACACACACACACACACACACAACACACTATCCCTCCCTCCATCCCCTTGTCCTTCTTCTGTATCTTCTGGTCTAGATTTTCTTGACCTTTCTTTCTTTCTACCTCTCCCCTTCCCTTGTCAGGAATTCTGCCGAAGTTCCTGATCGTTTTGTAAATGTTTATGAATATAAAAAAATATGTCCACAAACAAGAAATCCAAAACTATTGAAAAGAGAAGGATGTTTCGTAAATGTTTAAAAATTAAAAAAAAGAATGCCCACAAACAAGAATTCAAAACTACTGAAAAGAGACAGATGCTTAAGTTTCATGTTAATCAAGTTTCAACCTCTTGTGCCAAGTCATGAAAAGCGCGCTGCTTTTGTAATGAGATCTTGGAAGAATGGCGTAAGCAAATAACAAAAGTCGACAGGCTTATAAGTGATTGACCTGGAGAATGGTCAGTTGTCTCCGAGGACAGACTAGTCGGTGGCTTCCTAGTACGACGACGCGATGAGAGGGCGCATGCCTCCAGTGATGTGTGTGTGTGTGTGTGTGTGTGTGTGTGTGTGTGTGTGTGTGTGTGTGTGTGTGTGTGATATGACACATGGGTGTCATGTTAAATTGAAAGAAAAGGTCACGATTGGCTTATGATAGAAAAAAACAAATCTCCTGGTAAGATGCTGCCAAAAGGGGGGACAGGATATGAAAGAAGGTTTATAATTCTGCCAATATAGCTGTTTCATCAACTGATTAAAACATGATCAATTAACTCTTATCAACTTTTCCCTGTAACTTCACCAGTTTAGAATAGGTTAAAACTGTTTGCTTTTTGAGAGAGGCACTAGCAAAGGTGAGACTTTAATTCGACAGGATTAATTCGACATGAGTCTGCTCCAAAGAGGCCTAACCGAACAGTAATCTGCATGGCAAGTCCATATGGATCAGGGCGGTTTTTCTTCTTGTCGATTTTTTTCCGTTAATACTCGAGACATTCTTGATAGCATTGTTTAAGGTCAACTCACAAAAGAAAGGTCAGTGTGAGTTCGTTTTTGTTTGTTTGTTGTTGTTTTTTTTTTTACCTCTGTTGTAAAATGAATGAGAAGCAATGTTCATGTATATTTCATGCAAACAGTGCAAAAAATAGTTATTAAAAGGGAAAAATCTCTTTCGTTGTCTGTCTGGTTGTGCTTCTCTGTTGCGCAAGCATAATTCTTTTCTCGTCTGTCTCGTCTCTTCCTGCTCCTTTCAATTTCACCCCCCTCTCGCCACCCTTTTTCACCACCCCCGTCGGCGTCCTTTACCCCTTTACTTGTGAGTTAAAATGGGAAGTCTGGAATCACACAATCGAGTTTTATCCACTCCATGAATGCGTCTCTGAGACTTATTGAAACTTTCTAAAAAGTACTGCAGGTTTCTGTATCTCTCTGGCCTAGCTGACGATGTGCTGAGGCTGCCTGCCAGAGGAAAAAGCTGGTATGGGCGAGGAGCCATAATAAGCGGCGTGCGGGCATTGCCACTCTGAACACATGAAAGACGACAACAACAACAACAACTACAACAACAACAGCAAACAATCACGCCGTCCCCCCCTTCAGCAAGATCATCTCATGTAGTAATTGTTTATCTGGCAATTCTGATACTTTTTCGGCCCATTTGCGTAACAAGTGATAATTCTCTCTGATCCCACCAAGAAACTCCTATGATTGTTGTTGATTTGCTAATTAAATAACACTAAGCGCCAGAGCCTTCTGAAGTAAGATAAAGCCGAGATCAACAGCTGACTGGAATGAAAGTTCAGTACTTGAACAAGATGATACTGGCAGGTCAATCAGTCTGCACCCCCCCCCCCCTCTCCAAGTGTGTGTGTGTGTGTGTGTGTGTGTGTGTGTGTGTGTGTGTGTGTGTGTGTGTGTGTGTGTGTGTTTGCTTTGTGTATGTGATTAAATCTCATCCACTGAGAAGATATTTTAACCCGCCCGCCGATCCCGTCTCCTTTTCTGAAAGTTTTTACTTTCCAAATGTTTAAAATGCTATCTTAAATGTATCATCTATCCTTCGGCGTCTAATTTGAACATAGAGCACGGCTTCCTCCCCCCCCCCCCCCCCCTTCCCACCCGCCCTTCCGTCCATCCCAAACACACACACACACACACACACACACACACACACACACACACACACACTAAAAACTGGGGGGAATCTCCAAAAGGCAGAGACAAGGCCCTTGATGCATACTGCTCAAGTGTCGTCTCCAGAGTCATCTCTCATGCCCCCCAACCTCCACGCAGCCTCAACATCAGCAGAAAGAGCCGAAAAGCCCAAAGTCAGCTACGTGATCTGGTCGGCAAGCGGGTGGTGCGCATTTCCCCAGCGGACAAAGGAGGAGCCGTGATCATACAGGACTTTGCCCAATACGAACAGGAAGCTATGCGACAACTGGAAAACACCACCCACTACCAGCCTCTGACACATGACCCCAGCAAAGAAACTGCCAGACGTTCCAATGAGCTGGTCGGAGATCTTTACGACACAGAACTCATTGACAGCAAATGCCGCGACTGGGCCCGGATTGAAGAGGAACGAGTCCGAACAGCAGTATTCTACCACCTGCCCAAATTACATAAAGGCCGCACTAACCCTCCAGGTCGCCCAGTCGTGTCTGGCGTCAATGGACCAACAGAAAGTTTGTCTCGGCTGGTCGATCATTGGCTGCAACCTGTAGTCCAGAGCTTGCCATCATACGTGAAATACACCACTCACCTGCTGCAGACGACAGAAGAGTGGAACAGCACCATCACACCACTTAATGAAGACGCCCTCATTGTCACCATCGACGTCGTGGCACTTTATCCGAGCATCCCTCGAATGAAGTAGCATCATCCCTGAAGGACATGCTAAGCAACCAGACTGCAGACAGTGACGTGCCTCCCATCACCACCCTCCTTCAAGTTGTGGACCATGTTCTACAAAACAACTTGTTCGCTTTTGTACAAGCAGGTCCAGGGTACAGTAACAGCACACCCATGC
>CM031597.1:113668215-113693215 GCA_018398815.1 Conus ventricosus | reverse complement strand
GACGTGTTTTTACTCCTGCATGTGAGGTGTTTTTACTCCTGTATGCGAGGTGTTTTTACTCCTGTATGTGAGGTGTTTTTACTCCTGCATGTGATGTTGTTTTTATCCCTGCATGTGATGCGTTTTTACTCCTGCATGTGATGTGTTTTTACTCCTGCATGTGATGTGTTTTTACTCCTGCATGTGTTGTTTTTATCGCTGCATGTGATGTTGTTTTTATCGCTGCATGTGATGTTGTTTTTATCGCTGCATGTGATGTTGTTTTTATCGCTGCATGTGATGTTGTTTTTATCGCTGCATGTGATGTTGCTTTTATCACATCTGATGTTGTTTTTGCCCCTGCATGTGAACTTGTTTGTACTCTGGCTTGTGATTTTGTTCACTCCTGCGTGTGATGTTTTCCTCACCCTGTATTTCATATTGTTGCAAGGAGACAGCTGGTCAGTGACAACAATGTCGACCAATGTGACGAATATCTCTCTCTCTCTCTCTCTCTCTCTCTCTCTCTCTCTCTCTCTCTCTCTCTCTCTCTCTTTCGTGTAGTGTTGTGCTGTGTTGTGTGGTGTTGTGGTGTTGTGTTGTGTTGTTAGGTTGTGGTGTGTTTGTGTGAACGAGCAAGCGAGAAAGAGAGAGACAGATAAAGAGAGGGACAAACACAGTGACAGAGAGAGAAATCCGTATAACAGTAATTTCTGAGAGATTTGTGAAACAGCAGTACTTTCCGACGACCAGACGATAGGCTGGCTACCTGAAGCAACTTTTAACCACATTCATCCCCACTCCCATCCCTTCCACCTTTCAGCCCTGTCTCAAAAGTGACCCTGAGAAATCGATCAGGCGCTAGAAAGTAGGCCTACCAAGCAGACGAATCGATGGCATGGTGGCTACCTAGTTTAACTGCTGTTGGATGGCTGGTTTACGCCATGCGAATTTAAATACGAATATCCCTCTCCGTTGGTTGCTTAATGCATCTAAACTCAACCATCAAATCACATGTGAATAGGGAAGAAAAAATCATTTGCGCTGCAGAAAAAAAAAAAGAAAACTTTCCCTCTTACATGCAACAGACCACCGTCTTCTTTGCTACCGAGTGCCGACTATTTAATAATGAATTAGAAGGAATCATTTTTTTTCAACATAATGCTCTGTGGTTGCGCAAATGGTAAAGACTATTGTACACTCGTGTTGTAGGCTTCTTCGATTTTTCATCCTATGTGATCGATGGACCCGTGCCCACGCGTAACGTCACTCGGGTCTCTGAAAGAGAGCACACGGAAGTACACACACCTCCCCTCGCCCAGTATGTGCGGTTGAAATCCTAACGGGTTAATGCGAAGGTGACTATTTTTCAAGCCCACCCAGTCGTCCGAGCTACGTCAAGCGCATTATTCACACGCCGATCATCCACACTGGACCAGGACGGTCATTACCCATGGTCATCCTATTTCACCACGTCCTATCGGATCGTTTCGGAGCGTGGATCTCCGTCGTCACAAAAGCTTTCTCGGTGTGAAATTTGCACTGTTCTCCCAGGGTAGTGAGAGTAGTGCACTTCTTTGTTTTAATGTCCACAATCATCATGTTGATTATTCTGACACTTTTGTGTGTATGACCATTTTTTATCCCGCCATTAAGGCAGCCATACTCCAACTTCGGGGAAGGTGCATGCTATGTGTAACGTGTCATCCATACCAACGGCCAAACTGGCCTTGTCTTCCGAAAGTTGGTGATGGGATTTTACATGTGTGCAAGATGATGTGCGTGCGTTCACACACAGAACCTCGGTTTATAGTCTCATTCGAAGGACTATATGGGGAAAGGCGTCAGAACCAATGTTAACTCCGAGGGGAAATCCCCTTGTACCGAAACGGCCCGGCAGAGATGCGAACCCGCATCCCCAAGATTACGAGTCCGGCGCTCTACCAACTGAGCTATTCCGGCCTGTGTGTGTGTGTGTGTGTGTGTGTGTGCGTGTGCGTGTGTGTGTGTGTGTGTGTGTCCGTCTCCCTGTCGGTATGTGCGTGCGTGCGTGTCCGTGTGCGTTTGTTTGTCTTTGTTTATTCACCAAACTGGATTTTCCTACAGATTTTTACCACGAACGACTTCTCAGTCAAGGGGGTGGGAGTGGAGTGTGGATGGCAGTCTTTAAACGTGCCCGAAGTACATACATACACACATGTGTACGTATGTACTTTAGCCGCGTGAAAGACGAGTGCGCGCCGGTGCGTGCGTGCGTGCGTGCGTGCGGGCGTGCGTGCGTGTGTGTGTGTGTGCAGTTAATGGTAAACTGATTACGCTTCAGAGATCCATTTGAGTTTGAAATTGCGCAACAGAGTTGCATCTGAACTTTTCCTTTCATAATATTTCCCAGCGTCAACCAGGTCCATAATACACGGATACCTACAGCCTTCATCAGAACATTTTACCATTTTCGAAAATGCGTCTGTTCAGTGGGCGACAATCAACCACGCGATTCCGATCTTCCCATTTGATGCCACGGGTCACTCAGTCCTGAACTGAAACTGAGCAGGGCTGAAAATTTCCTAAAAGTATATATCATGACCTCACGTCATCCGCCCGTAATGCCTAGCACTGCGGCACGGCGTATGGGTGGACAGTCATTTTCATCGCAAGGTAAGTATTCCGCTTTTCACCCCTACTGCGCCAATCAATGGGAGTCTTGAGGATTTCAGACAGACATGGCTCTTCCTCTCACTGATCCATTAATATGGGATGTTCTGATCTTATCTATTCATGCACTGGCTTCGAGCCTGTAATTTTCTTCCAACCGGCGAATTTATCAAAGTCACAAAAAGAAACTGATCTGCCTTTTTTGTAGCTAACGAAGCCCTCGGCACCACATGGCTCCCCGACGACAGAAGACCTCTGCTTTGTTCTTATTGTCTTTTATGACGATGATGACCGTAGACAGAGCCACAGACAAAAAAAGGCTGTGACCTTATGTTCTGACCTTATGTTCTGACCTACTGACATCCTGGGGCACAGCAGACATCACGAGACAGTGAAAGGGAGCCATCCTCAAAATGTCAGCATGAATGAACAAACGAAGGGTGCACCGCGTGCAAATGCAAATGAACCTTCTCTGCAATGACGTTATGCAGGGTATGTCAGCATGAATGAATGAACAAACACGGGGTGTACCGCGTGCTGGTGTAAATGAACCTTCTCTGTGTTAATATTACGTAAGGTGATTGGACTGTTACTCAGAATCGTTGATTCTATGGTTCGTTTCGTACTTTAAGGATGTGATCATATTTCGTTCTTAGGATTTTGTGGAAAGTGTCATCTGATACATTTGCGATACAAACCTTTTCTTTAAACGATCTGTTTGTTCCTTGAAAAAAAAAACTGAAGTAAATTTCAACAATTGTGATGAATTTGTTTCTATGATAGTAAACACGTACTTTTAAGATATAAACTGTTCAGTATGTTTCCTCATACGTACCACCGAAGGATTTCCGTTCTTATGTTTATTTTTGTTTTGAATTTGGAATTATCATGCAACAAAATACGTGAGATACCGTTTGTGTGAGAATTACACATATGTTGTTTCAAATTGGTTATTTTAATAATTTGACAGAATTTAAAGTATTTCTCTCAAGATGATTCTGTAGGCCGTGTCTTTTACACGTGATGGCAGGGCCAATTTCTTATCACCCAACGCTCCAATAATTCTAAACTAAATAATAATAAGGGTGTTTGTTTGGTTGTTTTTTAACAAGCACAGCTAAGAGTTTAAGCGTTTGAATGGTAAGTAGCTAGATACCCCCACCCCCCACCCCACCCCCATTTTTTGTATATGCTTTAAACTGATTCTGGAAGCACCGTTACGGATCTTTCCTTTTATTTGTGCGTTTTAGAGATAATCTACATCTGAATTAATTATCACTGAACGTGTGCGGGATGCTTTCACAAATCATAGTCAGAATTTATTAACAGGGTTACATAACAGACAACTGTTGTTTGAAACGATAAATAAACCAACACCTGTGCGTCGGTTCAACCACTGATTTTGAAACGATTTTTCAAAAACTGATGGCAGTAATTGATGTTCAGCGACTATGCACGACAGGGTGCTGGATATGTGAATAAATGGATATTAAGCAAAAGAATGTAATGCAACTGGTTTGACCGTAAATATCTTATTCACAGAAGTAGTCTGATGTGAATGTCGTTCTTCTAAGTCAGAAGACAACATATCATACGTGTGCGTCGTTGTTTTTTTTTGGGGGGGGGGGGAGAAAAAAGAAGAACGAAATGCGACGAAGAAGAAAAAACCGTCCAGCAGTTTTATGGGATACTGGTGATCCGTGTTACTCATCGATATTTTTTTCAATTCTCTATTTGTTTTCCTGTCCTTGTTCCTTGATTATTTATTTGACCAACAAAATTGCCTCTCACCTTGCCTTTCGGGTGTAGGAAATGATTAGTGATTGTGTGACCTCAGAGAAAGGACATGGAAGGAGAGCGGACCGAGAACATAGCTGGAAAGAATGAACGACTGAGAGCAATTTTTTTTCTTCTCTTATATGTTTGATGAGGGGGTGGGGTAGGGTGTATAACCTGCCTGTTTTTCTGTATTGCTCTTTTTCTGCTGAGTGTGTGAATGTGCCTCTGTGTCTGTGTGTGTGGTGGTGGTGGTGGTGGTGGTGTTTGTGCTGCTGCTGCTTTCCGGTGTCACAAGTACGGTCTGAAGCAACGTCTTAAGGATTTCTCAACGGACAATGTTCACCTCAGCTGATCTTAGTGAATATCTTGAAAACAGAATCTCTGACAATTGCTCTGCGATCAGGAAAACTTCGATTTGTTTGTTGAGCTCTCCAATCCATCGTGTTTTAGATCCAATGCGGATACGATTACAGAGAGATTTTGTGTCGGTCTGTGTACGGATACAGGGGACACACATACGCGCAGGCAATGAAAAGGATTTCCGAACAAAGGCAATGTTTTACCTGCGTCTGCATTCAAAGTCTTCAAACCAGTCTGATTAATCAGAGATGATGTTTTATCTGCCGTCAGACTACCGCCATCGCAAACACGACGTTTGGTCAGTTTGTATGAACTCGCTGGTCCCAGAGACAGAATCATAATCACGAATAGCCAAACTTGCTGTAGGAGACTAATTTGTTCAATTGATCATTGTTAACCAAACCATGTAATGACGTAGGTGCGCTACAATTCAGCTGAATGCGCAAGCAAGCAGGTCTCCCTTCACGAGGTCGTGTCACGCAGAAGTTCACCAGGTACGGACGGATACGTCACGCCACAACTTTTTAGAGACCCGAGATGATTCTGCTGAGAACGGCAGAAGATGGTCAACAGAAAACAGTCCTGGATGGACAGACATGGCTTCTCTTCAACAGAACTCAAGACTGAGAACAGAGTGGAACTCAACACTGAGAACTGAGTCATAGGATCGGGAAGGAGTGTTATAATGAGGTAAGCCGGTTTTCAGTTTACCTGAAACATGTGCCTGTATACCACAGCACTAATCGAAAAAAAAAAAAGGAAAACGATCTCAATTACACTTACACTTAACAAATCAAATCACAAATTAGTCAACAAGTTAGGCAGATACATAAAAAAACACCAATGGGCAGATTGTACTTCCTGATCGACAAAAATACAATGTGATATAACCACGTCCATTTTCCAATGATTACAAAACAAAATGTTCTGTCTCGGTAACAAGAAAGCAAATGGACAGTGATGCAGAAAATCCTAAAGGTAAACGTGCAGAAACAATGAAAATTGTAGAAAAAAAGAATAATACATAAACAAAAAGCATATAATTTCCAGAAGACTCGAATGCAATTTACATTTAATAAGCCCCTCGCAGATTTTTACGTTGACGAATGGACCAGAAAGACGGCAAAAGACTTCCCCAGTCACAGACAGATGAGCAAAAATGACAAGAAACCAACAGTCACGTTTCTGGCATATGATGCCCAGGAGGTACTAATGTTTGTGCGATGAAAGGATCCGGGGGAGGGAGAAGAGATAAGGGTCAAACCAGTGAAAGATTCACCAGGTACACAATCTTTAGGATCTTGTGTACTGGACCTAAAATGTCAAACGGTTACATAAAGAACAGGAATTCTATCAATGCCTGCTGTTATAGGGTATATTCTCATTAAGGTCTAGCGCCAATCGGCTTGCAAGCAGCAAGCAGCTACATGAAGAAAATGGTAGGTATACCAATAGCATTTGGCCCAAACGGGATGACCTCGTTTAGTAAATCGAGTCACAGAAGTATGTGCTTTACTCCTTGCTTTCGTTTGTCGATAAATGTAAAGAGATTTCAGATAACGAAGTCCTTTGTTGTCCAATACCATGAAATACTCGCATGTCGATGTCCACTTATTTAAATATTTTCGGCTAACTACCCGTTCTTTTTCACAGTATGTCTTCTAACGTCACCTACTGATGCCGTGGGCGTTAAAATTCAGAGAAGTTGGTATGTAAAAAACGTATACCAACAGGTGTATAACTTTCGTTTTGTCTGCATTTATGCCTAGTTTTTGTTTATCATTGAACTGCAGGCCGTTCAGAGAGCACTCCTCTACACTACCTACAAGTTTTAAAAAATCTGAATATCATCACACCCCACTCCTCCTCTCTTCTTCCTTTCCTATTCCAACCCCTCTCCATCCTCTCTCTCTCTCTCTCTCTCTCTCTCTCTCTCTCTCTCTCCTCTCTCTCTCCTCTCTCTCTCTGAAGGGACAAGGACCATAATTATGAAAAAAGCATTTTCTTGTTCACCTGTTGCCCTTGGGAATAAAGATTATCAATTAACCAATCAATCAATCTCTCGCTCTCTCCTGCCCTATTCCTGCCCCCCCCCCCCCCCCCCCCCCCTCCTTTTTTCCACCTGTAAGGCAATACGATAAGAAGCAAGTTATTCCTCCTTCCACCTCATCAAGAAACACGTGTCTGGGTTAAAAACCGATAGCCCGATAAAGATTCAAGGATGTGAAAGATGAGGAGGATGAAGCTGAAAATGAAACACACACACACACACACACACACACACACACACACACACACAAAATCCCACTGAGCACTGTGCTACAAATCACTGGAACCTGTCCATAACATATCGCCCAACTGCTGGCAGCACAGGCAGCCTGCCTGACGTTCGCCATAATTTATTTCAGTTTCGCATTCAGGTTCTTCAAGGAGGTATCACTGCCTGCGGACTAGTCCATATGCGCTATACCATATACTATGTCTCGAGACCACACTGTGCATGATTTAAAGCTGATGGATAAATGAATTAATGATTAAGATGAGAGAATTTAGGAAAGGGTCTCGTAGCTACGATTTTGCAGATGTCTGCCCTTCGCATTAGCCCATCGCACGGGTCAGACCTTGTGTATCTACCAGGCACTGGCTGTGCCAGTGTGTGTGTGTGTGTGTGTGTGTGTGTGTGCGTGGTGCGTGTGCGCGTGCGTGTGTGTGTTTGTGTATGTGGTGAGTGTACACTGTGTGTGTGTGTATGTGTGTGTGGGGGCATGGACCTATGCGTGTGTCAGTTATGCTGTGCGTGTGTGTGTGCATGTGAGAGCGCGCGTGCGCGCGCGTGTATGTGTGTGCGTGTGTGTAATTTGAGTGAGTATGCTCCTGAACGCACACATCTGCGCATGTATCTGCACACATATATGTATATGTGTGTCTGTCCGTGTTTATTAGCGCGCGCGCGCGCGCGCGCGCGTGTGCGCGTCTGTGTGCCAATGTCGCACATGCGTGTGTGTATGTGCATGCGCAGGCATGTGTATGTGTGTGCGATAAAGCACGAGCGCACGCCTGTGTGTGTGTGTGTGTGTGTGTGCGTGCGTGCGTGCGTGCGAGCGAGTGTGTGTGTGGGGGGGGGGGGGGGGAGGGCGCGCCATAGACAACGATGGAGTGAGATGGCTCCCTAATGTCGACAAATGGCTGCCTGTCTAATGTCAGCCAGAAAAAAGTATCAACGTGACTTGGGCGATTTTCATGACAGAAAAATCTAGACGTAGAAAACTGCGTACAGAATCCGATAACGGATTCAACTGTGGAAGGGGAAAATGTGTCAAACTAAAAGGGCACTGCGGATAACGCTGCCCTTTTCTCCCCTCACTCCCCACCCTCATTCGCCTCCTCCAGGAAATCAGTTTACCGCGAGATGAAGAAATGGTAGGTACGGCCTGAAAGAGTTACTTCCCATGTGCATTTTGTACTGAACAGCATGTCGGGAAAAAATGAAATGTCAATACCAGCCGCCGTGGCGAAGAGGTTAGCGTCGCGGACTTCCGGCTAGGAGGTCGTCGGTTCAATTCCCATTAGAGCCATTTCCTTGTGGGATTTTTTCTGTCCCGACTTACTCCTACCCCGAGTTGAGTTCGCTATGGGCTCATTTGGGAAGACTAGGACCACAAAGTCGAGTTTCATCCACTTAAGGGATGCGTCTCTGAGAGGACTGCTTAAATTCCCTAACACTGCTTATGTCTGTGGTGCTCGGGCCTGGATGAAGCTAAGACATGTAATGGAAGTAAGAGTAGAATACACGCCTGTCATACAGTCTCGGACCTGAATGGAAATCTGTACGATCATCTTCATCTCTTTGTCCTCATCGATCAGCATTACAAAAAAAAGGGGGTTTCAAAGTCTACGACCCTTCATGCCCTGCTTTCATGGTCACCTCAGTTACGATTACCTCTCCTCGCCTAAGGCATTGGTTTGGTTCTGCCGGGAGCACCGATGGACGGACACAGTGGCGCTCCCAGGATGGAAATCTCACTCACGCTGGCTCCGCAACTAAGATAATATCGACGTCAGTAGGGAGGTGAATAGGTGGTGTTCTGCGTATGGTGGATCAGACAGGCACCATTGAATACCAGCGGAGAGACTCGGCAACAGTGCTGTGTCTCCTGTGGGTTTCCTCATGACGGCTCGACATTTACTGCTCCCTGTGGACTGCCGGTGCCGCGGCTGTGGCGTGACAAACCAGGCTGTGGCTGTGGACGGGGAGGACCGGAACAAGCGGCTTGAGTGCAATGCCTCTAAAATGGTCCAGAAGATGAAACGACGCAAAAAAAAGTATGTATGTAAACACAACGAAGCTTTAACATTCCATAAAATATGTTATTTCATAGATACTTCTATGTTTGTAAACAGTAACCTCACATTGTTTATGAGCAGCCGTGGCGTAGAAAGCCTTTCAATCGGGGAGGGGTGAGGTGGGGGCAGGACCAGGGGTACTTGGGGCACGGTAGGGGGTTGCCACCCGGACGCAGAAGGTAATGTAGATTTCTTAGGAACCCCGACGGCTATTGCTGGAAGCTGGAAGACGGCATCTATTTACTAGACATGCAGGTGTATATGTCTATATTTTAAAACGCTTCCTTGAGGGTTCTGTTGTAAAGCATCCAGTGGTCATCACACAATGGCATCTATCAGGGAGCAATTATGTCTTGACGGAATGTCGGGTGCACCTGCTGTGTCAACACAGCGCGGGCTTCCAAAGGAGGTGCGGGAATGCTCCCGGCTGGTTGGTTTGGCGGTTGGGCATTGTGCTTCTCTGGGTCTTATGGCGCCTTCGGGTGTATCTTTTTTCTTGTCTGAATTTTGGCCGAGTCTAGGGAAAGGCCAAGTGACGGTGAAGGGGAAAAAAACACTGATCACAGAGAAAATCTGTTGACAGCGCAAAAGACTGCAGCCCAGGATCCTTTTCAGAAGGCACGCAAGACCCTGTGGCAAAAGCCTGGCAGTATCTGGAGTTGCACTGGGGTCACCTGCCAGCAAAACAGCAACAAGTGAGCGGCGGGACGCACACAGCAGTTTGCTCGGCGGTGGCGTCTTCCGCGGTAGGCTCTGCAGTCATGAAACACGAGCTGGTACACCATGAGGAAGCTTCCGTAGAGATTCTGTTGTAATGCGTCCAATGACCATCACACAATTGCATGTGCCAGGGAGCAGTTATGTCCTTAACATTTTGATGGAATGCTATGTGCGTGCCAACACTCTATGTCAACACAGCGCGTGCTCCCGGTGTCGGGCATGATTGCTCCCTGCTGACTGGTTCGCCAGTTCAGGACAATATTTCTCCGGTACCACTGGCACCTTCAGATGTATCTTTTTCTTGTCTGCTTTTTCGCCAAGTCTGGGGAAAAGTTCAGTAATGGTAAGGCATGACCCACTGACCACAGGGAAAGTCCTGTTGACAGTGAGAAAGACTGCAAACACAGGATCTTTTCAGAGCCACATAGGAGCGTGTGGCGAAAACTTGGCTCTGTCTAGAGTTGTATTTGTCTCGCCTGTCGGCGAAACAATGATGCTGTGGGATGCACACAGCAGTTTGCCTGGTCATGGTCATGGCGTCTTTTGCCGGTGGGCTCCGCAGTCATGAAACCGGGCTGATACACCTATAGGGATGCTTCCGAGGAGGTTCAGTTGTGTGGCATCAAACGGTCATCATACTATGACATCTGCCAGGGAGCAACTAAGTCCCTTGCCGTCTTGATGGAATGCCATGTGCGTGCCCGCACCCTGTGTCAAAACAACGTTGGCTTTCGGGTGAAGGGGTGGGGGTGCAGGATTGCTCCTGGATGGTTGGTTTGGCGTTTGGGGACAGTTCATCTCAGGATCATGCTGGTGCCTTTGGATGTACCTTTTTCCTCCACAATTGGGAGGGAAGGAGGAGAGGAGCTGAGCGTTCCGATCCTCCCTCCATCCCTCGCTCCCCCCTCCCTCCTCCCCGTCTGACTACATCTTGACACAGACTCACATATGCTATCTGCTCGATTTAATTTGCCTGTTTCCTCTTGAAACTCATGTGGCAGCATGCTTGAGTCTCTTCTGGGTCATCTTTGAATGCAGCTAGGTTTTTAATCGTCTGTGGGAGCGCCAGTCGATGACACTGGGACTAGGGGATGGAGGGAGGGCTGCTAATCTGGGACTTTGTCTGGTCCTTTCTACGGTTGCTGTTGTCACAGGTACTGTCGAGTACAGCTAGAGCATTCTGTCCAGCTAGGAGAGAACTTGCTCAGAGCTGTAGTTTACATGTCGGGAAGGGGAGGTGGGGCTCAAAAGATGTTTCCTCCCCCGCCCCCTCCTCCTGAGTTCTCAAAAGGAGAGGGTGGGGCTGTGGGGGGGGGGGGGGGGGGCGCTTCCAACTCATTCCGGTTCTTATGCCACTGTAAGTTAGTGGACCAATTTGGCCCACCTTTTGATCTGGATGCTCACGAAATTTAGCGGGTTCGTCGGCTTAGGCTGCAGTCTCTCTTTTCTCCACGTTTTGCGGATTAATTCGCTTAAGTAGGCTGTGTAATTTTGTCGATAGGCAAACACACAAACAAACGCACGGGAAAATGTAACTTTTTTGGTGCGACGTCACGGTATAACTACTAATGTTCTCAAAAAGAGGCATCCAGAAGTCATGACCTGGAGTGCAGTACTAGAAATTGTAATTACCTTTGCGTCGATCATATTTCATAAATAGAGTTGCTTAAAAAAGATTAGTAACTCCGCTTATAAGAAACCCGGGTGTAAGAAAACTCGCCAGGAAAAAAAAAAAAAAAAAAGAAAAAAAGAAAACAGCTTCCCTGTCTTTGTTTTATAACTCAGGTGTGAGAAACTCGACTATAAGAAAAACGGTTTCCTTTCCCAGATCGGCGACTCACTTCGGCTGCAACAAAACCTCGGTTGTACGAAAGTTTTCTATCAAATAGCCGTGTTTTATTCATGTGACCTCGCTTGTATGAAAGACAATCTGCGTCCCTTCGGTATACGACAATGACGCCGGAAAACACTTCACCGGGTGAAATCGAGACGGAACGACTGACCGATAACAGGCACTTGACTATAGACCGGCCAGGCTGCACTTTTAGATTTTGTCTATATTACACATTACATATTACGACAAACGTCCTTCAAGCGCCTGTTATAGACTTTCATTTCCTCGCTGCTGTCATTCTCGCCATTAATGAAAAACCGGCCTTTGTCACAGACAGGTCAGTGCTGTTTTGCTACTTTCGTTGATGCTAGCTGTAGATGTCCATGCAAACCCGGGTCCACACCCAAAAAACTTTTTCCCCTGTGGGGTATGTGAAAGGAATGTGTCATGAAACGACACGGACGTCGCATGCGACGACTGCAGGGGTCTGGTATCACAAGAATTGCATTGAACTCTGCACAGCCGACTTCAGCCTTCTGAATAGACCCAGTATCAACTGGATTTGCCATAAATGCGACAGTGCAAAACTGTAGTACTTTCACCTTCCAGAGTTACTCTCTAAGCTCGTCAAACTACTACCACCCTCGTCAAAACCCAGTATTGACTCATTCAACTCGTTAAACCACTTCAGTCCCCTGAAAACCAGCAGCCCTAGAGGCCGCCAAGGAGACATGACAGCAAGTGAGCTTTCCGGGGGAAAACGCCCATAGTCCAAAGTTTGATGGCCCACAGGATGAGTCGCAGAGTCCCAAAAGCCACCAGCAAACCGGAGAAAGCAGAAGCACAAAGGAAAATGACAAAAAGCGATTGCACTCCTTTGTTTGAGGCACCCAAGAAGCGGAACCTCGAGTCTTAAACTAAATTGCCATAGTATAGTCAACAAGAGAGTGGAGCTCATAGCCTTGGTTGACTACATTAAACCGGATGTGATATTTGGATCAGAGTCGTGGCTAAAGACAAGCATAGGGGCAAGCGAGGTCTTTCCAGAAGAATATGAACCATGGAGGGAGGGCAGGGCAACACTAGCCGCAGGCGTGTTCATCCTTATACACAAATCGTAACTTCGTCAGCCGTACCTGAACTAAAAGGAACTTGTGATATGGTTTGGGCAAAAATCAAACCTCAACAGAGAAAGAGTTGCTCGTTGGGTGCTTCTACATGCCACAACACTCTAGCAGCGACTTGATGGAACTAGATCGGACATAACAGAAGGTTACCGGGAACTCCAAACAGAAGCAGATTCTGCTTGCAGATGACTTTAATTGTCCGGACATCGATTGGAACACAGCTACTGTGAACCCAGGAGCCCCAGATCGCCAGATCCAGCAGGACCTGACAGACTTGACGGCAGCAGCACAGCTCACACAAGTACATGACGAGCCCTTGCGGGAAAACAACACATTGGACTTTGTCTTCACGACGAATCCATCCCTCCTGAAAAGCACGGCTTCAGTTCCAGAATATCAGACCATGAGGCAGTAGTGACAGATTTTGATACCCAGCCACAGCGAGTGAAGAACAAACCTAGACGTCGCTACTTGTACCCTAGAGCGAATTGGGAAAACCTGAATGCAGGGATAGGGCGTATTACAGAGAGGATCAACAAAATGGACGAGAAAGGAGCCTACTTTTAGACGACATGTGGACTGACTTCAAGACGTCGCTGCTCTCAGCCATGGAAGAAAACGTCCCCTCATACATACAACGGAGAAACCACCGCTACCCATGGATCAACAAAGAGGTCAAACGGCAGGAAGAAGGAAAGACTGTATAAGCAAGCAAAGAAGATCGGAAAATGGGACAACTACAGATTTTTCCAAAAGGAATACAGGAGACGGATGAGAGCTATAGAGTGGGAGTACATCAACGACGCAATAGAAGGACTCCGGAATAAAACACAAAGCCTTTTTGGAACTACGTCAAGTCTAGACGCCAAGACAATACTGATGTGGCACCACTGAAGAAAGGCACGACCCTCCAGAGTGATGGCGCGACCAAGGCACAGATCTTGTTGGATCAGTTCAAATCCGTCTTCACATCAGATGACGGCACGCCACTTCCCAAGATGAATGGGGCACCCTTTCCAACTTTTGATGAGCTCATCATCGATACAAACGGCGTAGCCAAGCTGCTGAAGAACTTGAATCCAGCAAAAGCATGTGGACCGGATGGAATACCAAACAGGATCCTCAAGACCTGCGCTGACGCTATCAGTCCTGCCTTGACTTGCATCTACAGGCGCTCCATACACACGGGCCAGTTACCAGAGGACTGGCTGTCAGCAAACATCTTAGCAGTTTTCAAGAAGGGAGACAGAAACAAGGCAGAGGACTACAGTCCAGTTTCTCTAACTTCAGTGGCCTGTAAAGTCCTTGAACACATCATCTGTTGTCATTTTCGAAACCATATGGAGAGACAACATACTGACACACACGAACCATGGCTTCAGATCCGGCTACTCCTGTGAAACGCAGCTGATTACCACAATGCACGATCTCTTCGAGTCCTACGACGCCGGGAAGCAAACCGATGTGGTGATACTGGACTTCAGCAAAGCCTTTGACACGGTACCTCACAACAAGTTACTCCACAAACTCGACCAATATGGAGTACGATGGACCTATTCATGAATGGCTTACCAACTTCCTGACAAAAAGGAGGATGCCATTGGTCCTGGAAGGAGAGACATCAGGGGAGGTAGCTGTCGACTCTGGTGTCCCCGAGGGAATAGTGCTGGAACCATTACTCTGCATTACTCTCGGACGATTGCCTACTGTACCGCAACACTGACACCCTTCAGGACCACATCACCCTGCAGGAAGACCTGAGACACCTTGAGGACTGGGCAAGAGATGGGGGATGCGCTTCAACGCACAGAAATGTTACATCCTGTCCTCCCGAAGCAAGTCTGCCTACATGTACAGCCTCAATGGAGTCTTCCTGAAAGAGGTTCAGCAAAATCCGTACCTAGGAATGCTCATCTCAGATGACCTAAAATGGGGACAACATATTACCAACATCTCTCGAAAAGCCGGATCAACAGTGGGCTTCTACGCCGGAATCTCCGGAATTGCCCAAAGGAGTGCAGGCGCCTGGCGTACATCGCACAAGTGAGATCCAGACTAGAATATGCAGCAACAGTGTGGGACCCATACTACCAACAGGACACTGAGAAGTTGGAGAGGGTGCAGAGACAGGCAGCACGCTTCATCACAAAGGATTACAGGACCAGAGAACCAGGTTACGTAAGCCGAATGCTGCGGGATTTGAATCTCCCCCCACTGGCTGATCGTCGCAGACAGGCACGACTGGGCCTGATGTACAAGATAGCTGGAGATCTCATCCCCCCACCCCCCCCCCCCCCCCCCCCCCCCCCCCCCCCAAAAAAAAAAACAAAAAAACTTCCTGACCCCTGTAGTGCTGGCCGCAGACGGACACGACCCCCCCCCCCCACCCCTCTCAAGTATGAGACTTCGAAGTCTCAAACATCGTAGAACCCGCGTGGTCAGGAACACTCGCGGCTGGAATAACTCAGTTGGTAGAGCGCCGGACTCGTGATCCTTGGGCGATTGCGGGAATGGTCTACCATTCTTCATCGGGGTTTTTTCTACATCTTCCAAAGCCCTTCGGGAAGACTAACCCGGGCGTTTTTTAAAAGTTAAGGGCTTTTAAAATTTTTGTCATAGGCAAACACACAAAAAAACGCCCGGGAAAATGAAATTTTTTTGGTGCACGTCAGGGTATAACTACTAATTTTCCCAAAAAAAAGGGCACCCCGAAGCAGACCTGGAGGCAGTCAAAAAATTTGGAAAATTACCTTTGCGTCGATCATTTTTTCCAAAAAAAGGGAGTTGCTTAAAAAAGATTAGTAACTCCGCTTATAAGAAACCCGGGGGGTAAGAAAACTCGCCGGGAAAAAAAAAAAAAAAAAAAAAAAGAAAAAAAAAAACAGTTTCCCTGTCTTTTTTTTTAAAACCTCAGGTGGAGAAACTCGACTATAAAAAAAAAGGGTTTTCCCTTTTCCCCAATCGGCACTCACTTGGGCTGCAAAAAAACCCCGGGTTGTACGAAATTTTTCTATCAAATACCGTTTTTTTTTCATGGGCCCCTCGTTTGTATGAAAGACAATCTGCCCCCTTCGGTATCCCGAAAAATGAGGGCCGGAAAACACTTCACCGGGGGAAATCGAAAAGGGAAACGATTTGACCGATAACGGGCACTTAAACCTATAGACCGCCGGGGCCTGCATTTTTAAGATTTTTGTCTATATTACACATTACATTTTACGACAAACGTCCTTAAAGCCCTGAAAAAAGACATTCATTTCCCTCGCTGTTCATTCCGCCTTTAAATTTTAAAAACCCGGGCCTTGTCACAGACAGGTCATGCTGTTTTGCTATTTTTCTTTATGCTGCTGAAGAGACCCATGAAAACCCCGGGGTCCACACCCCCCAAAAAAAAAAATTTTTTCCCGTTCCGTGGGGTTTTAAAAAAAATTTCTTTAAAACCGGGGGGGGGGGGGGGGGGGGGGGGGGGGGGGGGGGGGGGGGGGGGGGGAAGGGCACAGCCGACTTCTCCTTCTAAATAGCCCCCGTACCAACGGGTTTTTGCCTTTAAATCGCCCAGTCCCAAACTGAAAGTACTTTCCCCTTTCCGAGTTACTCCCTAAGCTCCCCAAACTACTCCCAACCCCCCGGGAAAACCCCAAAGTATTGACTCTTTTAAACCTCTTTAAACCCACTTCATCCCCAAAAAACCCAGAAACCCTAGACCCCCAAAGGGAAACATGACAGAAAGGGTGAGCTTTGGGGGGAAAACCCCCCTATCCAAATTTGAGGGCCCCACAGGATGATTTCGCAGAGCCCCAAAAAGCCCCCCAAACCGGAAAAAGCAGAAGCACAAAGAAAATGACAAAAGCGTTTGCACTCCTTTTTTTTGGGGCACCCAAAAAAGGGGAACCCCGAGTTTTAAAACCCTAAATTCCCAAAGGGTTAAAGTCAACAAGAGAGGGGACTCAAAACCCCTTGGTTGCCAACATTAAAACCCGGGATTTTGATTTTTTGGATCAGAGTCTTGGCTAAAGACAACAAAGGGCAACCCGAGGCTTTCCAGAAGAATATAAACCCAGGGAGGGGGGGAGGAAACCCCTAGCCCAGGCGTGTTCATCCTTTTATACACAAAATCTTAACTTCGCCCACCGTACCTAAAACAAAAAGGGAAACTTTTTATATGGTTGGGCCCAAAAATAAAAACCTCAACAAAAGAAAGATTTTGGGCTCGGGGGTTGTTTCCCAAAACCCACAACACTCTAGAAAGCGATTTTAAATGGAACTAGATGGGGACAAAACAAAGGGTTTTCCCCGGGAACCCCAAACAGAAGCAGTTTCCCGGCTTGCAGATGATTTTTAAATTGCCGGACATCGTTTGGGAAAAACAGCTACGGGAAAACCCCAGGACCCCAATCCCCAAGATCCAGCAGGACCTGACAAAACTTGACGGCGGGCAGCACAGCTCACCCAAGTACATGACGACCCCTTTGGGGGAAAACAACACTTTGGGACTTTGTCTTCACGACGAATCCACCCCTTCCTAAAAAAGAAAGGGGTTTTTCATTTTCCGGGAATACAAAACCATGAGCAGTAGTGACAGATTTTGTCCCCCACCACAGCGATAAGAACAAACCAAGACGTCGCTACTTGAACCCTAGAGCAAATTGGGGAAAAAACCTAATGCAGGGATAGGGCGTATTACAGAGAGGATCAACAAAAGGGACGAAAAAAGGACCTACTTTAAAACGAAAATTTGGACTGACTTCAAGAGGGGTCGTGTTTTCTCGGGCCATGGAAAAACGCCCCTCATACATACAAGGGAAAACCCCCGCTACCTTTAAAAAAACCCAAAGAGGTCAAACGGCAGAAAAAGGGAAAACTTATAAGCAAGCAAAGAAGATCAAAAAGGGGAAACTACAGTTTTTCCCAAAAGGGAATCGGGAGAGGGAAAGAAAAGCATAGATTGGGAGTAAAATCAACAAGGAAATAGAAGCCCCCCGGAAAAAAAAACACAAAGCCTTTTTGGGAACTACGCAAGCCCTAGACCCCAAGACAATACTGAGTGGCACCACAAAAAGAAAAGGAAAAACGACCCCCAGAGTGATGGCGCGCCCAAAAGGCCCCGATCTTTTTGGGATCAGTTAAAAATCCTCTTCCCCATAAAATTTGAGGGAAAAACGCCCCCCCTTCCCCAAAAGAGAAGGGGGAAAAACCCTTTCCAATTTTTTGATGAGCTCATCATCGAAAAAACACGGCGTACCCAAGCTGCGGGAAGAACTTGAATCCAGAAAAAAGAAAGGGACCGGAGGGAAAAACCCAAAAACAGGATCCTCAAGACCTGCGCTGACGCCAGTCCTCCCCTTGATTGCATCTAAAAAGGGGGGCCGCCCCCCATACACAGGGGCCATTTACCAAGGACTGGCGTCACAAACTTTCTTGAAATTTTTCCAAAAAGGGGAGACAGAAAAAAGGGCCAGGGACAAAACCATTTTCCCCAATTTCAGGGGCCCTTTAAAAGTCCTTGAAAAAACATCTCTTTTTGGGTCTTTTTCAAAACCCCCCCAAAGGAGAGCCCAACATACTGACCCCAAAACCCCAAAACCCAGGGGGTTTTCAGTTTCCGGCTACTCCTGAAAAAACGCAGCTGTTTCCCAAAAATGCACGATCTCTTGGGTTCCAACACCCCGGGGAACAAACCGATGGGGTGATACTGGATTTTCACAAAGCCTTTGACACGGTACCCCCAAAAACAAGTTACTCCACAAACTCGCCCCAAAAAGGGGGGTACAAAAGGACCAATTCATAAATGGCTTCCCAAATTTCCCTTACAAAAAGGGAGCCTTTGGCCCGGGAAAGGGGAGAACATCGGGCGGGGTTAGTTTTGTCCGACCCCTGGGGGTCCCCAGGGAATAGTGCGGGAAACCCAAATTACCGCTTTAACCTCTGGGACGATTCCCCTACTTTTACCGCAACACTGCCCACCCTTTCGGACCACACCCCCCTGCAGGAAGACCTGAGACCCTTGAGGACGGGCAAAGAAAATGGGGGAGGGCCCCTTAAACGAAACAAAAAATTTTTACATCCAGTCCTCCCAAAGAAAACTGCCTACTTTAAACACCTAAAAGGAGTTTTCCTGAAAGATTTTCGAAAAAATCCGTACCAAAGGAATGCCATCTCAATAAACGCAAAAAAGGGAAAAACCTATTCCCAAACTTTTCCCCCCCCCCTTTCGAAAAGCCGGACCCAACAGGGGGCTTCTACGCCGGAATCCCCAAAAATTGCCCAAAGGATTTGCACCCGCCGGGAAAAACATCGCACAAGGAATCCAAAACTAGAATATGCGAAAACAGTGTGGGACCCATCTACCAACAGGACACGAAATTTTTGGAGAGGGGCAAGACAGGCAGCACGTTTTAAATCAAAAAAGGAAATTACAACCGGGAGAACCGGGTTTTACGAAAGCCGAATGCTGCGGATTTGAATCTCCCCCCCCGGCTGATGTCGCAGACGGGCCCCGACTGGGCCTAAATAACAAATAGCTGAGATTCATCCCCCCATTCCCCCCCCCCCCCCCCCCCCCCCCCAAAAAAAAAAAAAAAAATTTCCTGACCCGGGAAAATTTGCTGGCCGCAGAGGGACACAAACCCCCCCCTCCCCCCCCTCTCAAGTATGAGGACTTCGAAGTCTCAAACCCCGTAGAAAAGCCGCGTGGTCAGGAACCTCGCGGGTGGGAAAAACCATTTTTTAAGCGCCGGACCGGGAACCTGGGGGGCGGGGCGAATTTCGGTACAGGGGGGTTTTTTCCCTTTGGAGTTTTAAAATTTTGGGTTTTGAATCCTTTCCCCCTACCCTTCCCCCTTTGAATGAACTATAACCCCAGTTCCTTCTTTTCTTCTTCTAAAATACTGGTTCCCCCTCAAAAAAGAGAAAGGGCACCCCGGCATGGGTTTAAAAAATAAAATAAAATAACATAAAACAGTGCCCTCAGGCGTTGGGGCCCCCGGAGCAAATTTACAACAAGGGGTCGCACCATAAATTTTAAAGATAAAAAACAAAGGCCAAATTCAGGCCCAGGTAAAAAGTAAAATATCAGGGGAAAAAAAAAATAGAAAATCGCAATATTTCAGATCTCAAAAATGGGCGAACCCCAAATTTTTTTTTTGGGGGGGGGGGGGGGGGGGGGGGGGGGAATTGCAAATTTTGGGGCGATCTTGATGGCCCCGCAGTGGTTCCCCAGCCCACAGAAATGGGTAAAAAAAAATGAAAATGGCCCGTCAATATTTTTATTCAGGTAAGGGAATAAAAATTACCGCCACTCCTGGGCTACTTTATTCCAAAACAAATTTTTTTCCATTGGAAAAATCAATTAAATTTAAACTCTGCCTTTAAAAAGGTGTTAAAAAATTTTAAAAAAAGCCTTCTCTCCCCTAAGGGTTTCCATTCTAATTTTTCCCCATGTTTTTTCCTAGAAATTCCCCTTTTTTTCCCGATTGGGGTTTCCCCGTTTTTCGAACCGGCGCTCTCTTCTGAATCTTTTTCCCAAGGGTTTTCAATGTCCTTTAATGGGAAGGATCCCAAACTGAGGGAACCAAAATTTTCCAAATACTGGTCTAACCTGTTTTGTAGCAATTTGTCCTTTAAAACCTTTTTTTGGGGAGTCATTGAAATTCCTGTTAAAAAGCTAAATGTTTTTTTGGGTTTCTTACATACAAAAATTTTAAAGTTCCCTTTCCCTTTAGGGCGCAAACTAAAAACAGGGCCCAAATATTTTTGGGGAGGCATTAAAATTTTTTTAAGATAGTATTATGGATAAATAAACTGTCTAATTAGTTTTGCTTTGTTACCCTATACGCAAAAAACTTTGGGACTTTTTAGGATGAAAATTTCCCTTTTCCAAGTTTTTTCCCCCTCCCTTGGGAAAACGTTTTGTCTTCTTTTAGAATGCGTGTATCAAATTTGCTTCCCGATTGTTCATATACTAAACGGGCCCTCGCAAAAAACCCCTTAAAAGTATTCCAGGGGAGAGATTTTTTACTTTTGTCAAATTTTTAAAAATTTTAAAAAAACAAGGGCCCCCGGGAAAATTTCCCCCGTGGTTTCAACCGACAAGACTGGTTTACAAATTTATGACGACCCTTCCCACAAAAACTTTCGCGTTCTCCCAACGAGGAAAAAATTTTAAACCCATTTTACAAAGAACCGCCCAAAGCCAAGTGTTCTAATTTAAAACGCAGAGGCCCCCCATGGGCCCAAACCCTTTTCAAAAGGGTTTAGAAAAAACTAATAAAAAATTTCATCTAATTGGGTGTCCCGTTTTTTAAAAACAGGGTTTCAAAATCATTTAGAGTTTGTTATAAATTGAGTCTCACAACTCCCTTTGCTGTCTAAAACCATGGGTGGGGGGTTAATTTTAAAAAATCATATTGTCAAAAGGTCCATTATGGGTACAAAATTTTTGTTCAGTAATTTAGCTGAAATGGATGAAAAAGATACAGGGCCCAAAAGTTTTTTCCCGCTTTTGTTTGTCATCCTTTTTAAAAAAAGGGAACAATGCTCGCTCTCGGGCCCCCCATCAGGTTTTTACACCCCCGGGCCAGTGAAGTTGAAAAAATTGGTATACCTCACTCAATTTTTTTGGGCCCTAATTTTTTAAAAGCTTGCCCCGAACGCCCTCGGGGCCAGTAGCTTTGTTTTTATTTATATTGGGGCAGAAAATTAAATACTCCTGCTTTGGTTTACTTTGATGTTTTGGGATTCAGGGGGTTTAATTTATCATCCCCTTTTGTCCCAACGTTTTAAATTTAAAAGGGTTTGGGATTTTGAGAAAAATAACAAAACTGTTGTTTATAAGTTTGCTTTCCCCTTTAGGGGCCTGTAAATTTGGTTTTTCTGGTTGTTTTTTTCCCGGGCCCGGAAAACCCCAAAGTTTTCCGGGGCCTTAATCCTTAGTAAGACCATAATTTGTTTTTTTATGATCACCTTCCGAAAACATCGAATTAACATAATTGGAGTGAAACGTCTACATTCTCTCTACCCCCTTCTCTTAATAAAGTTTTTAAAAAAACCAGTAAACTTTCTGAATTAGGATGTAGTTCAATTTTTTTAAGAAAAGATGTTTTTCCCTTTTCAAAAAAAGTTTTTGTTTTTAGTTGTAAACCAAGGGTGGTGGTTCTTTCTTGAATTATTTTTTGTATAAAGTTTTTCCCCCATAATAAATTCCAAAATTTGGTTTTTTTTAAAAACCTTTCCAAAAATCACTGACCCTTAAACTTTAACCCCTAAGGGACCTCAAAAAAAAAACGACTGAATTATGAGTAAACCCTGCCAAATTTTTGGGAAATTCTGCTTGGTTTTCCCGAACTATGGTAAAAGTTTTGGGGGGGGGGGGGGCGGGAAAGGGGGGTTTAAAGTTACTCTCTAAGAGAAAATATGTCATTTACACCCAGGCCTTGCAATTAAATTTCCCGATTGCCTAAAGGGGCCTGGACCCAAATTGGGAAAAAATAAATCCAGGAATGCCTTTCCAAAGAGTTTTTTGATTCAACTGCCCGTACTTTAAACCCAAGGGCTTTGGGGGGATCAAAAAAATGATTTTTAAATATTTTTTCTGGGATTTATTTTCCAAGTAAGGGCATCTTTACCCCAATCAATATCTTTGGGAAATTAAAGTCCCCCACCCCTCCATAATATTTTCCTTCCCATTGGCCAAAAAAAATGTTAAAAATGTCTCCTGCAAATAGAAAAACAAACATTTTCAACGAGTCCCGGAGGGCTGTAAACCCAACCCAAAACCCTCCCCGGGGAAAAATTTCCCACAAAAAAAACTTTCACTATTTTTTCCTTGATATAAAAACTCACTGGCTAAGTTCTTCCTAATGGCAAAAAGACTTCCCCCCCCCCCTTTTTCCCAATCTGTCCCTTTTTTTTAAAAATCAAAAACCCCATTAAAAATTCACTGCTGGAAAGTTTTCCCGTTTTTTTCCCTTAAACCCCCAATTTTTTGTTTCCCAAAATTTTCAACATCAATGTTTTTTTTTAGTGACCAAAAATTTCGAGTTTTTATTTTCCCTTTTTTTAAAAAGAGAATTTAAAAATTTTCGACTATGCAAATTTAAAATTTTTCTTTTTCTCTTAATGAAATTTTGGGGTTTAGTTTCACTTTAAAAAATTTTGGGGTTTTTTCAGTTTTTTAAAACAGGGGTGGGTGCAAACTTAGGACCCAAAAATTTCCCAAATTTTTTTTTTGGGGATCGGTCCCGGGGAATAGGGTCAAAACGGTTGCTTTCTGGGGCTGCAATTTTTCAAAAAGAATCTTTCCCAAAAAATCTTGAACCAAAAATTTGGAAGCCCCAGTAAAACCAAATCCAAGATAAAAAAACTAAAGCTAAAAGCTTCAAAAACGCTGAATACATTTAACCCAAAAAATTTTGTGTGATACCCTGGGAAATTTCCGACGTCACAGGGAAAATGCTTTGTGTTTTCCAAGTGACTCCAAATTGCAAAACCCGCATGGGTATTTTCCCTTTTTGGGGACCCGGGCCAGGAAAAAAATTCAATGCTCCTGATAGGGAAAAAGGCCTTTAAAACCCCCTAATTTAAAAACCCCTATGCTAACTCTTTTAATCAAAAAAATTCCTTAACACGTAACTAATTTTGATGTTAATTGAAAAAAAAGGGGTTTAAAACTGGGCCTAGTAAAGATGTTAAGAACAGTACCGGGACAGGGCAACACAGGGGGACTAACATTTTCAGGGTTTCACCAAAGTTTTTAAAAACCCGCAAAAATGGAACTAAAAAGGGGTCTACATCAAAAATCTAAAAATTAAAAAAAAAACGGGCTAGGGAAAATTGTGTTCCCGTCACATTGGGAAAAAACAAGGGAAAAATTTGAAAACTTTAAAGAAGCCGAGGAACAACACGCCGGGAGCCCTCATTGAAAAGCCAAATTTAAAAAAAACTCACCCTTTAAAAGGGGGGTTTTAAAAAACAATTTCTTTTTAAAATAAAAAAATTTTTTGCATTAAACACCAATTGCAATCAAATTCCGACGAATAAGGGGAGAATTTTATTGAGGGCTTAAAAAGCTATTTTAAGGGGCTTAACAGTACCAAAATTTTAACACATTTTAACTAACCACTAATCAAATTACAAAAAAATTCGAAAACAAAATTTCCAAAAATTTAAAAATTTTCGCCTAAAATTTGAAAAATTTTTATTTAGTAAGAGAGTGGCACCGATTGGAACAAACCCACCTTCACCCACTTAAAAAAACAAAGGATTTGAATACTTTTTAAAAAAACCTTTTGGGAAAATAACACCGGGGGAAAAAATGTTTAAAAATTTTAAAATTTGATTTTATAGAATGATTAAAATAAACCCCACATATTTCATGCATTAAGCAACCAAAGGGTTTAAAAATAAGAAGATTGGGACACAAAAAACTGGAGGCTAACAAAAATCCCAAAATGAAAATGAAAATGACCTGAACGAAAAAAATTTAAAAATTTTCAGTTACTCGTATGAGTAAAAATGGGAAAATTTTAAAGGGCGAAAAAAAAGAAAAATTTAATTAAAAACGGGAGCCCCCCAAAGCCAGGCAGCCCCTCGCGGACATGCGAATCAGGAATCAAAATTTTGGGAACGCACGCACAACATCTTACACCCCGAAAAAACCCAACCCAACTTTCGGAAGAGAAGGCCCCGTTTGGGCCCTTGGTAGGATGACACGTTACAAAATGCAAGCACCTTCCCCGAAGATGGAGTATGGCGCCCGAATGGCGGGAAAAAAAAACGGGCCCAAAACACAAAACTCCACTGCCTGTCTATACAGGCAGTGTCCGCAGGTGTATCAGCCTGCGTACGCAGAAAGAAAGAAAGACTCGCGGCTTCCAGCTGCCCGTCAGTAACACAGAACAGTACGAACATTCCTTCTTTGTACAGTGATGGACTGGAACATCTAGATGAGGACATCGTCAAAGCAGGCTCTGCCAGCGCATTTACATCAGCGCTTGGCAGATCAACATCGCCTGCCTCCTAAGCATCTTGACAGCAGAAAACATTTTCGAAGTGGTTGCGTGCACGACTAGTCGTGCGATAATACAACTCCCAACCGAGTTCGGCTATTGGCACGACTAGTCGTGCGACCAACTAAAAAATGGTTGCGTGCACGACTAGTCGTGCGATAATGCAACTCCCAACCGAGTCCGGCTATTGGCACGACTAG
>CM031597.1:113660715-113663215 GCA_018398815.1 Conus ventricosus | reverse complement strand
ACCCCCTGCAGCGACGTTTTTTTCATCTTGATTCACACACACTGCATATTGCTGGTGATAATAATGTTATACATTCTCTGGCCTTCTTCATGCAAGTATTCAAAAAATGTATGAAATTATTCTTGAAGTTCATTATTGCTATCAAATATATTTACGCATCTAAAGAGAAACACTTTCTTTCAATACGTACCTTCCCCATTAGCATCAAAAGAATTCCTGCGCGACGAATGTCCCGTTCCCATTGTACAGCCGATCTTGACGGACGGACAAAATACCGCGCTGCCAAGCTATACCAATACTGCCCGTGATCCACATCCACAGCTCTCACGCCGGCGAGGACAACACAGACCAGCTAAATCGATGCGCACGTGCTACACTGCGTAAAAACGAAGACGTTAAATCGTGTTTTAATTGAAAGAAAATTCAGTTTTGCTTCCCCGGGCTTCTTTTAAACTGTTCGAAGACTTTTCCTCTTTCAACAGTCAAAATCATTTCTCTATCGTTTACCGGAGTTTTCGATCCGTACACCGGAAAATGCGGACTAAGCTGCCGATGCTCTTCCTCTTCCAGACTTTGTGGAAACGTCGTTGCGCTATATGCTCAAATTTGAGTAAAAAGCCTTCACAATAACATATTTTTCATCAAATCTTCTTCAAATATCACTATTTAAAGACGCCTGAAAACTGTCGAGTAAAAAGGCATCCGCACTTCCTCAACGCAAGCTGTAGAACTTAACAACACTCTAATCACAGACCGAAACGCAACCCGACATGAGCATCGTCTGCTTCGGAAGTTCGGAGGAACCACGTGACTTTATTATTCTTGCAGTGATGATCACATGTCTTACCATGTGACTTTCATTTCCATAGTGATTGGACAACAAGTGCAGCCATATTTGTTGACATTTGTTAAAATGGCGTGCTTTCTTGTCCCTTCGTTCGACTCCTTTTCCCGGCTTTCCAATAGATGAATATTTTTCATTGCGTTCCAGGGTTTCATAGGCAATTTACGAACATCTCAACGGGAGTACAACATACTTCCTTTGTCAACCAGAATGGCTCGGGTGACATTTCAAAATGGTGCTGAAGAAATATGCTTCGAACAGGAAAATGGCGACGAGGAGCATGCCATCGAAGGAAATTCTAGCGAATTCGTTGAAGTGCTGGAAAACAGTACTGTTCTTCGAACGGAAACACCGGCTGATACAGCCTTTGCACGTACTAAACGTGAAGAAGAGGCTGTTCTTCAGTGCATTCAACAAGCTGGAGCTATTAGCTCTCCAACGGTGGATTTGAGCGGTAAACGTTTGATGGCAGTACCAGATGAATTGATGCAAATGGAAAACCTCGAGGTGCGTTCTCGCTCCGGCAAAGTTCTAGTTGATAAGACTCATTTATGTCAGTCTCATTGATTCGCGCTCTCATAGAAAAAATACAGTTTGTCTATTACCTTCCCTACTTGGGGATTTTTAGCTTCCCAAATGTTAGTTTGTCACATAATCAAACTGTCATAAGTGTAACCAAATAATCAAACTGTCATAAGTGTAACCAAATCCCCTTCTTGCAATGTGGCTACAAAAAAAACTCTTTAAACCTCTCAACTAAGTTCAAAAGTCAGCTTCTAAGTTAATCATTATTGTTGTTTGGGCTTGCCTCAGAGCAGTGGCCTGAGATACCATTAGACAGATCAGTACAAGAGCATAGTTGTAAGTTTTTTTGTTTTGTTTTCGTAGCAACTCACTTTTTTTTTTACAAAATAGCAGGGAATTTGACACGCTAATGCCAAAAACATTAGAGAATCTGAATCTGACAAAAGACATACTACAGGCCATTGATGTTGTACTAACCATGTGACTTGATGAATTGTATCGACAACACTACAACTTATCGAAAGCAATACCATGACTGATACATCCATTTCTGAGTCCTTGGAAACTAAAGCTTTGCCATCACCAGGATTGTTATTACTGAGACTGAGCAGTTCCATTATTCCGTACAAGACAGACCATGATTTTTGTGCATGTTTTTGCATGAGTGTTTATAAAGGCAAGGATTAAACTGACTGCAGATTAATTCAGTTTAATGTTCTCAGAAGTACATAGGCAAGGGAGGTAACTTTAAATTATATATGAGGAGAATAGGAGTGAGTTTGATACCTTTAATACACAGTCTGCTTCACATCTTTAGAAGTTGCAAACATAAAAACAACTATCGATATTTCCTTTTACAGATGTGTAAAACTACCTAAGATCTTAGCAAGTGCTGCTCTGTACATCTCTCCAGAAAGAACTGCAATGGTTCACTACTTAATACAAAATAAGGTCCGAATCTTGTCATTATTTACAATAAACTGAAACTGGACCTCAGTAGCTGTCTAACTTTTCCATTCCATCAAGGTCTTTGTGGGTTTTTTTCTGCTGACAGCAGTATTTGTGGCACCTGAAAATTCAATTCAGAAGAAAATAGTCAAAGGATGTTCAGTACTCTATAATATAGACATG
>CM031597.1:113650715-113655715 GCA_018398815.1 Conus ventricosus | reverse complement strand
CCGGGTTTGTCTTGATACATTCCAAGTATCACAGTCTGCAGAGAGCAGTCATTATCAAGTCATGAGGCATTTCTCCAGGTTTGTCTTGATACATTCCTAGCATCACAGTCTACAGAGAGCAGTCATTATCAAGTCATGAGGCATTTCTCCGGGTTTGTCTTGATACATTCCTAGTATCACAGTCTGCAGAGAGCAGTCATTATCAAGTCATGAGGCATTTCTCCAGGTTTGTCTTGATACATCCCTAGCATCACAGTCTACAGAGAGCAGTCATTATCAAGTCATGCGGCATTTCTCCAGGTTTGTCTTGATACATTCCAAGCATCACAGTCTACAGAGAGCAGTCATTATCAAGTCATGAGGCATTTCTCCAGGTTTGTCTTGATACATTCCAAGCATCACAGTCTATAGAGAGCAGTCATTATCAAGTCATGCGGCATTTCTCCAGGTTTGTCTTGATACATTCCAAGCATCACAGTCTATAGAGAGCAGTCATTATCAAGTCATGAGGCATTTCTCCAAAAAGATACTGCACTGCTGCTGAGTCACTTCAGTGACGTTCAGTGGTTCCTGTTCTGATCCAACACATGCAGGACGCCACCTTCAAATCTGCCCACTGGTGAGGGTAATTATTACTAGATCACAGACCCAGTGTGAACAAGTATCTCCCACTGGAAGTCATTACCACTTTCTTCCAACAACAGTCCCATAAACATGCTGATACCAATGGTTTTGACAAAACGTACCACAGGCATGGACATGAAAAGAAAATCTAAACGCAGTTTACCATGAAAGCTGAACATGAAGGGCCACAGAATCTGGGTCTTTCTGTTGTTCCTGATGATGAAGGTGAAGCTATGGGGTTCCAATGTAGTGTGGCGAGGATGCACACTCTACACTTGCTTTCATAGTGCATCCCATTGCCACCCAGCCCCAGAACAGCAGACACTTGCAGTGTTGGCCAGGAAACTTGAGCAACAGCCTGAGAGATGCTTGGAGTAAATGGATGAAACTAGACTGTGATTCAGGTCTTCCTATTTTAGTTCATAACGTACTCACCTGTGGGAAGGAGACAACTGCACACTGTACATTGCTACTGGCATGCCATGCTACTATATTTTCAAATTACCATTGCTGTGTCGTCGTGCATTCTCAGGATCAGTGTACACAGATACGAAGTAACTTCCTTCAGTCAATCAGCAGTTTTGTGCACAGCATAAACTTTTGGTCAGTTGCAGTTCTGTCTGCCTACAAAAATGTTGCATTCTAAACATTCAATACTTAGTTTTCACATATGATTCTGTTATTGTGGGCGTCATTGTTTTTGTTGTTGTTGTTATTGTGGTTGTTTTCTTTGGTTTTGGTTTGACAGCCTTTTCAGCAAGCAGTAATTTTAAACAGATGTGACAGCAAGCAGTAATTTTAAACAGATGTGACAGCAAGCAGTAATTTTAAACAGATGTGATATCAGTCAGTCTTTCAAACAAATGCACCTGTTTTGGCCATCAAGGTGCAGCTGAATTTTCCCTGTAGTGAACGTATAAAATAGAGTCTATCTGTGATTTTTGATGGAAGCTGTGGATTGGCAAGAGAGAGGGGTTCACTCTGTGGTGTGTGTGTGTGTGTGTGTGTGTGTGTGTGTGTGTGTGTGTGTGTGTGTGTTCGTTCGTGTGTGTGCGAGTATGTGTGTGCACACACACATGCATATATGAATTTGTGTGTGTGTGTGCATGCATGCACGCATGTGCGTGCATGCGTGCATATGTACATGCATGTGTGTGTGTGTGTATGTGTGTGTGTTTGTCTGTCTGTCTGTGCGTGCACACCCGTGTGTGTGTGTGTGTGTGTGTGTGTGTGTGTGTGTGTGTGTGTGTGTGTGTGTGTGTGTGTTCACTGTGCACCTGATCGTACCTGCTAAAACTCTGGAATGATAGTTGATCTGTTCTGTGAAACCAGAAACTAAGGGTATGGTGGTTAGAAGAATGAGATGACCCAACCTGTGTAACCATTTTCAAGAAAACAGACAAAAGGACTATTCAGCAAAATGGCAAAACGCCCCATAGTCTGAGAAGGTTAATTTCTTTCTCCGTCATGCTTTGGTTATTGTCTTAGCCTTGCTGAGATACATGGAGGCACTCCTTTGAACATGGCAAATATCTAACTCAATTTGGGGCTGTAGTCTGTGTTCCCAGGGATGCAGACATGCTGAAGGGGTGGCGAGATGATGGCAAAACACTACAGGTGTCCGACTCGCTGGATGGCTGTGGTTTGTGTTTGCAGGGATTCAGACATGCTGAAGGGGTGGCGAGATGATGCCAAGAGGCTGCAGGTGTCTGACTCACTGGATGGCTGTGGTTTGTGTTTGCAGGGATTCAGACATGCTGAAGGGGTGGCGAGATGATGCCAAGAGGCTGCAGGCCAGAACTCAGTTCGAGACATTCACCAAGGGGACCAAAGGTCGGTGCAGAAAATTGTTCTTGTGCACACTTGCTTCCTGTGTCACACACACACACACGTGTGCACACATACACATTTATAGATTTTTTTTCTGATGTTGATTTTGCTTTGAAAGTTACTTTCTGCTTGATTTGTAGTCCAGTCAGGTATTTGCTTTAATCTGATATTGACAGTGTGTGTATGTTTGTTTATTCGTTTGTCTGTCTAATAGTTTTCTGATGATATGTACACCACCCTCCGCTCATTCTCAGCCCCCCCCCCTTCCCCCCCCCCCCTCCCCACGTGTGCGCGCGCGCACACACACACACACACACACACACACACACACTTGTAAGCAACATGGACAAACTCTATCTATCTCCCTCTATTTGCCTGTCTATCTCTCCTTTCTTGTCTAATATCACATAGTTTCTTGTCTAATATCACATAATTAAAGTACTACTACACATGTATCCACACATGCGCGCACATACACACATGTGCGCACGTACACACATGCACATACACACACCTACATGCACATGTACGTACACACACACGCACACACACACACACACACACACACACACACACACACACACACACACACATTATTTTTTATTCCTGTTTTCACTCTTTTCTCTTCCTTCTGGGTTCTCTTCATTGTCTCTTTGTCTCTGGCTTTCTTCTCTCTGTCTCTCTCTCTCTCTCTCTCTCTCTCTCTCTCTCTCTCTCTCTCTCTCTCTCTCTCTCTCTCTCTCTGACTCTCTCTCTCTCTCTGTCTCCCTCTCTCTCTCTCTGATGTCTGTAGATTAATTATTTGGATGTTTTTTTATCACAGAATACCCTGAGACAGCAGAAGACGCCCCGTATGGTGTGGACAGACCTTACATGAAAATGCTAAACAACGAAGACCGCTTCAAGGTACATGCTTAAGTATACTACGGGATGGAGAGTTATTTTATCATCTGTATAGAAAAAGGATGTTAATGCAAAAACAAGAGGGGGAAAAAGCAGGAAAAGTGTTTCAAGGGATACATACAATCCTGTTTCATCCACACCAAACAAAAAAGTGTCTGAATGAATCCCACATAGCATCTTTCAAGAAAACAGTTTATTCCTTTTGGCCCCTTTTTGTGTTGCAGGTAGATTTGTGTGTGTGTGTGAGAAAGAAAAAGAGAGAGAATTTGTCTGTGTGTGTATATGTGTGTAATGTAGGTATGAATTCTTATTAAGAAGCACTGAAATGTCAGCAATATCATTATGTGATCTCTCCTATCCTAATTTTTGTGAGCTGAAAACATTTTTTGTTCGTTTTCTGGTTGTAAAGCATGAGGAAAAGAGCAAGTCCATAAGTTTCCAGGTATGGCAATGATAATTTTGTCATGGTGTATGTCCAGACCATGAGTTAATGATAATTTTGTCATGGTACCTGTCCAGACCATGAGTTAATGATAATTTTGTCATGGTACCTGTCCAGACCATGAGTTAATGATAATTTTGTCATGGTACCTGTCCGGACCATGAGTTAATAATTTTGTCATGGTACCTGTCCAGACCATGAGTTAATGATAATTTTGTCATGGTACCTGTCCAGACCATGAGTTAATGATAATTTTTGTCATGGTACCTGTCCAGACCATGAGTTAATGATAATTTTGTCATGGTACCTGTCCAGACCATGAGTTAATGATAATTTTGTCATGGTGTTTGCCCAAACAATGAGACAGTGATAATTTTGTCATGGTGTTTTCCCAAACCATCAGATAAGTATGATTTTGTTGCGATGTTTGCCCAAACCATGAGATTTTGTGGTGGAATGTTGTCCAAGCTATCATGACCATTTTAAATTACTGAAATGGACAACTGAGGCACGCTTTACATTGAACCAAAAGCAGTGCAGACACCCAATTAAATATCAGTCCTCTATGTGGTTGTGTGTGTGTGTGTGTGTGTGTGTGTGTGTGTGTGTGTGTGTGTGTGTGTGTGTGTGTTAGAATATACATGTATGCACATATTATTGGTGGCATGTTATCATAGTTATTTTGTGTTTAAAAACCCACACAAAAATTGTGCCTGAAAATCCCTTGAATGTACGTTATATTATACCTATCAGAAATCCAGGACTTAAGTGGTCTTTTTTTTTTGGTTGATCAGTTCCTTCATCTATTTGTTTAGTTTGACTTAAGTGGTCTTTTTTTTTTTTGGTTGATCAGTTCCTTCATCTATTTGTTTAGTTTGTTTTCTTTTGATTTGACCTTTGATGCTAATGAATTACTTCAGGCTATTTTAAGACCAGTGTTGTAAGAATGACTGATGACTTGTCCAGGAGACAAAGGAGAAGCCAAGGAGAGCGCTGTCCCCTACATCCCGAGCTAGAGTGGAGGAAGAAAGTAAGTGTCCTTCATTTTCATCCGTCTCTCCCCCCTTCTTAATTCTCCCTTCTCTAACTCTCTCTCTCTCTCTCTCTCTCTCTCTCTCTCTCTCTCTCTCTCTCTCTCTCCTCTCTCTGTGTTTCTGTCTCTGTCTGTCTGTCTCTCTCTTTCTCTCTCTGACTTCCCCCT
>CM031597.1:113470715-113645715 GCA_018398815.1 Conus ventricosus | reverse complement strand
CTCTGTGTGTGTGTGTGGAGGGGGGGGGGGGGTGCATGCGTGCGTGTGTGATATCTGCAGTCAAAGAGATCCTGAGAGAAAAATTCAAATGTTAAAAATGGTGTGCTCTTTTGAAACTCTTGGTATTTGGTACGAGAAGGTAACATTCTTCATCTTTTTTTCCTCAGAATTTTTTGTACTGGTATGAGAATGGCTTTTTTTTCAAAATAATTTGTACATTTGTTTCAAGCTGTGTACAGCACAAAAAAAAGCTGCAGTCTGTGACAGATCGGTTAATGAAGCTGTCTTTGTGCTTGTGAAACTAAACATAACCAGCCTTCCCTCATCCCCACCCTCTCTCTCTCTCTCTCTCTCTCTCTCTTCGATTCAATTCTACACATAGCAAGGCTTTAAGATTCATTTTTAACCTGCAATTTAGATTTTAATTGATCAATTCCATTACTATGGATGATGGATCTACTTCCCAATCTAGAAATATTCTTTAAGATTTGGGACATTATTGCTGTAAAGGAGAAACTCTATGCTTTTTCACCAAACATATGAAATTGTAAAAGACCAAGAGTAGCAATCAAAACAGGGGAAAATGGACTGAAACGGTATGGCCATGGTATGTTTAGATAACCGATCAAACCATCTATTGTTAAAAAATCTGATGAAACTAGAAATGGAACAGCCATGTTTTCAGGGGGGAAAAAAGATAGAAAAATAGACATCTTGATTTGGCCAAGATCAGAGTGTTTGGCTGTTATTTATAGTTCAATTTTGTTTGTAATCAGCTGTCTACCAAATAATGACAGACAAGATGGACTATAAAGCTCAAAATGGAAAAGGGGGGGGGGGGGGGGGGGGGTTGATGCAATCAAAATGAAGATTCATGGCTGAATAGGCTGGCCATCTCTTTTGTGTCTGTTTTTCATAGATGAAGTGCTGAAGCTGCAGAAATAGAGCATGTCATCACTAATTCATTGTGATATTTTTGCAGGCTACATTAGACACAAAAACTGCATATAAACAGTACATTATTACAAACCTAAACCACCAACTCCTTGCTGTTGCCTGTCTTAAACGGGCAAGCCCCATCTTTGAGTATCCGGTGCTTTTAGCCATGTTAAATGGGACAGTCTGACAGAATGGGACTGGGTTTTTTTTTGGTTTTTTTTTGACAACTGGTCTGTTTGAAACGTATTTAGAGTGAAGAAAAGTTCTTCAAAGGACATGGGGGAAAGAATAGTACTTGATATAACCATCATTTAAGGTTTCGATTTGTTGTTGGCTTCTTTATTCATGTCTGTGTGTGTGTGTGTCAAAATATAGACTGGCTAATACAAAGATTCAACTTTGAATTGTTGCCGACATTCCTGGGTGTTCAAAACCTCACTTCCGTTTCTCTGTTCTAATTATTTAACAGTGTTTCGAGTGTGAATAATGAAACTGTGCTGCACTGCAATATATCACAGGGTGTGTTTAGCTTGACCTTAAGAAAATTGATAGTCGTCATAGCTGGTAGTATCAAAGTTGATTTTTGCCCAAATTTTGTAGTAAATTTGTGTCTCAGTTAAAGTCCCTCCTTGTGTCTTAAACCCATGTCATTATGAAAGCTTTCTGTATGACACTGAAGTAGTCATTCACTTGGACTTGAAGTATAACCCGCTTGTTGTATTGATTTGTTGTTGTTTTTTTCATGTTTAGAGATTGTTTACAATGAGGCTATCAACTGAAATAAGACTTAATTATGTTTTGATGTGTCTCAAAAAAGAAACAAGTAATCAGAAATATACACAAGACAGGCTGTTTTCTTGAAAATGATATGCTGTTTGTTTATTTAGTGGCACTAATCACAACATTTCTTCATGTTGCTGAACTGCTTACTTTTAGAAATATTGCACTTTTAACTCAGCAAATAGTCCACAATGTTTGATAATCATTCACTCGAAATGATTTTTGTGTAGGCCTTTTTTTTTTCATTTAGTTTGTTGGAATATTTGGAGTGTTTTCACTACAGTGAAAACCACATGTGAGGTGGGAGAAACCTACTTGACCTATTGCTGGCAGTGCAGTCTTAGTTTTCACCCAGTATAGCTAGAACCTGCACTTCATTTATGCTCATGCTAACATTCTCTGTGTAAAGTACCCATGAAGTGTTGGTGATTTGGAATGTTGTGATTTCAGTTGTACATTCCCTCATGTATTCACTGTCCATGTCTGTGTTGTGCTGTTGTGTGGTGTAGGTGAAACACCTTCAAACAGATTTGAAGCGCCGCTACCTGGAGCTAAAAACTTGGACCACAGGTTACCACCCTTTGCTTTGTAGTTGCTTCCTTTGGCTTGCACTGTTTTGCACAGCTGGGCACACAATTAACAGCATGCCAGAATTCTGTCCCTGAATGTATCTCTGTGATGTACTGTGTCTTACAGGATAATACTTCTCTGGTATTCTTTTCATTTCTTGTGTCTAATTTCATGGGTGACCTCAACAAGTCAACAGAGATTTCAGATATGTTCAGTCATAAAAAACCATAAACTGGTCAGTTCAACCTCGTCTTGGTCTTTGCACAGACCTGTTGCTCTGTGCTGTGTGTGTGTGTGTGTGTGTGTGTGTGTGTGTGTGTGTGAGTGTGTGTGTGTGTGTGTGTGTGTGTGTGTGTGTATGAGTGTGTGTGTGTGAGTGTGTGTGTGAGTGTGTGTGTGTGTGTGTGTGTGTGTGTGTGAGTGGTGTGTGTGTGTGTGTGTGTGTGTGTGTGTGTGTGTGTGTGTGTGTATGAGTGTGTGTGTGTGTGTGTGTGTGTGTGTGTGTGTGTGTGTGTGTGTGTGTGTGTGTGCGCGCCTGCATGCCTTATGTGTGTGTGTGCTTGTGTGTATCCGCACGCTTGCATGCGCGTATGCATGTGGGCATTGTGGTGATGAACATGGAAATATTACATCAAAATAAGTATTGCCAGCAAAACATGCAAATTTGCATACCACATGCAACCAATTCGAGCTGCTCTATATTTATAACACCAAGGGAGAAAACAAAATTAACCATTTTGAGTGTTGTCTCCCTAGAATTCTAAGAGGGTGTTTTCTGAAATCCATGACATGGCCAACAGATTTGAGGAATGTTGATATGTGCTTGCCGCTTAGTTTCTTCAACCACCTAACTTCACTTGGATCTATTTCTGTTGACTACTTAAGTCATCTTTTCATCAGAATTTCATTTTTAAGAAAGACGAACACTGATTTCCTTTTTTCACAGTGTTCATTTTGTATGAAAAAAAAGTGATGTGTAACTGGTATATGGCATATATACATATATATATATATATATTTCTTCATGTAGTGTTTAATGTTCTGACACACAAGTCTTCAATTAGATAATGTCTTCATTTTTTGTTTTTGTTTTTTAATCCACTTTTATTACATTTTAGGAAGATGTATTCAGTATCTGGCTGCATGCCTGCCAATCCTCATACCTCGCTGTCAGTATTAAATCTTGATTTAGTCTCTTTTTCTTTTTCTTTTTGAAAAAAAAAACATTTTTTTTGATGTGGAGAATCTCTGTATGAAGATGCATTACAACTACAGACAACATGAAAAGAAAACCTGCTGGCTTCTAGCTGTGTCTGCTGACTGTACAATTTGTTCTTGCGTGTGTGGGTCGGTGCTGATTTATCAAGGGCAGAGAACAACTGGAAGCGACAGAGCATGCTGTTTCCATTTGTGTTTGAATTGTGCAGACATGAGTGTGTGGTAGGTGGTGGTGACACATGGAATAGTACTTTTTTTCTTTGTGTGACTAAATGGTTGTTACTGATCCAGTAGAGAGGCACAACAATCAAAAATCTGTATATCAGATGGTCAGCATTTGTTTCAACTATGGTTTGGTGGCAAGGGCTTTGGCCGTCTGCACATTGCTTTACCCACGATTGGTGGTGGTGAGTGTGTAGCTTACTGTCGCAAGTTTGGCCAGAGCATGCATGGCTTCAGGTCTGCCATGGGTGGTACACAAGAAGTGGATCAGTGGATGGAATGGCATGGGAGGAAGAAAGTGTTGTTTTATACTTATTTTCTGATGCAAACATGTTGAGTTTAAGTAAATTTGTCAAATCAAATAAAGTTGTTTAAGAATTTTTTATTTTAACATTCAGCCGGTCTAGTCAGAACAAGCTGTCTCTGTGACTTTGTCTAGTTTGGGTTTTTTTATATTCAGTTTTTAGTTTAACTCTTCCATGTCCCCCAAAGTGTTACAGGATAAACAGATCTTTGAACTAAAATGGTTGGTTATTCATTACGAACTCTACAAGGTGCACCTCTGATCATATTTCTATAGTGTTTAGGTTTCTGTCTGCTCCCTCAAAATGAATCAAAACTCATCTTTGGTGGATCTGACTTGAGCAAAAACTAAGACTCTACGTAAGAGTCAGGGGATGTAAATTGTTCATTTGGGGTTCAGTAAATTTCAGTTCTTTGGTCATCAGTTTTTAAGATGTTTCTTTTGAAGTTTTCATTGGAAAGTGGCTTTTGAGCATTTTCTTTAAAAAGTATTTTCCTCCAGTTTTTGAGCAAATAGTGGAATGACTAAAACTGAAAAAAAAAAGGAATAAAGAGAAGAAAAGAAAAGAAAAAAGAATTGATGTGGTGGTGGTGGTGGTGTGTGTGTGTTGTTGTGTGTGTGTGTGTGTGTGTGTGTGTGTGTGTGTGTGTGTGTGTGGTGTGTTTTGTGTGTGTGTGTGTGTGTGTTTTGCAAACATGAACTTTTCAGGAGATGGTTCATTTGATACAGTTTTAACACGTTTTGATGATATTTGACAGAAATCTTCGTATTGTGGTCTTTTTTTCTTTTTTAACAGATGTATGTTGAAAGTATTGTGATGACATTATAATCCTGATATGGCCCTTGTGGGCAATGAACAGTATGAAACTGAAACATAAAATCCATTATTCCAGATTTGGGATCTCGTCTTCATAGTTCCAAACAGAGACTATGTATGTGTGTGTTTGTTGTTTAGTTTTTGTTTTTGTTTGTATTTTGTTCTTTTAATTTTTCATTTATTTAGACTGCTCAGTGGAAGTGCTTGTATTAGTCTGTCAGTGCTGACAGGGTTAGCGCCAAAGTTCTGCTAGTATGGAGTAGAAATTTGGGCTGTAAACTAGAGCGATAAATCTGATAACAAAGCTGGTTTGCCGACTTGATTCACCTGAACAACAGGATTGAAAGTGGGTCAGAGGAATGGGTAGCAGGTGGACAAGTATTAATCTGTCACTGTGCCTACATCCACCAGCAAGAAGTTAGCAGTATGAGGGTGTGTGTCTGCTGGTCACCAAACTGTGTGCAGTCTGAATAGGCAAGTGGCCATGAAAAAGTGTCCGTCAAGGGATATCACTGTGTATGATCCATGTGGATGACTGTCAGGGTTTGGTGATTTAGCCAGCGACTGTAAAGCTCGTGACTTGTGCTGATGAAGATCAGGGCTTGGTAATTTGACATGCTACTTTAAAGATTGTGATTTGTGTCGATGACGATCAGGATTTGATAATTTGACATTTACTTTAAAGATTGTGACTTGTGTCGATGACGATCAGGATTTGGTAATTTGACATGTTACTGTCAAGTTTGTGACCTGTGCCGATGACGATCAAGGTTTGGTCATTTGGCTGGTGAAAAAAAAGCTTGTGACTTGTGTCGATGATGGTGAGGGTTTGGTAATTTGGCTTGTGACTGTAAAGCTTGTGACTTGTGTCGATGACAATCAGGGTTAGGTACTTTGGCATGTTACTTTAAAGTTTGTGGCCTGTGTTGATGACAATCAGGGTTTGGTAATTTGACTGGTATCTGTAAAGTTTGTGACTTGTGTTAATGACTGTGAAAGTTTTGAAATTAGACTTGTGACTGTAAAGCTTGTGACTTTTGTCAGTGATGATCAGGGTTTGGTAATTTGGCATGTTACTTTAAAGTTTGTTACCTGTGTCAATGATGATCAGGGTTTGGTAATTTGGCATGTTACTTTAAAGTTTGTGAACTGGGTGGATGACAGTCAGGGTTTTTTTTTTAACAATGACTGTACAGAAGACAACCCCACCCCCTCACTCTTCTCTCTCTCCATCTCAAAATCTCTGTGTGTGTATGTGTCATAGAGAGAGAGTGTGTGTCTGTGTCTGTGTGCGTGTGTGTGTGTGCGTGTGTGTGCGTGTGCGTGTGATGAATTGTTTAGTGCAGTTCTTTGAGGGCCTAATCTTAGGGTCACATTTTATCTTACCTTGGTTCATTTAGTAGTGTACAGTGCAACTTGTCAGTCATGAAAAATCAACTAAAATCAGGTCATTACAGGCAGGGGGTTTTATAGGGAGGGTCATACTTTAGTATGATGTCCATAGCCGTGTAGACAGGGTCAAACTCTGGTATGATATTCATAGCCAGTATTCAAAAGGAATCCACACAGTTAATCATACTGTGGTACATGTTTAGTAAATACACCATCACACTGTCGGTGTATATTAGAAGTCTCTGTAGTGACATCAGTGCTGTTAAAACAGGACAAGAATAGTTTTTCCCCCCATCTGCCCTCACAAAATGGCAGAATCCTAATTTAGAACACTCCCGTTGTCTTCGTATCAGTTACCGGCATTCAGTGGACAGAATGGCTAGTGGAGCATCAGTTAATGAGGTAACACAAAGTTCATATCAGTTACCAGCATTCAATGGACAGAATGGCCAGTGGAGCGTCAGTCAGTGAGATAACACAAATTCCAGCTTTGCTTGGCCACTCCCAAACTGTTTTATTAATGCCTTTATGCATCTGGTTTTTGCTTTTCCATTTTTTTTTTTTTTTTTCCTTTTTACAACCTCCATTTTCCCACTCTCCTATCGGACTGAAAGCAGAGCATTATCTCTAATGCTATCTTAAATCTGCATCTTTCCTGCTGTGAGGGATTTGGCAATCAAAATTACAGTGTCAACTTTCTGCGGAAGAGTGCTGCAGAAAAGTTAATTGTTAGCGATGTTTAGTGCTGATATTAATTTTCAGTCATGTGGCCGATTGTCACAAGAGTGTTTTGGCTGCGTTTTAGGTGTTTGTTGTCCAGTATTGTGGGCAAAAGTCTAAAAGGTACCCAGATTGATTGGATAGAAGTTGGGTAAGAGCGGTAATACAGGGTCATTTTATGTAGTGAAGTAGGTTAGTCATTTTCGTTCAGGTCCTATCATGGAGGAGTTGTAAGAGAGGTCAGGATGGAAACAGGTCACTAAGTCACGGGGCCGCCAAGTCACAGGGCCGCCAAGTCATGGGGCCGCTAAGTCACAGGGCCACCAAGTCACGGGGCCGCTAAGTCACAATTCCTTCTTCTCCAGGACCGCTAAGTCACGGGGCCGCTAAGTCACAAGCAGAAACAGACAAACAGACTTAGTTGCCCTGTGACTTAGCGGCCCTGTGACTTACTGGACCCTCTGGCAATTTGCTGTAATTTATGTGACTTGGCGGCCCTGTGACTTAGCGGCCCTGTGACTTAGTGAGTGCTTCCCGTCAGGATCGGGCAATTCCACTGTACTCTGTATCTTTACATAGCAGTTACAGTTGTCTGTGTCACTGGCGACCCTGGAACTTCAGTTTGTACTGAATGTACACAAACTACTATATTGGACTGGTTTCGTAGCACATAATTAACAAAAAAGGAAAAAAGTGCTTTAAAAAAAAAAAAGACAGGGGAACAACAGCTGAAAGTCTTTACTGAACTGAAACTTTGTTTACGTAATGTTAACCCATTTCTTTGTGTTTTCACCAAGATGACCAAAGTTTATGATATATGTATCAGTCTTTTTCTTTTTTTTACATATGCAAACAACATTCTGTAGTCACTGACCCAAACATTTTCATCATGGGCATTGACCATTTCTGCACAGGTACCAGATCTCGAGTAAAACTGGCGTATGAAATTGTCACTATCATACTTACAAATGACTGCATAATCTCAATGCTCAATTTCTCTTCGGACATTTTTTGGGGCGTAAAACGCATTCATTAGTTCTGAAATAACGCACATAATATAACAAATAACTCATTTTTTGTTTTGTTTTGGTTTTTCCTATTTTCTATTCAAACTTCTCTTGTAGTTTTTATTTTGTTTTTTGTTGTTGTTTTTTTTCCCTGAAATGTGTAGTTGCAATGGCATCACTACTGAAGGGTGTATGTTCATGGTGAATATTTGCCTCACAAGCCAAGAAGCATGCTAACTATTCTGTAACATGTATGATTAAAATTAGACTCTCCTTAGGCATTTTTTCTCTTACCACAGATTGATAGTATTGAAAATGGATTTTTTTAACCTTTTTTTCTTTATGATAATTTTTTTTTTTTTTTTTTTTTTTGTAACTTCATTTGACTTGTATACGGAAATAATAGAATTTAGACATCATTTTTTGTCTTCAATAAAGAGTGTAGCGTGATAACAATGATTAGCTTTAGTATTAAGGGGCTGAATATTTTATCTTTTAACACATCATCACTTACCTGTTAATAGCAGATTTTGTTTTGGTACTATGTATTTTCTTTCAAAATGTGAGAACTACTTTAAAGTCAGATGTTTTGCTGTCTGAGGTAAAATGATAGCCTTCCAAGCTGCCATTTTGAGAAATTCAACACCACCCAAATGAAAAATACAGGTTTGAAAGATTGGATGCGGCATTTTCAAACAACATTTTAGTGAGGAAGAAAGGTAAATATCAGAAATTTACAGACACTATTATGTACAGGAAAAACCAATGTATCCATTTTGGCCAAAATCTGTGAATCAACCCTTGACAGGTGGACTTCCACATTTGACAACAAACATCAAATACAGTGTGGTGTTGAGCAGTTCAGTTTGTGGTGGAAGATCACAACAAACATCAAATACAGTGTGGTGTTGAGCAGTTCAGTTTGTGGTGGAAGATCACAACAAACATCAAATACAGTGTGGTGTTGAGCAGTTCAGTTTGTGGTGGAAGATCACAACAAAACATCAAATACAGTGTGGTGTTGAGCAGTTCAGTTTGTGGTGGAAGATCACAACAAACATCAAATACAGTGTGGTGTTGAGCAGTTCAGTTTGTGGTGGAAGATCACAACAAACATCAAATACAGTGTGGTGTTGAGCAGTTCAGTTTTGTGGTGGAAGATCACAACAAACATCAAATACAGTGTGGTGTTGAGCAGTTCAGTTTGTGGTGGAAGATCACATACTGAGACCGTGAACACAGACTGAGCAGAGCTGATCATCAAGTCTACCTAGCATAGCAGTCTGCAGGACAGTGCTTGCAATGGACAGCATGTCTGCAACAGGCAATGAATTCCAGCACAACTTTCTTTGTAACCTGCAAGGATCTGCTCACCATCTTTACGTGATTTAGCAGGTTGTACTCAGGAAAGAATGCATTGGTTTGCTAGGTTCTAGCAGTTACGCTTATGCATGTGCTAGGTTGTGAAATTAGGTTTGAATAGCTGTTGCTTTGACCAGTTCTTGCGTTTGTTTTTTATGATCAGCTTGCATTAGACTGTAACCTCCATAGTTAAAATCTTAGGGTTTCTGTGAGAGGTATGAAATTTTTTGTGTAATGCACAAGTAGGGTAACTCTTGCTCCCACGATGAAATCAGTACACGCCCATAACTCCAAACAAATGCTGCTTACGACACTGAATCGCCTAACAGAAATCACAGCACAGAGCGCACAGAACAGACAAGGAGATCCTCAAAAAAGGATGTTTCAAGCTTGCCCATATATCTTGTACCTGACACATCTACACAGCAACAACTGGAGAAATACAGGGTATGTAGCCAAGCTTAGAACATCCTCTTTGGGGGATGTCTCCTTTTGTATTCTGTGTGCTCAGTGTTGTCGTTTCTGCTAGGCAGTTTGGTGTCATAACCAACATTCATTTGGATTTATGGCCATGTATTTCATCATGAAAGCAAGAGTTACCGTTCTTGTTTATTATTTACCATTTACTGTTCCCAGACTCTTTTAAGACTTCCTTTTTGTAACTCTCTCTCGCTCTCTCTCTCTCTCTCTCTCTCTCTCTCTCTCTCTCATACCCTTTCTCTGTATCTCTCTAACAACCTTCTCTCTGTCTATCCTTGCTTGTCTTTCCCTCTGTCTGTCTCTTTCTTTCTGATAACCACTTATCAATATAATGTATCACAATGAATAAACAAGTACTTTGCAGCATATTGTTGATATTTTTTCTCAAATAACACATATGTATTACAAGACTTTTTTTTAATATAAATGTGTAAGTGTGCACTTGAAACGTAGAAAACGTCTTTTCCATTGATTTATGATTGTAATTTGTGGGTTTTTTGTTTTTTTAAAATTTGCTGTGCGAACTGAACTATAACATTTTAAACTGTGAATACAACTACTATAGATTTTGAATATCTGTAATTCTTATCATTTTGTATGTGTGTGTGTGATATAGCAGTTGCTGCTATCTTACTTAATAACTGATACAGCTGCTTTATCGTTACCTTCACTATCTGTAACAGTTTCATATTTTGTGACTGATACAAATTACATTATAGGAGTATTTCTGATGCTGAAAGGATAGCGTTTAGAACCACTGAAATGCATAGCAACAGTTGAAGTAAACTTTATGGTCCTGAAATATAAAAGGTATGCATGACTGAAGTGTGAAGATTGCAGAGGGTAAAAGAGTAGGTCAGGTAACTCATGCAATGCCTGCTGATGCCTGTGTCACACCCCTGTGCATATATAGGCAGAGCCAGTGGCTTTCACTTCCCTGCTGCAGGCAATGGGTTCTAAGCTGCCCGGGGGGGCGGCTGGAGGTGAGTGATAATGATTTTTCAGCGCCTCCTCTAACTGGTCCATTCCACCCCATCCCCCCCACCCTTTCAGCTCTCTTTCCATGCCCCCTCTAGTTTACCTATGGTTATTTTTGTCTTCCAGAATCTGTGTTTTAATACGCGTGGGAGGGGCATGTATATTGTGTTTACTGTACTGGGTCAGTATCCATGGTTGGGAACCGCGACCATTAAACACGTGTGTACGCACCCGAATGCTGCCGACACTGGTGATTGCAAGGGGTGGGTTGTGAAGAGGCAGTGGATGGACTGCAGCCAGATTCTGTTCACATGAACTTATGTTCTTTCTTTCCCTCTCCAGTTTCAGGGGATTAGGAATGCATGGTGGGGGTGGTGGTGGTGGTTGTATGGAGAGCCTGTGTGTAGCGCCTCAGAGAACTCTGTTGACAGCACATTGTGAGGGAGGGGGGGGGGGGGGGTGATGGTAGGGAGAAGAGATGATGCAGGGAGAATGGTCGGCTTGAGCATCTAGACTATGTCGAGGCCCAGCTTTGCCCGTGGAAATGCACTAACAAACTAAGTAGTTAAAATGAATGGATAAACAAACGTACAGTTTCTCCTTTGGGAATGGTCGCCTGCAACAAGATGTTGAGACTGTCATAGCTCCATGTATGCTGCTGCACTTCAGCTGAGGTAGGAAGTGATGGGGTGTGGCTGTGTGAGGGAGAGTTGACACGAGCAGTGTCCGGCACTAAAGGGACAGAGCAGCCAGACAAGAATGGCATGGTGGCTGAGTTTGTCACGATCCAATGGAAACCTTGATGTGATGTCATGTGACAACCCACAGCAGTCTGTATCACAGGCATCAACGCTGATTTGTCATGGTGTGCGACTCATTTCCACCTGTGCCAGTATGTTTCATTTGGTGGCAGCTCTCCCACTGTTAAATGTCTTTTAAAAGCTTTTCAGCAAGATGTTTTTCTTTGTGTATAATGTGCTTCGTCCAGTGGTGTTTACTGATGTGCATCAGCTACTGAAGTTTAAAGGCCAGTATCATCTGGTGATATTTACCAATGCAGATCATGTGCTGAAGTTTTATCAGTCTTTGTCATGCCAGTGGTGTTTCCTGGTTTGAGTCATCCAGTGGTAGTTTCTGGTGTGTATTATCAAACTGATATTTCACATTGTGCATCATCCAGTGGTGTTTAATGGTCAGTCAGTATTATTCTTTGGTGGTTGGCATTCCTTCCAAATAGTTTTTTCATTTCCCTTTCCTTGGTCCATCAGGTTTCTGACCTGCTCTGTGTCTGCCTCACATCGTTAATTGCTTTTAAGAAAAGCAATCAAGAAAACCAGCAAATGTGTTAACTAAATGACTGAAGTGTGCACATTTGCGTGTGCATTTGGTTGGGAAAGCTTTCTCAGTGTCTGGTCTCCGTCTGCGTGTGTGTGTGTGTGTGTGTGTGTGTGTGTGTGTCTGCGTGTGTGTGTGTGTGTGTGTGTGTGTGAGTGATATAGATTGATAGATGGATGGAATAATACTTTGAAGTGATTGGTAGGGGTTGAGGAATGAGTAAATGTATAAACTGTTTAAAACGCTTTTTCTACATGGCCTTCTGACATACATTTCAAACTGCATGGTAACATAAGTTTTTAACAGTAATAAGGATGCTTTTGTAACTTTTATGCCATTAATCATTAAGGTGTGCATATACCCTAATTCAAATGCAAATGTGTTACCTACCAAGTTTGATGCTTCAAAGCTTTTGTTTCCAGAGTTTAACAAACACAGAAAGAGACAAAGCATTTGTGTGTGTGTGTGTGGTGTACCCATATTTGTTCATGTGCAAAATAGAGGAGAAGATTGGAAACAAAGATGAGAGTCCTACCCCTCTTCCCCACCCCACCTCCCACTCCCCACCCCTTTGGTATCCCTTACTTATTGTTCATCCTGAAAGAAATCATGACATTACCCATTAATTAATGCACAGAAGGATGAATCAGGAACTTTTATGTACATGTATTTTTTTTATGTATATATGCTATACTTTTGTAAAATTCATGTGAAAACAAAATTCTCATGTGTATGATTTGTACATAGAAATCAACCACACACACACACATCTCTCTCTCTCTATGTATATATGTATAGATGTATAAAGATATATATACACACACACACAAGATAGATAGATAGATGTATAAAGATATATATACACACATGTATAAAGATATATATACACACACATTCTCTCTTTCTCTCTCAATACATACCATGTACACACACACTCACACACACACATACATTTTATCGCACACACACTCTCAGTCTCACACACATATTTTATGTGTATCTATATATGTATGTATACAGTTTTTGTGTGCGTGTGTGTGAGAAAAAGAGAATTTACACATAAGTCCAGACGCTTCGTTAAAAACATCGCATTCACATTTGGTTTTTTACTTTTGGAACAGATCTTGTTTTTGTTAACACACCTTTGAATGGAGTAATTTTTGCCAAAATGGAAGTTGATATGCTTGTTTAACAGCCATTGACAAATCATGAGAAACATTTGGATTATGACAGTTTAATCCATTACTTTCTCTTTAAAGTACTGTATAGCAGGCCTTTGATTTTATGCTTGAAACAAGTTTTATAAATATACCAAACATTTGCATCATGCTTTGTGAGAGGTGGTGGCTTTTATTCTTTAAAAGTACAGTACCAGCTTACTTCATCATTATAACGTTGTTGAAAAATGTTGAATGTGATGTGCCCATGGTGTGGACATTTATACCTCTGTCATTTCTTGTCAGCTGAGTGCCTACTGCATCCTGATCGTAACTTGAAACAGACTAGACATGATATTTATGGCATTGGCAGTTAACCTGAAATGCCCATGAACTGGTTTCTCAAAGAGCTGGCAAGATTATACAGCAGTCTGTGGTCTGTATTTGAAAATACGGTGGGAAGAGTTGTCAAGTGATATAATGCTGACAGGAGTTTCATGAGAAAAATGCAAAGACAATAAAAACAATTGCAGGCTCAGAGAAGTAAACAACCAGCATCAAGCTGCCATGGCAAGCAGTAGATGACGGGGGCTGAGAAGGCTGGAGAAATCCCCTTTTTTCCATCCTTACCTCCCCCCCACCCCTCTCCTCCGTCCCTTCCCTCATATGCGTAACCAACACTGATGATGACTGTGTTGCAGGCTGAAGATCTTCATCGCCAGTTGATGCATCGTCAGAAGAACGTGGAGCACAGACTGAAGGAGTTTGAGGCTGACATTCAGAAGAACTTCCCTGTGGGCACACGTCTGCGGCATTAGGCCCTGTACAAATGGCAGTGCATTCAGAAAGGGACCGGGCTTTTGCAGACGCCTGTGCGTTCGCACAAAAAGTTATTTACATCACTGCTCTTGTGCTCATAGTCATCGACACTCAAATGTTGTGTTCAGCTTCACTTCATACAAACATTACTCCAAGTACATCCGTCCCAAAATTCATGAACAGCTTTGGCATGTGATTTGAACATTTCTCATGTTCAGCGCTACCATCTTCATCCTCTGAAAGTGGAGCACATTGTTTCCTGTGTGGCTGGGTCGTCAACAGTTACTCAAATGAAAAACACCTTTCACCAAGAAGAATTGAAGTGGGGAGTTTGTGAATCATGAGTGAAGTTGTAAAAACGTGCGTGGCATCAAAAACATTTTTTATGTGTTTGAAAAGATTTTGTCCATTGCTTTTTTTTTTCACATGACTTGTGCAACAACAGAGAGTTTGTAAAGACACGTGTGTCGAAAACATTTTATTTGTTTGAAAAGACTTTCAGTCGTCCAGCGATTATTTTCATATGTCTGCTTGTTTGAATTCTTCAATGGTTCTGTTGCATCTTCAGCAGAGCTGAAGAAAATATAGAAACTTTTTTTGGGGCCAGTCATGTGTGAAAAAGCATCCTTGTTCTGATCAAGGATATTTTCTGCTTACGATGAGTGTGTACTGTGATCAGCAATCTAGGGATTACTAGCATAGATACAACTAGATCCAACTGATGTGCTAGGGATTGCCAGCATAGATACAACTTGTGTGCTTTTCAGGATCATAGCTGCTTTGCAAACACCTGTAACTCCATGCCACAAAGTAGAAATTTCAGTCTGTAAGGCGGCGATACAAATGATGGATTTTTGTTGTTTGTGTTCATGTTCATGCATAAGAGGTCCAAGGCTTGCCATTATACTTGTCCATACCTGAACAATGCAAAAATACTGTTTGGCAGTGAATGCACAGAACAAGCACGTTCAGGAAGTTTTAGCTTTGAGAACTCAATTATGAAGTAGCTTTCTGTCTTTGTTCATGTATCAGCTTTTCATAAAATGCTTTCAAAGTGCACAGGTAACATTATTATAATACTGTTAATGGGTGCCTTTGGATCAGGCAGGCCAATTGTCCACTTCACTGTGGATTTCAAGGAGGGGAAGGGGAGCAGGCGTAAAATGATTGAATTACTATGCAGAAGTGTTGAATGTTGTTGCCTTCAGAAAATACCAAGAAAATGGAGAACGTAAATTTTTAGGGCATCAGCCATTTTGTGGCAATATATTGAATATTTTTGTCCTCCATTGGATCAAACAGGAAGCAGAAGCATGATTTTTGACACCAAAAATTAACATAATGTGTGTATACGTGCGTGTGTGTTTGAAAGAATGTGAACGGAGGAAATAGGTAATTTGTGTGCATGTATTTAATTGTTGGGAGCAGGTAAGTTGTTCCGTCCCTCCCCCCTCAACCTCCCACACGGTGGTTATCAAGCTGTTATACAACTTCATCTCCACTCCACACTCGCACCATCACAAGCGTATGTTCATACGTTTACTTGTTAGGTTTTGTTGCTAGATGCCACGAGCCTATATGGTCTTTGAACATCACACTTTTTGCAACATGGAAGTGGCATGCATGTTGCTTATCTCAGATGACAAGATTAACGTGAAGCTCAACATATGAACACAACCAGAATGATTGTTGCACACATCTGTTGAAAGTGAAAAATAGGTGAATTAGACACAGCCGGCCAGTTTTACTCCTCAATAGTATGCCGATTAGGATTGCTTGCAGTGATTTCTCATCTTACAAATTACAGCATTATGTGCCTTAACTGAGGAACTGAACATGTACCAAATTTGCATTATGTTGCAGCAGTCTGTTGCAAGTCATTGTCTGTATTTTCACATTCTGGAGAAGCCTGCATCAGGCATGCGTGTGTGTGTGTGTGTGTGGAACATGTGCGCATGTGCGTGTATAAAGGTTATTCATACTCGGTGTACAAATGTTACTGCATCCAGTGTTGGCCAGTCGTCTTAAATCGGGCTTCTCTCATAACTCCATAGCCCAGTCATATATTTTTGTCAGTATGGATATCATCGATTTTTTTTGTTTTTTTTTTGAAAAGGTCAAGGAATGTAACTCCAGAATTCCTACATCTTAGATTTTTAACTCAAATTTTTATAGATTGCTTTAAACCATTTATCACTCCACTTTGTGATTTTTTTCTCCTCGTTTGTTGGTCTTTTGGAGAGTGTGAAAGCATGCATGGTTGGATGGCCATACATAAACATTGGAGATTTCATTTTTTGTATGTAAAGATAAGAGTTGCCATAGTGTGTTTCAACCAAACAAGTTTGTTCCTGATAAGAACTGGACTAAGACTGTTGTTTGCATATTCACATCCAGATATGGATGTGTAATGCATTTTCCTGGAACAAACTGTACCCTATGTACTGATTTGCACATCCCTTCCAGACTTTGATGTGGAATATGCTTGCTCTTCCACTTTGTAATTTCCAGTTCACTAACTTACGTTCTTTCAGAAGGGAATAAAACCATTCCATCTCACAAGTGGTCCAGGATTTTCTTTTGTTCTGTATCAGTAAACTTGTTCATCAAGGTAGTGTGCTTGTCTGTTCCATTGTATTCAAAACAGTAGTCAACTCTTTCATCCCTACAACCCGGTTTGCAGAAAACCTACCCTTGCTTCCTGCAGCGTGGAAAACCGGGCAGCACAAAATCCCTCCTTTCCTTCCTGCAGCCCGGAAAATCAATTCTCGCGATAAGCGCTTTGAACTTCACGCAAGTCGCGTCATCGGTACACATCATGACCGGGTCGCTCGCGCGGCAGTGTTTATGAATGGAATCAATGCCAGATGGCCCCTACAGAGTGGGAAAGTGGTCACCGCTCTATTCTGGCCCGTTTGCTACTGTGTATGTGGCAGTTCTCACTTTACACTTTTTTCTTCTTTTTTTTTCTAAATCCAGGAATGAAGGGAATACTCTTATATTAGAATCTAGGAACAAGAGGAAGTAATGGTTCATAGAAAAGTAGGAATGAAAGAGTTAGGTGGACCTGTGGTGTGAACTGTTCCTGAACTGCAAACTTTTAAATGTTGTACGTTTTAAAGAAACTCTGAAACACTTGCAAACTTTTAATGTTGTACGTTTTAAAGAAACTCTGAAACACTTTTTTTTAATTAAAAAAAAAAACACTTGCAACAGACTGAATGTGTATTCTCCTTTGCAGTACTGGTTGTCATCTTGACTAGAACTGCTGCCATGGGAATGGCTCGTCGATAGCAACTACACTATCAGTAGCAACACGTTTGTATAAATACTAAACCCTCCTCAGTCTTTGACTGGGGTCATAATGACTCTATGTTTGAAAGATATGATTTTTTGAGAATCGATGCTTTCTGTTTTTGATCAATATTGAAATAGGTCTGGCAATCAGTTTAGGGTTTTTGTCTGTTTTGTTTTGAGGAGCCACTTGCTCATCTTGAAATCCCAAACCTATAAGAATTTGTTTAAAAGAGCACTTTAGAGGTGAACAGATGGAATGTAATCATCAGACAACTACTTAATTCAAGTCTCTTGTCAACCCTTTGGGTCCATGTTTAATCTTAAATCCTTTCATCACAACTCCCTTTGCACATCAATCGCACAACCCAACAAGAATTAAAAAAATGCATTTCCAAAAGTGTACATTATTTATTTAAGTCCATGTGTTCCTCTGCTGAGGAAACCACTGATGAGTGCTGAAGCACATCACCTCCACCGGCCAGCCATCCGAGTTGGCCAAGCCCCGACTCCAGGGCTGTCCAGTATGCATGTGGGGGGAAAACAATGATCAAAATTCACAGAAGCACTCAACAGTTACAGCAAGCATCACTCTTGACAGGGGGACAGCAGAGAAAAGGGTGCGAGGAGGAGGAGGCAGTTCTCATCCTCTGCCGCTGTATTCACTCTGTGCATCCTTGTCTACCGCGGTTAGACGATGAGTCTTCCTCCTACCCCATTCCCTAGTTTACTTCCTATCTTGCATAGCAGTCACCACAGCAACCCATAATTTAAAAACAAAAACCAATACGCTAAACCAGCATGCAGATTTTTGGGTGAAAAAAACAACAACACAAGAAACCAAATCAACAACTGAATGCTTGTGATGAGGTGGGTCGCTTGCCTAGATAAGACGGTCCCCTATCCAGCCCACTGAAAGCTCCACAAAAAGACATGATCAAAGACATTGGTTGGCCAGGGACTGGCTGCTAGGTGTGCTCTCAAATTATATGCGACTTCTCAAAAAAGCAGCCCATGTACACATCACTTTTGTGCTATTCAAGCAGCATGCATACCGCTGGACAATGTCACAGCAATAATACAGTTAGAACAGAATGCTCTGGTTTTCAATGAGAAAATGCACCATCATGTATACTGCCGGCTCTGCAAACGTCGCAGCAATATAGTCAGAACAGAATGCTCTGGTTTTCAATGCGAAGTACCACATCAATAGAATGACAACGCATGCAGGTGTGCAAATCAAGGTCCTGCCTGGAAGGGCAGAAGTTTGTCATTTGTTCAGTAATCACATCATGTCGGCAAGAGTTCCATGTACCATACTCCATACCATCTCACTTTTGCCTGACATCCACATCTCTCCTCTAAAACGCCAGACTATCACAACAAGCAACAATCTTTGGCTGGCGAAGCACAGTAATTCGTTATCATTGCAATGAAATGACATCATTCAACAAATACACATTCTGAAAGGAGAAAACAAATGGCCTTCATAATAATGTGGAACAGAAAACCAAGGGGTGTTGTCTTAGTGACTTTCTGGTCATAGCATGCACTATGATTGACAAAATGTTGGCTTCAGTGACTTTCTGGTCGTAACATGCATTATGATCAACAAAGTGTATACACAAAAAGCCTAACAAATCTTACAGACTGTTGTAGGCCAAGTCAGAAGGCCTGTATAAACTGGAAACTGAAACCTTGTTTAAAACAAATTAAAACAAAGAGAACATAGACACAGACAAAACAAAAAAATAATCAGCTCCTTCAATTCTAAATGATTTGAGTAAAAATGGCAACAGTTTAAAAACTAAAAGATGACAGATGGGTATACTATCCTTTTGTCGATATAATCCAAGAATTATTGGTGTCCTTTTACCTCCAACTTTCACACCACTCCCGACTGAAGTCTACACTTGAGCCCACAGAATCATTCAGTGAATTCCTCAAAGTTGCTACTGAAAGACTAATCTATCTCTGCAGATGCAAGAATAAATTCAGTTCCGTGATTTTATTTTAAAAAAACTTCAAAGAACATAGTTACATGTCTGTCCCAAATTTTGTTTTCCATCTTGGCTTTTTGTAATGGATCCAGATCAGACCGTAGAAAATCTGCACGCAATAGACATTTGGGTGGAACAAAAGTTCCTCAAAGACAAACAATCAAAAAAAAGGGTGAACAGAAAAACCTAGACAAAAGCACAGGGCCTGATGATCACACTGTGAGGTAATAACCACCATGCTGTAACACAAGGAAAATTGGGATACGAAAGGAAACCATCTAACTTCAGTTTAAACTAACTTCAGTTTAAATCAAAAACTGACTGATAAAAATAAGTCTGCCTGAAAACAGTTCTTGGCACTCACCAAATGGAAAGAGACTACCACTTAAAAGTTAATGTAACAGGTATAATAGTTACACTCAGCATTACAGATCACAGGCATATAATCCATGCATCCTCAAGGCACAGCATCATATGCCTGAGAGACATTATTAGAACAAAATCACTCTTTACAATCAGTCAAAGATTCAACCCAAAAAAATTAAAATAATGAACTCAAAATAAGACTGACTGGAAAAAAAAGTCTTTAGGACTGGGCTATTTCAATGTAATACAGTATATCACTTCATGCTCACCAAAAGCCACCTTTCCCATCCTTCTCATGAACAATAAATCTCTTCCTTCTGAAGTTCTCCAAAAATCCTGCCAGTAATAAATCAACCAGAAGCGAGTAAAGGCTCAAAATTTCCTAACGGAGTTCTTTTCTTATCTTCTTCACCTGCCTTGGGCATACATAAGCATTTGCCTCTATGTATATACTGGGACAGGAAAAAAAATCACTTTCCTGGAACTGTCCATAAACTAAACAAAAAAACATCAGCTCAGAAATTATTTCAACATTGCTCTAAATGTTTCAGATACAATCCAATTTCACAGTCTGCCCTAATAAACCGTTTCGACTATTTAAGCAAAATAATCCAGTCCATTACATTCATTTCTTTTTTTATTCAGTATTAACCAGATGTATAACTAAAAAAAAAAAATGTCTAATCAATGTGTTATTTTACACTTTTAACCAGAATTTAGTAATGTCACAAAACTTGGGTACTCAACACACATACAAGTGCCCTACTTCCTTTAAAAAAAAAAAAAGTCATGGTACATAAAATGATTGCTCTTAAAGATATATGAACGCATTCCTTCCCCAAAGAAAAAAACATTTTCCCATTTAAGCATTGGACAGAATCTATTCTGTTCTATAACGACAGCAGTGAAGTTGGTGGCACCAGTGCCGGGTCAGAGAAATACAAGTCCAGCATGCTCAGTTGAAACTAATGCAGCAAGAGCTGCCACCGTGTCACAGCTCAGATGCAGCCCATGCCGCCTTTTTTCTTGGAAAAGATGTCCTTCATGTTCAGATTGATGTCAAGTTTCTGCCTCTCTCTAGGTGGTGCTGGGGTTTCCATCACAAATCTGAAACAACAGATCAATCAGTGGAAACTGAATTGAAAATATGGCTTCATTTCTCAAACGAATTTGTTCCAATTATAGAGAATTAAGTTTAGTCAGCAACAAAGTCTCTTTCGCATAGTAAAATCAATTATATCCAAAGAAACCACTGCAGATGATACTGAAATACTGCAACTACATTCTCACACTATCGGTAAAAACCACATACACACACACAAACAGTTGCCCACATACCACCCCTCAAATTTGTGTAGCCTACCAGCCATTCCCTAGAAGTGTGGAAGAAAGAAGCTTCTCTGACAGAAGCAAAAGCATGAATGGACATCTGTGAGAATCCACGAGTGACAAAAACACCAAGTCTGATTTCTGGACAGCAGAGACGGCTGTGCTCCTCTACCAAGGAAAAAAGAAGACTGAGCTAGTTCGGTATGATTCACTGAAGCGCACTAATAAAGGTTGACTGCTCTCAATGGCTAGCTCAGAATGGAGGTGCAGTTAGCTCCCCACTCTTCCTATTGTTTTTTTTTTTGTTGTTTTTTTTTTTTTTGGGGGGGGGGGTCCTGATGATATGGTGATATTCTCTGCCAGGTAGGGATTAGGCACTGTGTGGACAGGCAAGAAATAGAAAAATGACACATGGGCACTTTTTCAAAGTGGGTTTGAGAGGACCAATAAACAAATGTTCTGTTGTAACAACACAAACTTGATGGGCAAGTTTTACGCTGTACATATACAGAATGACTGGTACACTTAGACCTTAACCATCTGATTTGCTGTGTGAATGCTTTAGGACCAATGGTAATGAATACCTCTACTATTGTATCATCCTCCGTGTTGAGTCCTCTCCCTATCAAGACCTGATTTCCGCTGATTTTTCTAAGTTGTAATAAGGAGCTTCTACTGTACAATATAATCTCTTATGCAACTTCGAACATTACATGCATACACACACACATTAGCACATAAGGACTGATGAAATGTTGGCCTGGTACACTCCCCACTAGATCTGTTACAGTTCAGTTCCCCCCAACTCGAACAGTCCACAGTCTCGAACTGTCACCATGAACTGAACACTCAGCTGAATAACATACATCCCGAGAGCTGGCAGAGCTACTGAAACTGCAGTCTACCAGAAATGTGAGGATTTTTTTTTAACCTAATTCACTTTGAGACCAAACACTATAATAATAATAATGTATAGATTTTATATGGCGCAATTCTTGGGATCAACTCATTGCGCTCAACACACACTCAAACACTCGCACTAACATGTGTTCACACACACACACCCCTACCGACACAGGCGCACTTGTCAAGTTCATCGGTTCAAGCGTAAACAATACAGTTTTGCATGCAGTACATACAAAGTCAGGTCAGAATAATAGACACAGCATTAATGGTTGAAGAAGGCTTTCCTAAAGAAGTATGTTTTTAACTCTGACTTGAATTTAGATAATGTAGGCAGGTCACGTAAGCTGTCAGGAAGAGAATTCCAAAGAGTGGGCACACTAAAGCTAAATGCTCTCTCACCGACTGTCTTCAACGAGCGCCTTGGAATTTTCTGAAGTTTTTGAGAAGATGACCGAAGAGACCGAGAAGTTTGATAGGTGGACAGAGAAGCAGAAAGATACTGTGGGAGTGTCCCATCAAAGTAACGATAGGCAAAGACTGCAATTTTGAACTGCCATCGATATTTGATGGGAAGCCAGTGGAGTTCACGCAACAAAGGTGTAATATGCTTGTTTTTACGCTTTTTTAGCACAAGCCGAGCTGCACAGTTCTGCACCCTTTGTAATCGTGCAAGCTGTTCTGAAGGAAGTCCTGCTAACACAGAGTTACAGTAGTCTACTATCTACACCTCACTGTAAAATTCTCAAAGATACACGCAACCAAACTGATGGGGGAGATGGGGAGGAAGGAAATGGGAGTGGAGGGGAATGGGGGTGGGTGAAGGCAGGGCTCACTTTAAAACTTCTTCAGCCACTTTATCAAAACCTGAATACTTCTTGTTTAGACAAGCCATTTTGTTATCACCAATTGTGCGTGCATGCATGTTTCATAATTGTCTGTAATTACTGCATCTGCATCATACGTATATAATAAATACTATAAAAATCTGCCTTTTCATACAAGTCTTCATCAGTCCACAATGTTTTTCATGCTCAGCCCCGAATTTCACGCTGTCACCGACTCTTACAAATGCAAAGTCCGCAAGTCTTCATTCTACAAATTCACTGGCAAAAATTAATTTTTCCATGGGAGCTACAATAGAACACTGCTACAATTTGTACAATGTCCAAATAATTCTTCCTGTTCCGGGATACAAACGCTTCATACTGCTGCCGCTACTTGTTAATCTGTAGAGATGAGGCAGCGGCTGCAAACGTTCAATAAACCATTTCAAGTTTGCTTTTCCCCTTATGAAATTCATGCACAAAACACTGTGCAAATCCTTACCTCTTAAACATCTCTAATTCCCTGTCAGCTTCATCCATGTCATTGCTCTCCAGTTCTTCTTCTGGTCTGGGCATGAATACCTCATCTGCAAAAGAAGGTCAGAAACACCACTGATACATCATACACTATTCCAAAAAAAGAAACAACTTTACCGAGTTGGTATCCATCTACCTGTTTCCATTTAGACTGGGTATAAGTTACTATAACGAGAGACTAATTTTTGTAAATATAATTACGTGTGGATTAACTGTCAAAAGTTCAAACACTGAGTTACAAGTCATTTGTAAAACAACTTACTTGTTCTGATTTTTAGAAATATGAATTTCAGATATTTGCATCACAGAAAGAGGAAAAGAGAGACTCGTAAGGGATACAAGTCCATAAAAATATCTTCTATGAAACAAATCTGAATTCAAAAAGTGTTCAAACATTTCCACTATGGAATTTGAAATTTCAAGAAGAAATAAATGGGAAAGGCAAGACACAACATGCATTTCTAAATGGAAATTACAAACATTTATCTTTGTTAATACTATGTAAAACAAGTTTATAAATGACCCTCCCAAAAGGAAAAAAAAAAAAAGAAAAAAAAAAAACCAAGCCAGTAACTCAAAATCACCAAAACCTATTTTCCAATGTTTTACAAGATTTCGTAGCACAATTTCTTCAATTTTCAAAGAGAAGTTAAGGCTTTGAAACAAAAGGTAGACAAAAAACATATTCTACAAAGTAACTGGTCTCAAAATGAACTCTTACAAAAAGCTGAAGAGTCACTCAGATCATATTTTTCTTCTAAAAGGCACTGCCTTTTCTTTTTTCTTTTTAATCTCTTCACTGCGCTGTTGACGAATGGCGTTCGTCAGAAGAAGTGCCGTCTGCAACGCTCAGTTGACGAACGCTGTTCGTCATGATTCAACACTTTCTGTTTCGTCCAGCATGGGACTTAGCAAAATATGATAGCAGCGAAGGGGTTAAACTCTAACACAAAGCTATTCACTTCAGTGCTGCACAATACTCTTTAAGGTAATAATTCACCATTTACTTTGCATTCTATATGCAAATCAAGCCACAATAACGTATCATGTCTGTGAGATTTGCAGCTATGACATGGCTACCAAGTTCAGCCTCCTATTGACACCATCTTTGCAACAACTGAGTAAAATAAACCTAATTCCGCCTTGGCTTAAGGGTGTGTCAGACCAACTGACATAGGCTAGAACACCAAGCCTACATCAAAATGTTGTCATTGCTCTGCATAGTTATGCGGGGATTGTCTTCAGTCGTGACAAGCTCCTAGCACAACATTAACAGTCTCCAAAATCCCTTGAAGTCGGAGTGTGGCCGCCCACGTGGCGTGGTAATCAAAAACGGTCAAATACGTAATGTTTTCATCCCTAGCTGATGTATTTGTACCATCGTGTCCAAGTACTTCGGTTGTTCGGATGATCCCTGGAGTCTTTTATCCGGGGTACGACAACAACAACAATAAACTTAATCAAGCCCTTAACTGCTGCTATTTTGTATCAGTTTTGTACTTCTGTGTGCCGGAGCAAAATCTGACTTTTTACAGCAGGTTCACCAATTTGATCAGTGCTCATTTATTTGTGGAGATATCTCTTAGATTTTTGGCATGTTTTCTTCTTATACCAAAGGCTATAATATCTGCAAATATTATTTGATTTTGTTCATTCTGAGTATAATAAATAATCTTATAACTTTTTTTTTTTTTTTTAATATATACTTTGCAAGCATACAAAACCCCACAGCAGCAGAACAAAAAACATACAAACCCAGCAAAAAGTAGTTTTAGTGTTTACTGAACACCTGTGTAAATATTTGGTAGTGAACTTACAACCCACAATTGTTTTATGTGATAAATCTATGTATTTCTGGGGTACAGTACTATCCAGGTATCAAGGGACACAATTTTGTTTTCTTAGGTCATTCATTTAATTATGCCCATCACTCCCAGTGGAGCATAGGCCATCGACGACCGTTCCCCATCGCACTCTGTTCTGGGCTGTTCTGGTCATTCCAGTCCAGTTCGTCCCTTGTTGTTTCAACTCCGCCTCAGTGTCTCGCCTCCAGCTGTTGCGAGGCCAGCCTCTCTTTCTCTTTCCCTGCCGGTTCCAGGTCAGGGCTTGGCATGCGGTGCTGGATGCTGGCTTCATGAGGGTGTGTCCGATACAGCCCCACTTCCTTCGCAGTATCTGCTTGGCCACTGGTTCCTGTCCTGCACGCTCCCACAGATCTTCGTTTCGGATCTTGTCCTGCCATCGGATTTTGTAGATGTGCCTCAGACAGGTGTTGAAGAATGTCTGAATCTTTTGTTGCATCGTCTGTGTTGTCCGCCATGTCTCGCATCCGTAGAGCAGAATTGATTTCACACTGGAGTTGAAGATGCGGAGTTTGGTTCTAATGCCGATTCCTCCAGATGCCCAGATGTTCTTGAGCATGACGAAAGCTCCTCTTGCCTTGCCGATTCTGGCTGTGACGTCTCAGTCCGTGCCTCCCTGTTGGTCAACCACGCTTCCCAGGTAGACGAAAGACTCCACCCCCCTGATGGGCTCTCCACCAACTGTGACTGATGTGTTGGCAGTGGTGTTGATTTTCATCAGCTCGGTCTTCTTCCTGTTAATCTTCAGCCCTGTCCCGGCTGATGTCTCCAAGCGAGTGGTCTTGTCCTGCATCTGGCTGTGGCTGTGTGACAGGAGCGCCAGGTCGTCAGCGAAGTCGAAGTCGTCGAGCTGCGCCCAGAGCAGGGCTGCCTACCCCCTTCCACCTCTTTCAGGGACATACTTTTTCAAAACCAGGGACACAGACTGATTTCCAGGGACACATGCAGCGGTAGCACATATCACAACCACATCAACATTAAAGTGAAAGCTTACCTTTATTTACACTATGTACAACTTCTTCAATGCTACTTGACTTCTGGCGCACTGAAACTTCTTTGCGATGTCCGAGTCAGGAAACACCAATTCAACGCCTTTGTTTAGCTTGTCCAACGCGGCCATCGGCAAATTCAGTTCAGCTGCAAGGTCAACCATCATCGTTTCAGCTCTAATGACGTCAAAAGTTTCCTGACTGGTTGACGTCTGAGCGTGTTGAAAGAATCCCCTAATGTTACAAGATTTCTCGCTCTCACGGATTTTTGTGTTGTTCTTGTGCTTTTCAGTGGCGACATGACAGGTTATTTTGTCCCTACCTCCAGATCCGATGGAGAACTCACACGCACAAATTTCACAAGACGCGTAAGTCTCGATCTTGCCACGCTTGATGAACGGCCAGGTTTCCGTAATTTTGACAGGAATGTCTGCTGACGTTTCTTCTCGAGAGAAGCCCCATTGTCGAGATCGCCATGGGCATTTTTTAACGCTTTCCCTGTTTCGCGTCCATTTTTCTCACTTTCAAAACTCGGGAAGACAGTGTATGCGCATGCGCACTGGTCAGTTCGGCAATGTTCGGGTCTTTTCGATGGATTTGGTCAGGATGGCCATGACCGAAGTCGGTCAGTCGGTGATCGGCTGACGAACTCAACTTCGTTTTTTTTTGTTTGTTGTTTTTTTCTCCCGAATATTTTTTTCACGGGACATAGAATAAAAAAGTGGATTCCAGGGACAGGCTGCATGATTTTATTATTTTGCGGGACAAATACGGATACTCCGGGACGGTAGGCAGCCATGCCAGAGTGTCCACTGTATACCGTTGTTCCTGCCTGTTGTAGTGGTCTTCATGATACAGGCAATGACCAGGAGGAAGAGGAACGGCGACAGCAGGCATCCCTGCCGAACTCCAGTCTTCACCTCGAAACTATCGGACAGCTGGCCGGCGTGGGCAATCCTGCAGTTCATGTCCTGTAGGTGCACCAGATGAGGGAGATGATCTCAGGGTCTCCCCTAATGCCTCAGCAGCTTCCACAGCGTCTCTCTGTCCACAGTGTCGAACGCCTTCTCATAATCTATGAAGCTGAACATAGAGGGGGATTTCCACTCCAGCGACTGCTCCACGATGATGCGCAGGCTGGCGATCTGGTCAGCACATGATTTGTTCCGCCGGAAGCCTGCCTGCTGGTCTCAGAGCTTGGGGTCGACAGCCTCTTCCATTCTCTCCAGGAGAACCCTGTTGAGAACCTTGCCTGGCGTTAACAGGAGCATGATCCCTCGGTGGTTGCTGCAGTCCCTGAGGTCTCCTTTCTTCGGCAGCTTGATGATGATTCCTTCTTTCCACTGGGCCGGTACCTCCTCCTTCTCCCAGATCTTGCTGAAGAGGCTACAGTATAGCATGTTGACTTCTGTCTCTATGTCTGCTTTGATGGCTTCTGCTGGTATCTCGTCCAGCCCTGCAGCCTTCCAATTTTTCAGTCATGAAAGCCTTCTTGATCTCTGCCTTTGAGGGTCTGTCACAGCTGATGGGCAGATCTGTCTCTGCGGGTGGGATGTCTGGTGGTGCGTCAGGGGCGGGGCGGTTCAGCAGCTCCCCGAAGTGTTCTGCCCATCGTTTCAGCTGTTCCTCGGTTGTTGTCAGTGAGTTTACGTTCTTGTCCTTCACTGCTTGTCTGTCTGCTGGAATTTACCCATCAGCTTCTTGTCACCAGGTACAGGTCCTTCAGATTCCCCTGTTCGGCTGCTGCCTCTGCTTGACTGGCCAGGTCGTCAAAGTAGTCCCTCTTGTCCTTCTTGATGCTCTTCTTTACTTCTCTGTTCGCTGCTGTGTGCTCTTCCTGTGCCTTTGCCTTAGCTGCTCTTGTTCGACTTGTGTTCAGCATAGTTTTCTTCCTCTCTCCTTGTTTCCAGCTTGTGGATGGTGTCGGCAGAGATCCATTCCTTGTGCTGGGTCTTTTTCTTGCCAAGGATCTCTTCACTTGTGTCATGCCAGAGTTTCTTGCAATGTTCCCACTGTGTCTCGATGTCCGTCTCACCGTCTTCTATCAGCTCTTGTAGCGGCTGGAACCTGTTGGAAAAGGCTGATCTGGAATGCTGCTTCTGTGTCCCTGTTTCTGAGCAGTCCAACATTGTACCTTGTCCGTGGGTTGTTGGCGTTGGTGAATCTCTTGAGGCGAAGTCTCACTGTTGTTAAAAGAAGTGATGGTTTGATGACACGTCAGCACCCCTCATCACTCGTATATCCTACCATGATCTCCTGAATTTGCAGCTAATGCAGATGTGGTCAATCTGGTTCTCCGTGACGTGGTTCGGGGATCTCCATGTGGCCTTGTGGATGCACTTGTGTGGGAAGATGCTTCCTCCTATCACCAGCTGGTTCACGGCGCACAGGTCTGCAAAACACTCACCATTCTCATTATCTGTCCAAGCCCATAAGTCCCCATGATGCCTTCGTAGCCTGTGTTGTCCGTTCCGATCTCGGCGTTAAAATCTCCCATCAGTATGGTTATGTCCTTTGCTCCTCTTTAGACTTTTGTCTATCACTGTCAGCAGTTGCCGATAGAAGTCATCTTTCTTCTCTTCTTCTTCTCTTCTTCCGCATCACTGGTAGGAGCATAGCACTGGATGATGTTCAACCTGATGTCATTCTTCTTCGTGGTAAACTTGGCTGTGATGATGCGGGAGTTGACAGGTTCTCATCCGATGAGTGCCCCTTGTGCCTCCGGTGCCAGCATCAGGGCCACGCCCTCAGTGTGGGGGGCTCCATCCTCTGTGTGTCCTGAGTACAGCAGCTGTTCTCCAGATGAAAGTCTCAGCTATCCTGATTGTAGCCACCTTGTCTCACTCAGTCCTAGCACTCTGATCTTGTCTTGTAGTTTTTCATCTGTTTTCTTAGGTAGGTTCACTAATATGCCCACTGCTCTTTCAAGTCTTGACATATATCTTAGATACTTGGGAAATTTTCTTGTTATATCCTTGGCTACAGCCAGATATCACAGTAATTTGATTTTGTTTGTAATGAGTAGACCAAAAATATAATGATGAATGTTATGTTTGAAAAACAGATACTTTCAGAACATAAAAACTACAGCACTAAAATAACAATGAAATACCACAAAAACTGGTGTTAGTAACCTTTGAACTTCAGGACAAACATCTGTATTCACAATAAAGCTTGACAATGCATAAAATGTTTAGCAACCCATATCATAGGGAGCACTCCAGTCCAGGTAAAGCAGGAAAGAAGATGGGAATCACACATTATCCACAGCATCAGTCTGCACATCTTGCAAGCCTCTTGGGAATTGGTCTTGTTTAGCAGAGATGAAATAATAACACTCAGTGTAACTTCCAATTATTCAGTCTGTTTTCTTTCACATATGTACAGGGTTCCCACAGATATCAGAAAAAAAAGTTCAAGGGGTTTTCAAGGGAATTTCCAGGGGTTAGCAGCTTCATTCAAGGGGTAGTAATTAACAACTTTCTTGCAAAGTTATGTTTATTAAACTCTATGAGCAGCCTGTTACTATCAATCATTAACTTAACATCATTTCTTACCTCGTATTCATGCTAGCACAACTGGTCAGGTCCAGTAGATGGAAGAAGAAGGCAGGTACAGTTGTCATTGTTTTCTCTGAATTACACTGTGACTTTACAGTTTAACACAACCAGCACAGAGCTGACCACCGCTTCCGTTACTAATGATAATCTTGAGTCTGAATGCACAGGAGAATACAGTCACCTTTGCAGAAACTTTCCCTTTTGTCGATTTTTCTTCAGTACATAGAAAATATACACCTTCGGAGTTCTTCCAATACCTTACACACTTTGCACTCACATGAGCTAACCAACCTTTGAAAGCATCTTTTTCTGCCCACATATCATTGAAAACGCAGTCTCCTTTCCCCATCTTGCAGGCTCAGTAGCACTATTTGGCGCAAAACATCGACCGTCGACACAACCCCGATGGTAACCAAAGGGAAAGAACTCTGTTGGCTTCTACACTTACATCTATAGTAAGTCAAACACTAGTCACTGACGAGTTACTTCCCTTCTGCTTCAGCTAGGCTGTTGTCGGTTGCTACGGGATCGGCGATCACGAAGCCACATGGAGTGACAGAGATTGTGATTTATTTCGTATAAAAAACATTTTCTTGAGTGACAGTCACTTCCTTGCTTTGAGAGGACAGATTGTGACCGATTTTGAAATTTCAAGGACTTTTCCAGGGGGGTTAGGCCTTCAGCTTATTTTTAAGTACTTTTCCAGGCCTTGAAATGGTCATGTCAAATCTCAAGCACTTTTCAAGAAAATAAGGGGGCGTACGAACCCTGTATGTAGTTTGGTTCACTCATGAACTAAATGCTATTTATAAAAAGTCATCACCACAGAAGGTAACACATAAAGCACTGCAAAACCAACCACACCAACAACAAAAAAAGACTACTAAAAATAGGACCGAGATACAAAAGGCCACACCACTGATGATGAAAGCACACTAACAACTGAAAAATACACCGGTGTCACAGAGAATACACACCACACCACAGAACCTATGGACAGAAGGATAAGGATCCCACACTACTGCCAGTAAATGCCAGTTATAGTTGACTGGCACACAATTGGGTACACACACACACACACACACACTGTGCACAAGCACCATATTCAAAAACAACACACACACACACACACACACACACACACACACACACAAATGTATACCCACACCATGCACAAGCACTGCTCTCTCTCTCTCTCTTTCTCCCTCCCTCTCTCTCTCTCACACACACACACACACACACACACACACACACACACACACCATGCACAAACACACCACACACACACACACACACTGACACACACACACCACAAAAAAAAACAACTCCATGAAATCCACAGGCTTGAAATTGTCGGTGTTCACCTTGATACCTGGATCACCCGTGAAAGAAATGTCGGGATTTGGGCCATCAGCACTGGTATCTGTCCATTCTGAAACAAGTTCAGACTGACGAGTGCCACGCCCTCTTTCTCTGCCACGCCCCCTCACACTGGACCCTCGCCGTTGTCCTGAACCCCGTCCCCTTCCTAAACTCCCACCCCGACCTCTCACGAAAGGAGGAAGGGGGCAGTCAGTGTAGACGGAATCGGCTTGTCACTCTCCGATTCGGCCCCACTTGCGCCGGTTCAAAGTTGGGTATCAGCTTCGTCGTCAACACCAATCTCCGATAGCAAAGGGTGGTGGTGTTGATTGTGATCACTTTCTTCCTCCTCCGAATCGCTTCGTTCCACTTCTCTGAAGTCTTTGTCAGCGCTTTCACGGTCTCAAATAACTTCTTGAAGCACTTCAAGAACATTAGACCTTTTGAAAATGACAAGCGCCTGAACGAACTGCCAGCCTGACTCGCCATCTTGAACCAAGAATGACTCAGCCGAACTTTGCCGAAGTTCAACCATCCGAACAGACGCGAGCCGGTCAGTCAGCAACCTGTGAAAGGGAAGAAACCGTCCTTTAGGGTCCCTACAACTGTTTAAAACATTTTTTCTCCTTGCCTCCCTTCTTTAAATCGCCGAATTTTGATGATGAAATTACCTTGAACGGCATTTGATATGCGGCACACAGCCTTCCAGAAACCACCTCGAACACCGTTCATGCAAGGGCAGTCAACGGATTAACTTTCAACACCCTAAAACTAACTACTAAAAGCCATCACACATTCTTCTCTTTTCTTTTTTTTCTTTTATTTTTGTCACCGATTTGCAAGACATGCCAGATGACCAGTGTGTGTGTGTGTGTGTGTGTGTGTGTGTGTGTGTGTGTGTGTGTGTGTGTGTGTGTGTGTATGTGTGTGTGTGTGTGTGTATGCTTGTGTGTGTGCGTTTGCTTGTGCGTGTGTGTGTGCTTCTGTGTGTGTGTGCCTGAGTATCTGTCTGTTTATCCATGTGGTAAGGTAAGGTCAGCCCACACTTCAAAACAGAAATCCCCTGTAAACATACTTACCCACAGCCCGTATGTCCTGATTCTGTTTCTTCTTCTTCTTTGCTTTACCTTTGGCATTTTTCGTCTGAAATGAGTGCACAAGTATTGGGTTAGAGATTTTCTGTGACCTTTATATTCTAAGCGTATCTTCTTCTCCTCTTCCTTTCACTCCATGGAGAGTCCCTGATGAACAACTTCACAAGGTTCTTCCAGTTCTACTGATTGTGTACCAAGGCCTGGCTCTCTGCAGATGGTTTCCCTGTCCAGTCTGCAATGTTATTGGTCCTTCTTTTTCCAGTCATTACCTCTATCCCCCTCCTTCGACAGTTCCCTGGAGGACTGTTTTATTAAGGCCATACTAATGCAGTTTTCTTCTCTCTGAGTTCTTACACACAGATCTGCGTCTCCGCTGCATAAAATTCACATCGGAGGCACTGGAATACAGGCCAGTGTGTCACTAAAACGTACCAAAATTTTTCCGTGATGCCTGGACGTTTTAGAACATTCAAAATCGATTAAAAAAAACTTCCACTTAAGAACTCTTATCCACTGAAAACCAACAATAGTCATAAAAACAGATGATGCAGTTTATGATTGGACCACAAGATCATGTGATCTGGCCATGGGTGAAAAGCATGGAAAACTGTATGAAATTGAGCTTTTTAGATTAAAAATAATCAGTTCAGCTGTGTCTTGCAGGTGATAATACAGTGAATGGAACCTAAGTCGAGCGATCTATGCAACATAGCCAGTTTGGATGATTAAAATGGCTCCGTTGTGGACTTTCGAATGTGCTAAGCACAGTGCAAGAGGGTAACCTAGATGACTTTGTAAAAGGTTCTATGAGTGTTCATAACTCACCTCTTGTTTGTCACTTTTTGGTGATCATTGGCGACTGGAATACGGTCAAACAATGAACATTTAAACACTGATGGAAATGGCTCATGCAAGGGTGACACTTTGAAAATCTGACAAAACTGAAAATGAGGCAGGGGTCCAGGGGCTGCCCGGGCAGGGGTGCAGGGGCAGTGCCACTGGAAAACTTGTTCTACCAGCACAATGGCGCGACGTAGGCTAACAAAGATCGCTGGAACCGACCAGCCGCCGTGGCGAAGTGGTTAGCGTCGCGGACTCCCGGCTGGGAGGTCGTGGGTTCGAATCCCATCAGAGTCATGTGGGTTTTTCTGCCCCGACCGGCTCCTACCCAAAGTTGAGTTTGCTGCGGACTCAGTTGGGAAGACTGGGACCACACAGTCGAGTTTCATCCACTTAATGGATGCATTTCTGAGAGTGTTGCTCAAATTTCCTGACCAACACTGCAGGTGCCTGTATCTCTCGGGCCTGGTTGACGCCAGGATATATTATGAAAGGAAGCGTAGAGAACAGCCCTGTCATGTAGTCTCAGACCGAAATGGAAATCCACAGCATCATCTTAATCATCCCCATTCTCATCGATCAGCACAAAAAAATTGTCTCAAATTCTGTGGCCCTTCATGCTCTGCTCTCATGGTGACCTCAATTTGAATGTCCTCTCCACGTCTGTGTCCTTGGTTTGGTTCCGTCGGGGTCACCAGTATCGGCGAATCCATGGGGGCTGTAGTTGGACGGACGTGGTGGCGCCCTCCGGAGGGAGAGGTCACTCACGCCGGCTCCGCGACTAAGCAATTATTGTCGTCAGTAGGGGGCTTAGTAGGTGGTGTCCTGCGCATGTTACATCAGAACAGGCACCACTGAACACCACCGAAGTGACTCGGCAGCAGTGCAGTGTCTCCTCCGGTGGGTTGCCTCTTGACGACTTGACATTGGCTGCTCCCTGTGGATTGCCGGTGCCGGGGCTACGGCGGGGCCGACCGGGCTGTGGCTGTGGATGGGGTGTCGGAATGAGCAGCGTGGGTGCACTGCCTCTGAGGTGGCGCAGAGGTGAAGACAGCAAAAAAAAAAAAAAAAAAGATCGCTGGACCTGTGTTGTCTTCAACGATAGCGCTTCCTCATTTCCAGTTATCTGCTACAGTGCTGCTTCGGTCATAATACCGCCGATTCAACTGTTTTGTTTTGTTTTTAACTTTTTTTTTTTTTGAATAACGAAACTTGAAAAACGGAATTTGCGTCTCGGGCCTTGCCGAGAAAACGGATTTCAGTCACCCAGACAGAAGAGTAGCACCCATGCTCATGTAGTGGTAATTCTGTGATGGTAATCAAAGAAGACATCTCAAATACCAAGTTTCACTATCAAAATCCTGACAGTGTAGATGTTCACTTTTATTTACTTCGATAAGAGTTTACTTACACTAGAACACCAATCTAGTAAATAATGTTTAGCATACTATGGAGCGCTTTTGTAAACTTTGTCATTAGCATCTCTTACCCATTTCTGTCATTCTCTTTACCTGCGGATTTCTGTATTTTGTGTGTGACAGCTAGTCAGAGCACGCTCATGTGTGTGTGTGTGTGTGTGTGTGTGTGTGTGTGTGTGTGTGTGTGTGTGTGTGTGTGTGTGTGTGTGTGTGTTGTGTTGTTGTTTTCAGTATATTTTCTAGCAGTTACAAAGTGTGACCCCCTAAATATTTTTGTGACTCGTTGAAATTCTGGAACAAATTTTTCACACCGAGCCTGATCCCCAAGTTTTAGGAAATAATCATAAGTCTCCTGGCTGATGTCAGTAGGCCTTCACATGATCCAATGCGCTGCCTGATGATTTGATGAACTTGATGCTTGGTGACGTGATTAGTTTATCCGATGTTTAGTGTCTTGCAGTAACTCATTTCTATGGCTCCTCCTTTCCAAATCTGCTGGCAGAGTCCATGTCTCACATGCGTACAAGAAGATGGAATACACCAGTGCATGCAGGACCTTACTCTGGTGTTTCATGGAGATGTTCTTGTCCTTCCATACACGGTTTACTCTGGGCAGTGCTGGGGCTGTCTTTGCTGCCCTTCAGAGGATTTCTGGTTTAAATCCCTTGCTGCTAAAGATGAATCTCAGGTAAGTAAACTGTTGAACAGATTCAAGCTTCCGACGATGGACAGTATATCAGTGCTGATGGTGATTTCTGGTTGGATATCCACTTGGGTCCTCTCAGTGCCGATTACCATGCCACACTGCTTGTCAAGGTCTCGTTCATTACCTGCAAATAAACTATTTGTGTTGGTTCTTCCTCCAATGCCGACTGCGTTGACATGATCTTCAAGTGCTTGATGCATTCCAGAGATATCTGAAAAGTAAGGGAGACAGAAGGCAGCCCTGACAAACTCCAACTGAAGTATGGAACCCTTCTCTAACAGCAGTCTGTACAAGCACCACACTAGTTGCTTTGGAGCACACTTACCATTTGGTGTTAATAAGCTTCTGCCTGACATCAAATTTCTTGACTGTGACCGATAGTGCCTCCAGCCAGACTGTCCAACGACTTATTGAGGTCTGTGAAGATGTGAACTCCCTCTGGTGCTGGAGATGTTTTCGCAAAGGGTACATGGGTTAAAAATCTGTTCACTGGTAATTGTGCATTTGCAGAATTCAGAAATGGTAGTTATCAGCTTGCAGTTGCAACTATTCACAATGATTCTAAGCATTATTTTACTAGCGCAGCTGATCAAGCTTGAATATAGTGTCATGGTTCTGAAAGTGTTGGACATTTCTTTATCATCTTTATCATCATATAAGCAGTCGTTCTGAAGAGCATAATAATTATGATATGAATTTTATTTCAGATTTTGGTGATTTCAGCTTTTAAATTGTCAGCTAAGAGGCTGTGAACTGTATCTATTGAAGAACAGTCCTCATTCTTCTGGATGAGACTTTCATTTCAAGAGTTTCATTTGACAGTGCTCCTTTCAGGGATTTTGGAGTTTTCTTGTCCCTCTGCACGAGTAGTTTGATGGTCCAGTCTCTCATCAGAAGAAGTGCCAGCAGGACTCTACTTCACAAAAGAACTTTGAATGTTCATAGCCTACTGTTTTCCAGAATCACTGTTTCCCTTGTGACTTTTGCTACCGATGTGCCGCTGAATGTCAAAACAACCACTGTGAGCAATCGAGATTTCACAGTTACACATGGTGCCATGTGCGAATGTATCGCCCTTCTTTGACGCAGTTATGAACTTGAAAATTGTATGATATGCTGGTTTGTACTTTGTTCATATTTCTTTTTCTTTTTGACCATAGCTTCCACCAATAAATCTGAATTTTCGTTGTCTGTTTCATGGGCGCGAGTTGAAGCTGAACGAGAAGCCATGTTGATGTGCATTCAGAGGCAGAAAGTGCGCATGTGGCATGGGAACTTTTGAAAGCTGGATGGAACTCTTGGACTCGGCCGGATTACGTGTTAAGCGCATTTTCGTGAGCTCCGTCATCAGAATTTCGTACAATTCGGTTTTCAAACGTACAATCGCATAGCTGTATTGAATTTCGTGAGATTATACGCAAAAATCGTAAAGTGCACAGGTCTGTCATCATCATCATCATCGCCTACTACCCCTCCTGGGGTACAGGCTGCCAACCAAGGACCTCCAGGCATCTCTGTCCTGGGCTCTTTTCTCCAGCTGGTTCCAAGTCATCCCCATGTTCCTGATGTCTGCTTCCAGGTCCCTGCGCCAGGTGTTCCTTGGCTGACCTCTTTTTCGTTTTCCTTGGGGGTTCCATATTAGGGCTTGTCTGGTGATGTTGCTTGCAGGCTTCCACAGCGTATGTCCAATCCAACCCCAACGTTGTTTCTCGATTTCCTGTTCTGCGGGCAGCTGGTTTGTTCTCTCCCAGAGCTCATTGTTGTTGATGGCGTCTGGCCATCGGATGCGGAGAATCTTGCGCAGGCAGTTGTTGAACACCTGCACTTTCTTGGTGGTGGCAACTGCAGTTCTCCAGGTTTCCGCTCCGTGCAATAGAACTGCCTTGATGCTGGTGTTGAAGAGCCTGACTTTGGTCTTGACTGACAGTTCCTTGTAGCTCCAGATGTTCCGTAGCAGTACAAACGCTGCCCTGGCCTTTCCGATCCTTGCTCTGATCTCACATCGGCATCTGTGCCCCCCTGCTTGTCGATGACACTGCCCAGGTAGGTAAAGGCTTCTACTTCCTCCAGCGTCTCGCTGTCCAGCATGATCAAGTTGGTGCTGACAGTGTTGGTCTTGAGAATCTTGCTCTTGCCTTTATGGATGTTGAGCCCTACTTGTGCTGATAAGGCTGCTACGTTGCTTGTCTTCTCTTGCATCTGATGTCGAGTGTGCGAAAGTAGTGCCAGGTCGTCAGCAAAGTCCAAATCGTCAAGCTGTGTCCACTGGATCCCATGTCTTCTCTGAGCTGTTGAGGTCTTCATGATCCAGTCGATTGCCAGTAGAAATAGAAATGGTGAAAGCAGGCAACCTTGTCTGACACCAGTCCTCACTTCAAATGCCTTCGTGAGCTGCCCTCCATGGATGACTCTACAGGTCAGAGCCTCGTATGAGTTTCTGATGATGGTGGTGATCTTGGCCGGCACACCGTAATGTCAGAGAAGCTTCCACAGGGTGTCTCGGACTACGCTGTCGAAGGCTTTCTCGTAGTCGATAAAGTTGACATACAGGGATGAGTTCCACTGGTTCGATTACTCAACAATGATGCGAAGTGTTGCGATCTGGTCTGTGCAGGATCAATCCTTGTGAAAGCCAGCCTGCTGGTCGCGGAGTCGAGCATCAACGGGATCCTTTAACATGTTCAAAATGACTCTATTGAAAACCTTTCCTGGCACTGACAGCAGTGTGATTCCTCTGTAGTTCGCGCAGTTGCTAAGGTCGCTTTTCTCGGGAATCTTGATAAGGTGTCCCTCCTTCCAGTCTGCTGGCACTTGCTCCTCTTCACAGATCTTCTTGAAGAGAGGCCAAAGCATCTCTACTGTGGTCTTTATCTCTGTCTTCAGTGCCTCTGTGGGGATGTTGTCAGGTCCTGCCGCCTTTCTGTTCTTCAAGTGTTTGATGGCCCTCCCAATTTCTTCTTTGGTTGGTGCCCCTCAGTCTATGGGCAGGTCTGAGTCAGCCTCTTCGATGTCTGGAGGGTTCTCCGGCGATGGTCTGTTCAAGAGCTGCTCGAAGTGCTCAACCCATCTGTTCTTCTGCTGCTCTTCTCCTGTGAGTTGCCTTCCTCCTCTTGTCTTGTCTTTTGGTGGTCGTTCTGGCCTCCTGTGCTTTCCTGCCAGCTTCTTGGTGGTGTCGTACAGTCCTTTCATGTTTCCCTGATTTGCTGCTTGTTCGGCTTCTGTTGCTAGGTCATCGACATATTTCCTCTTGTCTGTTCTGATGCTCTTCTGTGCTTGTTTGTTTGCTTCAGTGTGTTCTGCTTGTGCTTTGGCCTTCTCTGCTCTTGTTCGGCTGATACTGATTGCCGCTTTCTTCTCTTTCCTCTGTTGGATCTTGCATAGGCTGTCTGCCGAGATCCATTCCTTGTGCTGGTGCTTACTGTGGCCAAGCACTTCCTGGCACGTTGATTTTACTGCCTCCTTGATCTCCTTCCACTTGTCCTCTAGTGTACCGTCTTCCTCTTCCAGTAGTTCTTGCAGTACTTGAAACTTGTTGCCTAGAGTTGTTCTATATTCTTGGATCTTGTTACTATCTCTCAGGAGAGCTGTGTTGTGCTTGTGTCGTACTGCATGTGCCGTCATCCAATTCTTTTTTAACTTCAATTTAAGCCTGGCCACAACGAGGTGGTGGTCTGAAGCCACGTCTGCTCCTCTCTTTGCCCTCACATCCTGCATGGATCTTCTGAATTTCTTACTGGTACAGATGTGGTCAATCTGGTTTTCTGTTGTGTGGTCTGGTGAAACCCAGGTGGCCTTGTGGATGTTCTTGTGGGGGAAAACGCTGCCACCGATGACAAAGTTGTTGAGTGCACATAGGTCTGCCAGTCGTTCACCGTTCTCGTTCATGTCCCCAAGTCCATGGCTTCCCATGATAGTCTCGTACCCAGTGCTGTCCTTTCCAATCTTGGCGTTAAAGTCCCCCATCAGGATGGTGATATCTCTCTCTGGGTACTTTTCTATGATGGACGGCAGTCTATTGTAGAACTGGTCCTTGTCAGTTTCCTCACTGTCATTTGTAGGATCATAGCACTGTATTACATTCATGCTGGTCTTCTTCTTCTTGTTTCTGAAGGATGCCATGATGAATCTTGGGCCATGAGCTTCCTACCCAATAAGCGCTCTCTGAGCTGTTGTAGACAACATCAATGCGACTCCTAGAGTATGAGGGGCATTGTCCTCTTCAGGTCCTGAGTACAGCAGCATCTCTCCTGAGGTCAATGGTTTCTGTTTGGACTGTGTCCAGCGGGTTTCACCGACTCCAAGCAGGGTTAGGTTGTAGTTCTTCAGGACATTTCTTTAGGGTTACGATTACTGATGAAGTCCATGGCATGGGCCACTCCCAAGCATGCCAGATTATGTTGCATATGGCAGTCAGGGTATCAACTGCTGCATGACTGCCATGTTTCAAGAGTTCTGTCAATGCCTGCAGCCTTCCCACACTTCAGCGATTCACTGCAGCTATGACTTCCTCTTCACAGAGTATTGGAAATTCATTATTTGATGAATCCTGTTCTGTTGTCTCTCTCTCTTTCTGTTTCTCTCTCGTGTCACCACACACACACACATTTCAAAACAAATTTAGTTCATATTTGTGACGGCCTCCCATGAAATGATAGAAAAGTCGTGCAGGGCTGATCGCTGCTGCAGGCAACAAAGAGTGGTGAGGGTCATTTTGGGGTAAGATGAGATTTTTGCACCAACACATAGGAAACCATTAAAGCATATTATGTTTCACTGGTTTTACCTAAATTAAGCTAGAAATGTGATTAAATGAATTTTTTTCACTCCATGTCATTGATTTTAAGCAGCACAGACTGTGAAAAATTACTCATTTTCAACAGATAATCGAGTGCACATCCCTCGCAGAGCCCCTGGCATGTCGCACATCATTTGAAAGCTGGGTGTGTCTATTTTAAGAATGTGTACACAATTTTCTAAAATAAACCAATCAGAAGGCCTTTAGAAAGCACTCAAAGTGGGGGCCGGATAGCTCAGTTGGTAGAGCGACGGACTCGTGATCCTGGGGTTGCGGGTTTGAATTTCGGTATAGGGGGATTTTTCCCTCGGAGTTAACATTGGTCTGACTCCATTCCCCATATAGTCTTCGAATGAGACTATAAACCGAGGTTCCGTGTGTGAACGCACGCATAACATCTTGCACACACGTAAAATCCCATCACCAACTTTCGGAAGAGAAGGCCAGTTTGGCCGTTGGTATGGATGACACGTGACACATAGCATGCACCTTCCCCGAAGATGGAGTATGGCTGCCTTAATGGCGGGATAAAAAGGGTCATACACACAAAACTCCACTGCCTGGCTATACAGGGAGTGTCCGCAGGAGTATCAGCCTGCGTACGCAGAAAGAAAGAAAAGAAAGCACTCAAAGTCATACACAAAAGAAAGCCTTCCAACCAATCAGCAATCAAATACCAAAATGGCCTTAGTAACTCAGCTGTTTAACAGCAGCGACGCTGCCTTTCATTGGCCACAGCTCAATGGAATCTATTGCGTTTTGCCTTTGTTGTCGCTTCACTCGAAAAATCATCATGGATTGATGTATTTGTAACGCTGTTAAATTCATCAAAATCAGGAAATATTTACGATTATGAAGGCCAGGGAATTTGTGGCCTTATAACAAATATTTCGCCACCAGCAATACGAGGGTTGTTCAATTTAAGATGTCACCACCCCTTAAAAAACGTACCTCTCATCTCAGCAACTTGAAACTTTTACATCCCCTCGAAGTATTCTCCGTTGGCTCGATGCAAATTTCAAGCCTCCTACGCCAATTCTCAAGCGCCCTCTGGTAGTCGGTTTTAGGCAGACCGGACAACTCTGATCTTACGGCTTTGGCGAGGTCTTGTACCCGGTCAAACTTACGCCCAGCGAGCTTTTCCTTCAGAGCAGGGAAACAGCCAGAAGTCGCATGGGGCCAAGTCGGGGCTGTAGGGTGGGTGGTCCAAAACTTGGATTCCTTGCTCGCTCAGGAAGGTCGTGGTGACCTTCGCCTTATGGACACTGGCATTGTCATGCAGAAGAAGGGTCCTCTGGGTGCTGACGGTTGGGCGCTGCTCATGGATTTTTCCTACAACTTTTGGGAGCACAACTTGGTATAGTAGGAGGCAGTGATTGTTGATTTCTCAGGCAAAATGTCAATTGCCACAAGGCCTTGCGTGTTGAAAAAAATAGAAAACATTCGCTTGCGACTCTGAATCCTGGGCGAAGAACAACTGGTCGGTCTCCGTCAGGGCCAACCCACATGCGGTTGCAGCGTTTGTTGGGGATGCCGTAGAATGTCAGCCAACTCTCGTCTCCCGTCACTAAGTCACACAGTCGTTTTGGCCCATTGGCTCAAACTCGTCGTAGCAGTTTGCGTGAACAATGCCACCCGCTGCTGCTTCTGATCATCGCTTAAGAGATGTGGCACCCATCTTGCAGCCAGTTTTCTCATGTGAAGGTCTTTGTGCAGAATGTTGTTAATGGTGCCAATTGAAAGCTCACATGCCTCGCTTAATTCCCGCACAGTCGAATGTGGATCCTCCTCTATCAGTCTTTTCACAAATGCAATGTTTTGTTCGTTCGAGCTGGTAAAGCTCGCTCTGCACGATTACCCCAATCAGATGGCGCCCTACCTGCTCTAAATTGTTTGACCCATCTGCAAACTGTGCGGTAAGACACACAATCCGTTCCGTAAACAGCTTGCAAATCTGCGTGTAACCTCCTACAATCGTCCCCAAGTTGTAGCCTTGTGAAAGTGCAGAAACGAAAATTGCTCATTGGTGACGTCCATTTTTTTCAGGCTCAGCTGTTTGAAACACAGTTGTAATTACGTCATACTCCGAGTAGCGTCATGACGTCAACTTTATTTTCTGCAATTCTAATCAGGTAAACTTTAAAGTTGTGTTTGGTATAAACATTTTTCTGTGCGGTGCTTCGTTTCCAAACGGCAAGCCTTTAGTGTCATCTTAAATTGAACAACCCTCGTAGCAATAAAAAGGAATATTTTGATTTTGATTCCAACGCAGAAACTGACAGTGAAGCTGACGATGGGAGTTCCCCATCGACTCGACCGGCGTGTGTCAGTCTCAGCCTGTTGGACTCCAAATCAAAGATGAAAAAGAAAACGAGGAGCCAGTTGTACAAATTAAGAAAGTGCAGATCTGTCAGGTATAATGCCGTCGCGATAATGCAAAAAATCTGGTGACAGCAACATATGCAACAGATACAGGCATGAACTGCAGTGGCAGCCTCTGCCAGATCTGCAAATGGCAGAACAGTTTTCCTGTAACTGCATGCAGATCAAAATTATCATTAAATACATTCCAGCTGCTGATGGCCAATATATTATCTGGGGTGGGACTCTCCATAAAGGAAAAAAAGAGGAAACAGTCTAGGGGGTCAGGGGCATTTTCTGAACAAGGAGTTTGTTCACTGGCTCAGTTACTGGTCTAGTTTAGCAAAATATTGAATTGAATTCATGGATTTGGCCTGTAGAGTATACTTTACACTTTGGATTGCCGAGAAAGTGTATATAGGAATATAGTACGTGCGTGCGTGCGTGCCTGCCTGCGTGAGCGTGCGTGTGTGTGCGAGAGGACAAGAGAGATTCCACCCAGGCAACTGAAAAGGAAGAAGGAAGAATAATGCACAAGCATTTGTTTCTGATAAGGTATGTTTGTTAATTATGAGTATATGCTGTTTTTATCACAGGGTGTCATGATTGAGAGTCTGGTATGTGTTAATGCACAGTGCAAGAACCCCCTTTTTTTTTAAACGCTGGGCAAAATGAAACTAGAAAATACATATTAATTCAATCAATTGTGATTAGTGTATCTGTGCCAAAATAACATTAAAAACAAAAGTATCTATTAAATTTAAAAATCTGATTCTATTCATTTTTCAGCGCCCTAAACAGCCATTAAATACATCAATATATATTTGACTGTGGATAAAATTCAATTATCAAAGTGTTTGCAATCATCATTTTGATGGTTTCCCACATTTTCATAAGTTTACAGCAAAATTAAACCTTGGCTGCTAAGGAAAAATGGTTGGAGAAAGTAGGGAAACTTTAAAGCCATTTTTCTCAAAATCTTTATCATTTTGTGGGAGCTGGTCACATTTACATTCAAAAAGAAAGGTACCAAGCACAATGCCTGCTTGCTGTTGAAACTGTTTTTCAATATGTACTTCTCAGTGAGACGCCACTCTGAAGGGGGTTGTTCTGAGAAAGAAAGAAAAAAAAACCAGGATGGGGAGGATGGTTGGGATGGGGTATGGGAGGGTTGGAGGCATTTAAAAGTGAAAAGGGGAGGATGGAAGAGTGATCAGTCTGCCTTCAAGCTGATAGCTCAGCCACCTTTCACCAATACAATCAAAAATTGGTTGCCCACCAGACAAGTCATGACAGCTTTTCCACTTGTCTGCCATATGGTTTAGTTGTCCGGGACAACTGGACAGGTGAGTATAACTTAAACATGGAACAAACTAGATAAAGGCGAACCACAAAAATTCAGTAGAAAAGAGCACTGTAAAGTGACGTCACAAATTTACAACAGTCAAGCTCCTCTACCTGCTCTGTCTGCTCCTGGTGCTCAGGGCTGGTTTTCCGCTGCATGTTGGCCAAGCGCGCATGGTTGTCTGCAGACAGAGTCACCTGAGCCTGGTTGGTCAGACCATTGGCGCCGGATGTCAACGGCTTGTTTGAAGCAGGGCCAGGGGCATTGGCAGGACTGGAGACTGCACTGGACTGAGAGGTCCTGGACATCAGTGCGATTACCGTTGGCCAGTCTGTGATTGACTGCGCTGTGCTGTGGGGTCAGGCCGTTTAGTAGCAGTTTGCTGGCCTGGGATGGCACAGTGTTCTGCTTCACCGATCCACTCTGCCTTGGACTCATTTCTGACTGCATTTGAGCTTGATGCTTTTGTTCCTGTGCTTTCACTGGCAGTGGCTGCCCTGGCTGGGTTTGCAGCTTTGGCTGGGTTCGCTGCAGTGGCACTTTCTTGCGATCTGCAACCTTCAGCTGCTGCTGCTTCTCCTGCTCTTGTCGCTGGTGCTCTGTTCTAGCCTCAGCTTTTGCTGTATCATCTGCGTTTGCTGCAACTGATTTAGCTGTGATTGATGGAGCTGCTTCCGTAACTGTGTCTGCTGAAAAGCAAATTCTTCAGCCTCCTTCATCTGTTTGGCCACTTCTTGCTTTGCTTCGTTCCTCCTCTGCATTTCCAACTGTTCTAGGTCAGGTGGCAGCTGTGAAAGCAGCTTGCGCTGGGCTGTCAGCTGGCCTTGCTGTGTGCTCCCTGGGCTAGGCGCCGTTTGGCTTTCTTGGCAGTGGGGGAATTGGGCTGGCCTCCCAAGGTGGGCAATGGAGCGGGGCTGGATGCGACAGGTGGCGCAGAAGCCTTGCTAGATGCTTGTTGTAGCGCCTGCTCTGCCAGACTCCTCATCAGGTGAGCTGGGGGCTGGAACACTTCTGCTGACTTCTTTGTCTCCTTGTCATTCAGTAAGGGACTTGCTGGAATACCTTGCCAAGACTGTTCTGTGGCTGGGTTCTGTTGACTACTTCCACCTTTACCCCAGTTAGTTTGCTGTTGGGTGTAACAGGCTCCTGAGTTCTACCGCCTATCTTTTCTGCCTGGTTGTCAGACTGCCCCTCTTTTAAGCGCTGTTTCCCTCTGTTTGAGACCTTTGTCTGACTAGCACTCCTTGACACAATGTCTAGACAGGGGCCCTCTGATCTGGTTGTGCTGGGTGCTTTCAGCTGTCGTTCTTCTTTGTGCTTGCCCTTCTTCTTCTGCCCTCCAACACTATTCTTCTTCTCTTCTTCCAAAAGGCGCTGGGCAGCCAGTTTCTGTTGTCTTTCATCCTCTAGCTGTCGTGATCGCTCCTCAGCCTGGAAAGTTAAGAATCATGAATAAATCAAAATGCAAGGTACAGAGGGCACTTAAGACAAGCACAACAACAAATACACTATAAGCATAAAAACTAAGAAAAATTAAGAAGGGGATCATTGGAAGGGCAAGCTGGTGTGAGGTGTGTGTATGTGTGCGCTAATACCCCCCTGCTCCTCTCTCTCACACACACACACGCGCGCGCATGCACCCACGCGCACACACACACACACTCTCACAGAGAACACCCCTGACACAGATTTTGTTTTAATAAATGTTGATTGCTATGATCCTATTGCATTTCAACCACAACACTGCAATCTATTCACTGTCCTTCATTTCAAATGCAAAGGATAGCACAACCTCCACTCTGTAAACACACAGACGGCCATTTTCAGCTTGTGTGCGTCTACCCACAGACACGAAAGAGGCATGGAAGGTGATGGGGGAGCCCTATGAATTAACAGAAAAGTGTAAACATATAAATCCATGTCATGAATGTTCACCTTGCGCTGTTTTTGCCTGGCCCTCTTGGCGGCCCTCGAGGACTGCTGACTGTCCATTCGGCCCCCTTCAGAGTCTGTGCCATTGATGAACTTGAGCACCTCGTCCAGATTCATGTCCACAGAGCTGTCCTGAATGCCTGACTGGCTCCCGTGGTTGCTCCCACCCTGCTTGGCTTCATTCTGTTCCACATTCGGTACAGAATCAACACATCTGACATCAACTGTTTCTGTTCAAATGTATGTTTTATGACCAATACTTGTCCAAAGCAAGGCATACACAAAAAGGTAGAGAGAGAGATAGAGAGAGAGATACATACAGACATAGGTAGAGGGGTGTGTGTGTGTGTGTGTGTGTGTGTGTGTGTGTGTGTGTGTGTGTGTGTGTGTGTGTGTGTGTGTGTGTGTGTGTGTGTGTGTGTGTGTGTGTGTGTCTGTCTGTCTGTCTGTCTGTCTGTCTGTCAGTCAAAATGGGAACGAAATCTGAACAGCCATGTAAAATTGTAAAAAAAAACTTTTCATATGTGCATCCCAGCATGAAAGTGTGCATGCAAACCATGTTTCATTCTGTTTCATCATTCTGACTGGCCTGCTGTTACGACAGTATTAACATGTACAACTCTGCATTTGACTCAACTAACTTGACAAGCATCTATTAATAAATACGAGACTGTTAAGATACAATATTATATAAGCCAAATATCATCACAAAAGATGTGAAACAAACCAAACAAACATACTGAAAGAGACAGAAAGAAAATGAAATGTATCATGCTGGCTCTGTTAAGATACTACTTCATGCATGGCTGCACTTTGTCACAGCCCTGGCATCAGCAGATTTATTACAACAACATCCCAACAGAACATATCCCCCCCTATCCCGAAGAGAACACCCCACCCCACCCCACCCCCATTTGCACACACACACACGCACATATACACATTCAAATCCATTTTCATGCTATGTATATTTATATTAATAATCTTCCATGCTATCATTTATCATAATCTACATAACACTATTTTCTAAAATCAAACGCTACATTAACTCAACATGCATTTTAAAGAAAATAACTTTTCATTTTTGACGCACGGTTTGATCAGACAGCACAATTTATCGACTATGTATGGTGGAATGCTATTTTTCACGATGGAAATCTTAGCAGTTCTTTAAACTTCTAAAATAACTGCATACAAAATACTGAAGGGAAGGTAAAGAATCCACGTAAGCATCAAATGCTGGGGGGCTTTTTCCGTTGCTAACAGAAATGATATACCTAAATTCAAACACAGGTGTCAATACTGAAGCTAAAGGCGAGACAGAAAGAGGGAGAGAATATGTGTGTGTGGTGTGTGTGTGTGTGTGTGTGTGTGTGTGTGTGTGGGGTACACCCGCATGCATGTGAGCACATCAGTGTGCTGTGAGTAGTACCCACATGCATACTTATCCATATTTACAATGATCATTATTTACAAATTAATAACTAGAAAATGCCAATGTATTGTTTATAGTATCTATATCATACCCTCTGCTTCAGCCTTCTCCGCAAACGCTCTCTCATTTCTGCATAATTCTTGCTTGTTTGAGCCACAGGGGCTGCACATAAAAAAAGACATGTTTAAGAAAACTTTTCTTCCAGATTACACATCATCCTGCTTTCAAGTACAAGTATATATATGCCGAGAACAAAATGCCTGACAGTAAAGATGAACATACAGATGTTATTCAACAAGAACAACCAGAGAGGGACACACACACACACCGGCAAAAACAATGCTCAATTCCAAGAGCACTACTCACATTTCCATGACCAAAGAATTCACAGTAGCAGCAATCACAGTATTTGCCCTCCTTCTGGTTGTTGGAGGTAGAGGTGGAGGAGGATTTCTCAGAGCAGCTATCATCAATGCTGTCACAGTTGTCGTCATGGTGAGACTGACAATCTGGATCTGTGCAGAGTGTGGATGTCCCCACGCTGACGTTGTTGATGGTGGTGGGGAGGCAGAGGCCGATGAACATGTACCAACACCTGCATGGGCATCCGCCTGATTTTCCCCTCCACTGTTGTGCACAATCTGCAACAAGCATACAACACATTACCCAAATCATCAATCGGTGTTTTAAAAAAAGACAATTCATCCATCTTTTACCCAGAACTAGCCCTATCTTCTTTTCCATTTGCAAATCAAGTGCATCATGAGGTAGTGTTTAGTGTATGCTGGATCAGAACAGGAATCACCGACCACAACCAAAGCTACTCAGCATTCGTGCAGTCTATCTGGTAGTTTACATATGAAATCTGACAGCTCCCAGTGATGGAACTGTGTGAAAACAATTCCAGCAGTGATTCTATAAGGGGAAGCTGGAATGACAGGCATGGAAATAATGCAGCTAAGAGGACATTATATGAGACAAGTGAAATAAAGGTGTATTGTTTTTTAAATAATAATAAATATAAAAACTGCCTACCTGCAATTTAGGATAACAATAAAGCTAGTGTAATGGGCATACTGCAGACGATCAATTAGTGCCTTACATGCTGGCTGTGACTGCAGGAATGGGTAGGCTGACTGCTGGCAGAAGGCTGACGAGACTTGGGCACTGTTTTTCCTGAAGTTGCCTGGACACCACTAGGCAAGCTGGCATTCGGATGGCTATGACTGGAAGGAGGTGGGGGTGGAGGGCTCACTCCTGCTTTCCCAGCAGATCCCAAACCTGAGTTCTGAGGAGACAAGGTGTATTTTTTGCATGGCTGTGCATATGTACGCTGTTCCTTCACAGGAGCCGGGGAACTTCCTACATTGCCTCCTAAGGTAACAGGTCGCGTACCTGGAGGAGGGTTCAGGGGCAGCGGAAGACTACTGACAGAGGAAGCTGATGCTGGGGAGAAGCTGATGGGTATGGAAGGCAGCGCTGTCGAGCGCAGATTCAGATTTAATTCAGGAACGCTAGAAGTATGTTGTGGCTGGGCTGCGGTGGACAAAGGAGCCGCCTCTTGAACAAACGGCTCTGTGGGAATCTGGAAGGCTGGTGGGATCCCTGTGGCAAAACCAGCAGTGGCAACCGCTTTGAAGGCGCTGCTTGTGGTGGTAGCCATGCTAGAAGACCCCAACATATGTGTGACGCAGCCACTGCATGGGACGACGACGCCATCGGTGGAGACAATGCTTCCAAGGAAAACGGGGCGTCAGCTGTCATGGGCGGCGGCGGGAGGAGGTCCTGACTGAGGGTCGTTGAAAAGCGGTGAGGTGACGGACCTAGGATACGAGAGTCGTAGGAAGAGTTGTCCCAGTCTCCGTACGCACTCAACAAATGATCATGAATAGAGTCTGTATCTTCAATATCCAGTTTGAAGGGCAGGCGAGCGCTGTGCAGGTTATAGAGCTGAGGCTGTAGCAAAGAGTGGTCCTGGCCGTGAGGGGAGTGGTTGACCATGGGGTGAGTGGCGTGATTGTGAGCAAGATGCAGGTGAGAGTGGGCAGCAGCAGGTAAGGTTCCATGGATGTGAGGATAAAGGTGGAGTCCAGCAGGCCTGGCAGGAAGAGGCAGGTTGGTGGGTAAAGCAGTGGACACTGTCTGCCCTCGCTGCTGTAGGCAAATGTGGCACTGGCACTCTTCTGGTCCCACCTACAAAATACCAACATTATTTTCTACACTGCCATGTAATGATCTTAGAGACAGTTAGATCAAACAATCTTCTGATCCTACCTACAAAATATAAAAACTCCTTACAAAGCTGCCATTTAAAGATCTTAGAGACAATCAGATCACAGCATATGAAATGTTCACCATACCCTGACATGCTAAATATTTCATCAGAAAAAAAAACATTCTTTAAGAATTAGTATACACCGAATCAAATGACAAAAGGCCATCAGCCTTTTACTGTCTGGGCAACAGGAAGGAAAAAAGCATGGCTGTCTGTCCAAAAATGCATACTAATCAAACCTCCCACTTGACAAGTCCACAGTCCCCACTTCAATTCATGCTGCTGGTAGTCCAACTGACTTTTCTGGCCATGTTACTAAGGACTGTAGTCTGATTAAAATGAGACAAAGACACTGTATGCACGGCGGCGCCCGCACACTCACAGCGACTGCATTTAGTCCGCCCAACGCTTTGCCTTGTGACTGGGGCTGGGCCCTTAACGAGTCAGCCACCACACGGCCCCAGACCTCTGTGTGTTTTGGACGCTTCGAGACTGGTGCAACTTTTTTAAGTTATATTACTGTACAGAGATTTTTTAACTAAAATTTTCTGTAAAAAGCAATGGCGCAGTGAGTACTTGAGAGTGTGACAAAAGCTGGCATTTCAGTTTTCCCTCTGTGAGACCATAATTAAGTTCGTGTTTAAAACTTTCTGACAGAACTTGCGACCGGCGCAAGCTGTGTGCGCGCGCGTGCGTCGTTGGCCGCTAAAGCAAAGACAGCGGTGGAGGGCGAACTATCTTTGGCCGAAGTGGGCCGGGCGTTGTCAAAAACTTTTGTGAAGAAAAGTTAGTTAGCATTTGTAAAGGGGCCGTATTTAAAACCGTTGTATATATTACATATTTCTTCATTGTTGCTACATTTTATAATGGTTGCATGTAAGCAACGTAGCCTAATTAAAAGGGAAACGTAGAGGAAACATTTACTACAAGCAAAATAACACTGATTACGGGAAAACGTTTTGTAATTGCCAGTTTTGTACATTCTTCCCTAAGCATCTTTATATTTTGTCACTGAACAAAATTCTAAGTATATGTTTCCCGGCAGACTTTTGCAGATCATCCATTTCAGAGCGAGAGAGAGACGGGTATGAAAATTCATATACGTAAGATTTGTTGAAATGAAAAAGCATACATAATTTACTATCCCAAATTGACACAACAATAATTGGTACATAATCATCCTATAGAACGTAAGAGCATTACAATGTTACTTTCAAGTTGACCATATGTTCACTGATACAATTTTGAATTTGCATGTTTGTAATGGGTGTATAAAATAGCTAGAAATATTGACCTTTATTTCCAAGATTATGCATATATTGAAAAATATAGGTTTTAAAATTATTACATGAAGTGAGAGTAACTACTGAACTCAACTATAGTTTTTGTTTAAAATTTTTTTTTCAAACGGGCAAAGTGTACTTCATGTTAAAGTGTGGGGGTGGGGGGACAGGGTGGGGGTGGGGGCGGTTTGAGAGAGAAAAGGGGACCCCAAAAGCAAAAGCCCTGTCAGTGTCAACTAATTCTGTAACACAAACGCTGATCTGAGTGTGGACACACCACGAGACATGTCCAACAAACAGTTTGTGTTGTGTTAAAAGTGATGTTTAACAGTTATGGAATGAGAAGTGGATATTTACACAGAACCATGGCTTTACCTACCCGGGTCGTGAGTACACATGTGGGTTGTGTGTGTGCGTGCGTGCGTGCGTGCGTGCGTGCGTGCGTAGTGTGTGTGTGTGTGCGCGTGTGTGTGTGTGTGTGTGTGTTTTGTGTGTGTGTTGTGTGTGTGTGTGTGTGTGTGTGTGTGTGTGTGTGTGTGGGTGAGTCAGTGTGTGTGGGTGTGTGTGTGTGTGTGTGTGTGTGTGTGTGATCTGTTTTGTTCTGTTAAGTCATGCATGCACGTCAGTTTCAATCAGCTTCTCTCTCTCTCTCTCTCTCTCTCTCTCTCTCTCTTCCTCCCCCCTCTCTCTCTTTCTCTCTCTCTCCCTCCCTCCCTTCCCGACCCCCCCTCAGTCTCGTATGCCGTGTGCCGTGTATATGTTTTGTGTGTGTGTGTGTTGTGTGTGTGTGGTGTGTGTGTGTGTGTGTGTGTGTTGTGTGTTGAATCTGTTTGTTCTGTGAAGTCATGCATGCACGTCAGTTTCAGTTCAGTTTTCTCTCTCTCTCTCTCTCTCTCTCTCTTTTCTCTCTCTCTCTCTCTCCGCCTCAGACTCGTATGGCCGTGTGCCGTGTATATGTAATTTTTAGTTGGGGTGTGTGTGTTTTGTGTGTGTGTGTGTGTGTGTGTGAGAGAGAGAGAGAGTGTGGTGTGTGTGTGAGAAGAGAGAGAGAGAGAGAGAGAGAGAGAGAGTGTGTGTGTGTGTGTGTGTGAGGAGGAGAGAGAGAGAGAGAGAGAGAGAAGAAGAGAGAGGAGGAAAAGAGAGAGAGAGAGATGAGAGAGAGAGGGAGAGAGAGAGATTGTTCAGTTATGAGTGCAAGCCAAATTTTCATGTGAAACATTTTCTCTCTGATCATGCTTTTATTGATTTTGTATACATGTACAAAGCTAACTGTGCATGTCAAGTTCTTCATATATGTATTATTAATCAGTCTCCCTCCCACCTCCACCTCCCTCCCCCCTCTCTCTCTCTGCTTGCTTTTATTGATTTTGTGTGTACAAAGGTATCCGTGCATGTCTGTTTCTTTATGTATGTATTCTCAAACAGTCATCCTCCCCACCCCCCAACTCCCCCTCCCTCTCTCTTTTATGTCAGACTCTCTCTCTCTCTCTCCTCTCACTCTCCTCTCTCTCTCTCTGTTTTTGCATGCGCCGCCGGTTTTACACGTGCATGTTTCTTTTCTTCCCTATTGATTTTATAAGTGGTAAATTTGCGTGCAGTGTCTTGTGTAGTCATGTTTACTCAACCATTCCTCTCCCCCACTCTTTCTCGTTTCCTCTCTCTCTCTTTTCTTTCTCTCTCTCTCCCCTCCTTTTCTCTCTCTCTCTCTCTCTCTCTCTCACAGACACACACGCACACACACACACACACCACACACCCCACACACACACACAGACACACACACACACACACACACATACACACCACACAAAACCCCACACACACACCCCACACACTCGACTTTGGGTTGCAGCAGTTTTTTGTTCAAGCGCTGTCTTGTTTTGTTTTTTTCCCCCCATTAGTCAGGCTGTTAAAAGTTCATACCTAAACCCACATCTGTAAGTTAATAATCATAATGAGGGTATTGACGTTTGTTTTCTGCTTTTATGTACATATTGTGAGTGCGCGCGCATGTGTGCATGCGTGTGCGCATGGGGTGTGTGTGTGTGTGTGTGTGTGTGGGGTGTGTGTGTGTGCCGCGCCGCGCGCCCGCGCGCACGCGCACGCGTTTCGTGCGTGCGTTCGTTTTATGTTTAGAATTCGTGTATGTGTAAGAATAACCCCTTTGCAGAAAAGCGCTCACAGGGTTTTTGAGGACAAAGACAATTCCCGTGTTCTCGGTGTACACTCGCCTCCCTGTGTGCAGCCGTTGTGTAAACATTGGTCAGCTATAGGCCGATACAGACACCAAAGCAGTGTGTAGTTCGCTATTCTCCCCGCTTTCAGTACAAGCCCATGCCAAAGCGCCTTGGTAGGGCCCTTATCTCCAGACACTCTAGGGTTTCAGATACCAACCGCTAGGCCTAACAGTAACAGACCCGGCTGGGTTGGCTGCGCGGAACAATTTGTTACTTCTGTTTTCGTCTAACGCTTTTGAAGAATTTGACTCAAGCGACTTAATGCAGCAGTCAGAACTGCCCCTGTATGAGTAAAGTAAGAATGCATGATTCTCCACATGGCCATAACTTCAGAGAAAGGCTACATGGTATTGGTAGTGCCTCAGTAGCACGAGCCTTGCCAAGGAGTGAATACAAACATAGTTCCACTGGAAACAATGATTTGGATGGTGCAAGTATGCCATCAAAAGGTACGGTCTGCCAATCAAGACTACTGGGGCAATGGAATGATACTTTTTTTTTTCACGGTTTCATGGTAAACTTCTGAAAGTCTTTAACTGAATTCCATGTTTTCCATTTTCTGGTAAAGAAGGAAGAAGACAAGAGGCAGAGGGAAGGCATGTTCTGAGGGATCTCTGACAAGACATGAAACTGGTCGGGAACTTGGCTAAATCTGGCCTCAGGAATACAAAAAGTATGGACACAAAAAAAAAAAGAAATGAAATTTAAAAAATTGAAAATCCAAAAATGAACCCCATCTTAAGAGAGTGAGATGCACAGAACATTCAAAGCAGATTGAAGAAGGTCAAGGCTCTCAAATCCTTCACCTGGTACATTAAATGTTGAGGAAGAGTGAGGGTAACACCGATATAAATGAATAAAGAAGGAAGCGTCCCAAAGACAGTTGGACTCTGCCCCAAATTGAAGACAAGTCAAAAGATAGGTCGCCTCCATAAAGGAAGTATGAATATATCTGCATACAAACTGTATGTATACCCACTTCATAAGAGAAAAATGCACAAACAAATGATATAATGTGAGGGGAAAAATAATCAACTGATCTTACAATGCACTGTGAGCAATCCCTGTAACAACTAAAACAAGAATCCAATACAAAATGTTAATCAGGCAGCTTAATAAATTTGAAAAGGCCTGAATGAAGCAGCAGACTAAAGTGAACAACAAAATAAGACTGATGAATTCTCTAGTCATCTCAGCCCGTTCATAGGCATGTGAATCATGGAGCCTCACAGCTGATCTGCAAAGAAATCCAAGTCTTCAAAATGATATGCAACAATAAAATCATGGACATTTTGTCCAAGGACCACATCACAATGAAAGATGTAAAAAAAAAAAAACAACATGTAACAGTCAGTGGAATGCATGGCGACCTCCTCCCCTGTCAAAAGCAATTAAGATGTGAAGAAGTAGAGCCCTGTGACAAGACCAATCGCACTTGCAAAAGCTATCATGCAAAGAACCGGATCTCATCTGTCTGTCACATATGCTTATTGCCCATATCATCTGTTCCTGTTCATTTGTGTCATGTTCACAAACTACTAATAACCGAAAATTATCTTACGTATACCCCCCCTCCCCCAACTTCTTTTTAAGCTTATGAATTATTGTTTAAAGACAGACTGATGATAAATATTTACAGACTGCTTGGAAGCAATCTACAACATCTGTCAAGTCAGTGGGACATCAAGTAAGCAGTTTTATAAGATATACTGAAGTAAAAACAGCAAGTGAAATAAGCAATCTATTCCCAGGCATATGAAGTGCATTTGCACTTGGCAGTGAAGGAATTAAAAACAAACAAAAACAAAACAAAACGATAATAATATCTGTGTCCATTTTTTTTTTTATTTTAATTTGGGCTTTTTTTCCATAAACTATAGTTTTGGGAATGACTTTTATAATAGTGATATTCCTTGAAATTTCTCAAGAGATAACACCGACGCTTATGAGATTTACTTCAATAAATTTGCAGTTAAATTGTGCTTGCCAACTCCTCAAATCATGTGTTTTTTGTCCTTTTTTTTTTTCAAATGCTAAAAAAATAAAAGGTTAGAAACAAATGACAAATTGCAAAGGAAAGACATGATCACTATACTAATTCAAAATTGCTCACAATTAGAGAGTTGATTCCCTGTTCCAATGTAGAAATACACCCTGTAAGGTATACAAACCAGCATTCAGAAAAAAAAAAGTTGAACCATGCATATATTCACTTAGTCCCATCGCATTTTATCACAGGTCCAAAACTACCCAGAAGTGTTAGAAATATCTACACATACTGGTATGAACTTAATTTTTTTTTTAATTTAAAGTGCGCAAAAATGAACTTGAAAATGGTTTTGTTAAGCCAACATCTTTAAAACAAGATATAAAGACTGTCGCTTAGTGACCTTGAAAAACTTGGTCAATCTACGCCTAACTGGCTATGAAACACAATGTAAGGGAAGGAAATGATGCAAAAATGACTGTAGTTTCACCTGCTATCAGTTATCTCATGCCAATGCCATTTACATTGTTAATGAAAATTCAGTATGTTCTGAGAGCAGTCAAGAGCCGTCATGACGAGAAAACTATTTCAGAATGACTGCACCACGGTGCTGTCAAGACTTCAATGAGTTAAGTTCTACCATAATCAACATGGGATTTATACAAAAGCACAGAAACATGCATTGCATGTGAGCGAAAACCATTTACCTCCACCCTGGGCTCTGTCTGGGCTGGTGAGACACAATGGTGACAGGCACAAGGAGGACCCATCGTGGAGTAGTCCTGGGTACTGAGCTCCAACGATTCTTCCGACTGCTGGTTTTGCTGCTGGCACATGGCGCCCCACAGCTTGAGGCTTTCAGCTGAGGGCACTACCACTGGCGCTGTCGGCATCCCCAGCTTCCCTGAGGCCAGCATGGCATCGAACTCCTTCTGGTCTTCCGAGATACCATCATCGTCTTCATCATCATCTTCATCATCGTCCTCCTCTTCTTCATCGGCATCACCTTCTTCATCTTCATAGTCACCTTCGTCATCGTCATCCTCCTCATTATCCTCACCATCGTCATCATTATCTTCATTGTCTGCCTCATCTTCTTTATCATCACCTTCATCTACCCGCGTTCCTTTTTCTTCCGTTTCCTCATTGTCTCTGCACACATATGTAAAAAATCAACAGGCACATATAATCATCCTCAGGATTACATATTAACACTGATCCTTTATAATCTAAAGCTTCACATTTTGTTTTCACATAAAACCATTTATGCAGGTGACAACAGATTATGTCAAGGTCATAAAAAGAGTCTTGATTACACATTGCATAAGATTCAACTCACAGCTATCACCCTTTGGGTAACACACAGAAATCTGTTGGTAAGAGGGTTTAATAGAAGAAAGAGTACTAAGTATAGCACAGTTGCATGGAACTGAAAGTTAAATAGCCTGGCACACATATATATATATACAGAGAATACTATAGCGATATAATAGGGGGATCAGCAACAAACCATGTTTCTTACCCTTTTTTTTCAAAACAAAATATAGAAGAAAATACTAAATTCCTATTCAAGGCCGAAATTATTTTTTAAAAAACACAAAACATTTGTACAGCTGGTACCCCCATTAACTGTGGTTCGTCCCTCCATTCCAGTCTGTTGTTTACTGCCTTTTTTCATGCACAAACTCACAAACCTAAGCAATAGAAGAACATGGAACAGTGTAGAGCTGGACAAATTCTATCCCAGAACTGCACATGGATTTGTAAACTGACTAGCCTGTTGAGCAACTTGAAACTGCTGATCTACTGCACATGATTTGTAAACTGACTAGCCTGTTGAGCAACTTGAAATTGGCTGATCTACTGCACATGGATTTGTAAACTGACTAGCCTGTTGAGCAACTTGAAATTGGCTGATCATTTCTCTGAGAATTTCTGAAAACTTACAACTATAATCTAAGTCCGAATGGCAATCGACTTCAGAGTTCCCACTGCTGCGAAACAAAGCTAATACAACTATAATAATCCTGCAGGCTCCACAGACAGTTATTTTTAGATGTAAAGTAGCCTCTAGTCTTATGCTGTCTGACTATAGACTATCAGAGGTTCATATTCATCCGACTTCACTTACTATGCCGTCACCATATACCGTAAAGTTCGGTCTATTGAGCGCACCTGTATATAAGCCGCACCCACTAATTTTTTTAAAAATCTGAACTTTTTTCAAAAATAAGCCGCACCGTTTATAAGCCGCAGATATACACAACACAGTCCGATGTGCAGGCGGCAGCTGGCCGAGCGTTGAGTTTACATAGGCCTAGTGTCGAAAATCATCACATATAATGTGTTCACTGCATCCATTGGCGTTTAAATAGGTCAGAATACAAGAGCATGTTTCCAGCTTTTCTTCAGTCTTTTTTTTTTTTTTTTTTTTTAGTACGATGTGTTTTAAATCAATTAGAATCGAAGTTTTTATGAGGCTTCTTACAAGTGTGTCTTTCCAACATCATTGCTTTAAAAAAAAAATACCGAAAAAAAACAACGCATTAACGATGCGCTAGAAAGGCAGTTCACGCCTGCATTCATTGGTGTATCAAGCTAAGCAATTGGTTGAGTATTCGAAAACGCAAGCCAATCAAAGTGAAGGTATCAAATGCAAACCTTCACTCCCTGTCCACGATTTCAACAATGGCGGATCGAAGCCAAGGTCTGACAATGACCGAGTTGAATGCGCTAATCGTTTTTGAATTGCAAGACACACTTGGTAAGATAACACATATAATAACAAACCAGAACATTAATGAAACGATTCGATTGTTTTTATTTCGCTTAATACCGTGCCAGTGCTTAGTTATTTTGTTCGTAATTCAGCTAGTATTAGCCTAGTCAAGATTAAACAGGTTGGAAACGGCCCACACATTGCGCCGTTCGAAGCGATCGTATTTTTGTAGAAGACAAACTGATGAAAAAAGATATCAGTAATGGCTTTACTTATGTCGATTCCCGTATTTCTGAACGGGTTACTGATTCCATTACACGATTACACAGAAAATCGTAGTTAAAAGCATAATAAAAATTCATGAACAGTAAACACGATATGGCGAGTTACAGAGAAGCTAAGAATAGACGAGGGTGTGATGCTTCTGAAATCGGAAAAATCCGCAAATAAGCCGCATCGTTGTTTAAGCCGCAGGGTTTAAAGCTGGGGAAAAAAGTCGCGGCTTATAGTCCGAACTTTACGGTAGTAACTTTGCCACTTAAATCTTCACTCTGGTGTAATAATATGAACAGACTTTTACAGTCTTCTAATATGAAAATTAAAGAGGAGATGGCAAGAAATGGATTCAGATCGTTGTGGTCTGCATCGAAGATAATTCTTTATCATCACTCTCACAATAACACCACGCAGAGCAAAAAGGAGGCTATTTGGTCAGAATTTCCTGCTTATCTGTTAATCTGGTTTGGTTTTGATTTTGATGCTTGCTCCCTGTTAACAAAAAAAAAAAAGTGGTGGCACTTTTCACATCTGGGACCAGTGAAAAATTTCGACAGGTGGATGATGAAAAATCTACATTTCTCAGCTCTGCAATGGCTGTCACCCTGTCACCAATGCTGTACCTCTAAAGTTTATAGCCACATTACATCGTATTAACCGTCATCTTGTGTTTGGACTATCAACTCGTTATCATTAGATGCTCTTGTTTCCTTCCCCATTCTAGAATGGCTTTCACTAAACAAACAAAAATGCAAGAATTTATACAAACTGGAAACCTGTTACCAACCAAACCTCTGCATGTTTGACCAGGCGCAATAAACTGATGTGCATGCACCTGTTAGTTTATGACACAGATAACCAACAAGTTTATTACTTACACAGATAAGCCTTACCCTTGAGAGGACTGGCTGCATGAGTTGAGGTGATTAGAGGCCATCTCCCGTGTAATTGGCACCGGGGACGATGAAGCTGACGATGATGTGGTGGAGGACATCGATGGAGGATTAACATCAATGATATATCGATTAGAGTCGGGAGGAAAATTGAAGGTTCGGTGAGAGCCGTTGGTCTCCAGCTGCTCTGGATTGATGATACCACAGGTGATCATATGAGTGATGGTGCACTCATCACAGGGACACCTGCACAAAAAAATCTACTATGACTCTCAATGTTCATCCTTGATTTCACAGTACACAAAAAGCCAATGGTTTATACACCATCTAGCACTGAACAGTGCACAATCCTGCAGCAGACATGTCTGAAAAATATGTTTGGTATGCAGTTACTGTGACCCAACATGGTCATATTGGTGTATGTTGTCAGTCATCTTTTGGTAGATCTCCATATCAATGACTTTTTCATCAGGGACAACAAACAGGACTTCTAAAACATCAGAAAAAAAAAGTCTTTCAAAGAAAGGTTCTCACACTATGTATATTTTCATCAGAACACAAGAAGTCCTTACACTGAGGTACATTTCGATAAAAAACAAGCAAATATACTTTTGGATCTAAGTATACTCAAATAACTCAAAACAGAAAAAGTCAAACTGCTGAAAGCACAGCAAATGAGGTAAAAAATTTTTATCTGAATATCTGTGATGAAATTCCTCAGATCAAAGCAAAAATAATTACATCGTATTAAACTAGATACACCTACTGAAAAGGAATGCCTGGCTACAGTGGAGTTAGAGATGACTACCAGATCCAATACCATTTCTTATTTTACGGAGATGTGAAACATGTCAACAGATTAACACATTTCTGCTTTTTCTATCAGTACATAGTGTGTAGTGATAAACTCATTGCAAAGACATAAATGATGCTAATTTATTCTTGGTCATAAACACAATCAAAATCATCAGATGCAATCTGACAACCTCACATACGGGAATCATTATTTAATTCAGAAAAACATCATCACCTTTAAAAATCCCAGGGGAATCAGCTTTGAGGGTTGTCTCTCAGAGACAAAAAAGTTTTACACTAATCAGCACTCATCTTTGTTAATTTACATGCTTGACAGGTATTATGGCTTTGACAGGTATGATGGCTATGTGATAATAGCACCTGACAACCAGAAGATGGAATATTTGAATTTCAGCACCTGGCAGACGGGCAGCGAGTCCTCTTCTGCCCAATCAATGCTTGTACAGAACTGCTGTGTCTAAACCTCTTTATGTATATACTTATGCAGGTCAAAATACACGCATTAAACGTCCTAGAATCCATGTCACAGACAGATGATTTATGGACATTAACAAAATCCAACAGCCTGCAATTCCCAGTCCCTTTTCTCCCCAGTTGCAAGTGTATGTATGGCTGCTTGTACTACAGAGCCGTGCACGTAAAAGCCATGTTACTCAGCAGAATGCTCATGGGACAGTTGCAGCCTATGAATGCAAAGCCTGGTTGCTTTATGATTCCTCCAACCTACCATCTGATTCACCAATCTCCTCAATCTCCTTTCCAATATGTATGCCTACTAACATGCTACTTTGAAAAAAATCTACACAAACAGGTATCGCTTAACTTAATGTTTCATGCTTCCTTTGTACACATGTTAGCTGGATTGAAAAGTAAGTGTCCAGTCCACAATCACAGTCTGACAGCTGATGTCCTTCATCTGAGTTCTTCTCATACTCACTAGTCCAAACAAATGCCTTCTACCTCCTCGACATGCAACATGTCACATTATCAGGCTGTCAAAAACAAAAGAAAGAAAGAAAAGGGAGAGCAACAAGCTAATCATCCCTCCATAGCCAGTTAGGTCCACCGATTTGTCACCCTTTGCGAGTTCATGTCATGAATTGGAGTCTGACTATAATTTGGGTCTCTCCTTTTCCTTGGTGAGGGAACGTGCCCCTGATCTTCATTTTTCCATGAAGACTATCCAAGGACTACATGCATGCATTCACTCTGGGGATTGGGCTGTAAATCTCAATATCTTGGACATGTACTTGAAGTACTTCCATATCCCTATCCACTGGTCATACTAGGACCTCTGCTTTGAAATTTCGAGGAAGTTTTCACCTTCAAAGTCGTAATTTTCAGCCTGTTCCTCAGCCCCTAACTTTTCGCAAGGGTTATGGACATGGTCATTTCGGCAGTGTGACTGAGAACCAGTTCAATGTCATCAAATTAACACAACTTGCTTCAGAAGAATCAGGATCCAGATATTCTGTCCAAGGATCTGTTGACTCTAAAACAGGCCCTTTCCATCTCTGGGCTATGACAACCTAAAGGTATCCAGCATGATCCCCTCTCAGGATTCCATTTATCTGTAGATGCATTTTCTCACAGACCATCATCTTGTTTGTCACCGGGCCTATAACTGAAAAGACTGTCTTTCACCAAGTCCTTTCTCCATAAAAGTCTGTGTCTCCTTGCAGTGTTCGGATCATGACAGGGTAAAGCTCCATGGCTGCAAAACTCATTCCTCTTGGTCGGCTCCATCTTTGCCCTGTCCATTAGGCTCTGAACAACGTTTGGAATCAGCTTTCCCACACTGATGTCCTGTTGTTACCCATGTCCCAGACCTCTGTGACTCTCTCCTGCCCTGGCTCAACCTGGATTGGCTGAGGTCAGGGGTACTACTCCTATACCTGGCATTACACACTAACTGTGCCAATGCAAGCGAGGCATGTTGGGATGCACACCTTTTTCCTCATTTCCTGAAGACCAGTGGTGCCTGGTCTCAGCTGGAGGTGTCAGACCACATAAATGTCCTGGAAATGAAGGCAGTCTTTCTTGCTCTGAACAGATGGTCTCACATTCCACAAGATAGTCACAGATTACGCAGACGATTCTACAGTGGTAGCTTACAAAGAGAACCAAGACAGGCTTACCCTCCGGGGCTCTGAACAACTCGGCTAATTTCTTCATCTTTCCTGTGTGCAACTGCCTTCTCATAAGACGTCCCTGGCAAGTTGGGGGTCCTGGGGAAGTCTCTTTCCAGGTTATGCCTTTGAACATATTACACATGGGAAGACTCTTAAGGATAAGATTGTCAGAGGCTTTTACTGGCACTCCAGAGCTTAAAGAACTGTGCAGGGACATTCTTGTGTGGGTTCACTGCCTCCCTGTTCAAGTGAGCATGCATCCCACCATCATTGTCATTAATGTCAATATTCTGGCATTTGTTTGGATAGGCAAGTATGAGAAGAAGGGATCTGACCATTTAAAGTCATAACAGTATTTTCACAATACAAGTACCCATCCAGACACTAGGATGCCATCTTATCTCCTTGCTTCACAAGGAAAAGCTGCAAAAGTTGAATTACAGTCCAACTCTGATTCATGACATGAACTCAGTGCAATCATTCTGTAGACCAGCACAGTTGGCTCCCTGGTCTTTCTCTCTTTTCTTTTTTTCTTTTTTAGGATGCTGATAATATGGCAATGTTCCTCGAAAAGTAGGGATAAGCACTCATTCAGACAGTTAAGTATATTGTAAAACTACTCTAAATAATAAAATTACTTTTTCCTATGGGTCTAGTTTTCAACAGGTGTCAAAGGCCCAATCTGCTGTAGTTCAGGATCTTCATCATGTCTCAAAGATGATCTTGATTTTCTTAATAGGCTCAGTCTCCTCGAAGAAGAACTTGCTGTTTTCAAATGACATTTTGATAACTCAATTACTGTAACCCATCTCTGTTCAAAATTGCACACGACAGTATCCATTCCTACCTTTTCCTGCTACACCTTGGACAGTGTGACTCCTCAGCAGGTGGCTTTTGGCCTGTCAGCATGTTTCTCATTGTTTCTGTAAACTGGGCTTCCATACTGCAAGTGCAAAAACAGAATCTCTGGTGATTCTGCTGCCTGAATTGCCAAAGTCTGCACTGACAGGCAATGGATGGGGCAAGTGCTTCAGAGGAGAGGCTGCATGCCATCAGTACTACTTTAGTTAGAGCATAGAGAAACGAATGATCAATGAGGAAGTCATGAGTGTGCTCTTTTTCAAATGAAGAAAGTGCATAGGAACAAGTGTGAGTGATCAATGGACAAATAAAGCATGGATGTCAAGTAAAAAAAAAAAAAAAAAATGCTGATGAAGCAAAAATCAGTGATGAATGCACAAACCAGCTAAACGAAAAAGCAACAATGCGCAACAAAGAAACTGAGTGCACCACTTCAACTTAAAGAAAATACAACAGAAGTGAACGATCATGCACATCTGAAAGCACAGGATGCAGAGTTCTGTGCTAACTGAAGCAATAAGCAAAAGTGCATACAAGTTTCTTGAAAATAGAAAAAAAGAAGATGAAAGCTTGCACCATCCATCTTAGATGAAAAGTTCAAATGTCAATGCCTCACAATGACAGATGTTTCTGACATGACAATCAGGTTGTAGGTTTTCACAAGTTTAGACGCAATGTTTCAATACTTCTCAATGTGTACTCGCAGCAGCAATCCCAAAACAATTGCTGTTGATAGTCATGAACACCAGAATAACACTCCCATTTTCCGGTGCCCAAGTTCATATAAATGACGATTCACTGCACATGTGCCAAGTTCAATTTCAACTGCTCCAGTTATCTGATCAAGAGGTAACTCATCTTTCATCAAGCCAATTATTTCCAAAGGAAGTACAGTACAGTGTTTTTACAGAATTCACTAACGTAGAAAACTGTTTGGGAAAATACGTGCAAATAAATAAATACACTGATTCCAAGTAAGCTCCTCTATGATTTCTGTGTACGGAGGAGAAAGCAAGCTGGGTTAGTGACTTTTTCCAACCTAGACAGGCTTTTGTCTGAACCCAGCACCAGGGATCCTACAACCGTCTGAAAGCATACAATATATTTCATGCTTGCACATCAAGCCCCAGTGATTTGACTGATACAAGATAAACCTGAGAAAGAATTTTTTTTTTTTCTTAAACTGAGAAAGACGATTTATGATGCAAAGTCTTGCCAAACCGTTGAAACCTGAATTTTCACAACATTCATGTCATCTTCATCCTCATTCTTAACCATTTTGATCCTATCTCACCACCAACTGATTCTGATATCCGTTACACCCCTCTGCTCATCAGTAATCTGCTTCAGATTCTTCCTGCCAGAGGGCTAACTCAACTGTGAGGTCAGATCTGAAGATGCTCTTGAAAGCATGTCAGACACACTTTCACCATGACTTCACAAACAAGGCTTCTGACATTTTTTTTTCTTCCATTTCTTCTTTAAAAACATTCTTTGCTTGTATATCTTTCCTCAGTGTTTAAGATTATTAACAACAGAAAAAAAAGTTTTCATTATCATGAACTTGATGCATTTATCAGCAAGAGGATTTAGTTTTACATCTTACATTTCTGCCGATCAAAAAAGGACCTATAATAAATCATTTCCAATTGCACCATTTAGAGGACCGAAGTCCATTTCGAGGGAAACGCTTAAAAAGCAACTCCAGTGACTGCAGGGAAAGAATGTGAATTTACTGACAGCAGGAATGGACCACAACTTCAGTGACTGCGAAAAAGGACAACTTTAGTGACAGCAGGAAAGGACCGCAATACCAACTGAAGTCTTGCATCTTCAAACACTGACATGCATAATTCCACACACACACACATCTGTCAGCATGTAACAATGGCATCGATGGAGAGATTCAAAACAAAAAAACAGATGAATGAAAGCAGAAAATATAGAGAACTGATAACTCGAAACTAAAGGCAGTAGGTATATTTGATATGTGAAGCGCATTAACGGAAAAAAAAGAAAGATAAAAAATCTTACATATTCTAAACAGAGAGGCAGAAGGTGTACACAAATACTATTTTTTTCCTCTATACAAGCAAAACAAAACCAAACAAAGGTAAGATATCCAAACAACAAAATATGAAACAATTATTTTTGCCAAAATATTCAAGAAAAAAAGAGAACAAAAACATCACTTCCAGTGTTGCTTTTTCCCCCTCAAAATGAAACACGTTCCTTCACCTTGTGGACCAACAGACTTCATGTGACCTGTCATTTTCTAGATCTTTTCTGAATCTGAAGTGGAGCAATGGTCAGCATTTCAGTCAGTTGAGTGAAAAAAATTGCATCATTTCAATTTCATGTTGTTCACAGCCAAACCGACCACACACAGTGGGCCAAATCAGGGCTGTGACACTGTCAAAACCCATTCAGCATTTATTTCATTTAAAAAAGAAAAAAAAAAAAAGACCACAATCCACCTGCCTGTAATGAACATATTTATTACCCCCTAAATCTTGACTCTGGATTTACATATTTACTACCTCTTAAATGTGGGCTTAGGTTCTACAAAGTCTTAGATCAAACAAAGAATATTTACCACTTCTAGAAACCAGTAAGTCTGACCTGATAGAAAATCTCTGATCAAGGTCTTTTCAGACCCTGCTGTAAAATGTTTGTGTTGAATATCATGTTAATTCAAACATTCTTTCAGAATACGTTTCATGATGAGTGGGTCACTACATGGCAGGCACTATGGAGCTTCCTCGCCTTTTATGAAAAGGTCCAATCCAATCAATCCAGTCAGAAGCTTTTATCATCAACGTAAAGAAGTGTAGCCCTCACTGGAACCTATCACGTTCAACGAGTTACGGACTTCATTTGGGAAGATGAGAGTCAGTCAGTCAAGTGACTTTACCTTTCATACATGAACCTAAAAATATTGGTCCATCTGAAAAATTGTAGGTGTCACCGTCACAAATCTGTCAGGTGCCATGATTACAAAAAAAGGTGGGAAAAAAAGAATAAAACTGTCAAACTGTGCTAATCCTAAATGGATCTCTTCAGCATCAAGAAAGTTGCTCTCATCATACAAAAATGTTGTCTACAATTCTTTGCTCTCCACGGGGATGGACTGGGCCCTGTCTGTCAAGCTTTGCAGCTGCTTGAGGCACTCAGTGCGCACCCTCCTAGTTTTTTTTTCATGCAGCTGAGGACCCAACCTTACGACTGATCTGAGGCTCATGTGTCCAAAGCTGCTGGTCAGATTTCTGTAACTCAGAAGTGAAGACCACACCCATAAATAAACCATCGCGCTTAATGAATCATCATTCTCCCCTTGACCAAAAGGTAAGTATCCTATATTGGGGAACGAGAGAGGCTGAGACTGGGATGTGTCAGTAATGGTCAAACACCAACCAACGATCACCTGTGTGCTTGTAACAATCAATGGGGCACCGATTTCATAGTTCAGAAATGCTGTGGTTTTCCTAGTGGCTCGCCTAAGATGGCACACTCGAGTCTCCCCTATTAATGATCTGCACATGCACCTAGAGGTGATTTTAGGGAAAACAATGAGCCAACCCAGGGCATAACAATAACCTTTTTTTCCCACTTGCCCAGTCAGGCAAGTAACACCAAAAAAAGTGTCCCTGTAGATTTTTAGATGAATTACCATTAGCTTTAAAAAAAAATTGCTAAGTATGGCATATCGCCTTAGGAGGGTCGCAAACTTTCTATGTGTCCACATAGGTGGGTCTGTGAAGTCGAGATCGAAAAAGCTGTCTGCATGAAATTTTCTAACTGCTGAACTAGCATCAGAGTCATGAAACGAGAAACAAAAACAAAAAAATAAACAAGAACAAAACCAAAAAAAAGTTGGTTGTCAAGACCAGACAAGGTCAGAATGAACTTCACCCCCTCCCCCCCCTCCCCCCCTAAAAAAATGTCTGCATAAAACTGTATGTCTATAATGTCTCGAGTGCTTTTTTTTTTCAATTTTTTTTTAACAGCCAAACTGACAGCACATCTTTCAAACCAATTTCTTTCCAAAAATTTGAAATCAGACAGAAGCTGTACTTTCAAAATAAAAAACAAACACAAAAGATGACACTGGATAGGAAAAAGATTGGTATATGACCAAATCAAAAAAAAGGACAATGACAAACTTACGGAAAGATTTATGCAATAAAGGTCTTTCTCATAGTTCACGAGTTACTTGTAATTAAAGGCGAGAGTCCAAATTCCATGCAAATAAACATTCTGATTCAAAATTTCATTTTCAGCATCCTTTGGTTCTGGCTCGTGTACCCTAAACCAAGAAAAACATTAAAAATACTAACCTGTGAGGCATTGAGGCTTTAGGGTTGTTCTTAAGAACTTGTTGTTCTAAGATTTTGCGTTGAGCCTTGAAAAATTCCCAGTCTTCTTTCAGCCACTTCTGCTTGACTTTAAGTGCAGCCTGTTCAGATCAACAATGCAACATTACGTGGAGATGGTGCAGTTCCTGACGGGTCTGTTATCCAGATGAATCACATTAGATCATAGATTACATATGTTATCAAAAACTAGAACTATATTTTTCTTGTTTTGAAGTTCAATCCTTCATTGACTATTCTTATTTTCAATGTATTTGTTAGACTCACATCAAACTAAAACTGTCAAAATTCTATGTTAATGAAGAACTGGAGAGCAAAAATAATAGAAATAACACTGGGGAGAAAGATGGGAACAGTCTGCCATCCTGAAACTGGATTGTGGCTATCCCTCTGATCTGAAATTGAATTATGGCCATCCCATCCTTGCCATCCTTAAAATTATCACAAAAGACAATTCAACCCCCCTACTCTAATCCTACCCCCTACATCTCCCCACTAAATCAATGAATGTAGCTTAATGTTCAACCACAAACACACACAGGCTAAATCAGTCTTCTGGCGCAGAAGTTTGAGCTCCAGTTCATCACAAAATTCTTCACATTTGTAGTGATTTTTCAATGGTTCGCTTACAGACAGTGACATCACTCTGAGTAAATTCTTCATCTCCTCACCTTCCCTTCTCTTTACCAACCACACCCTGCAGAATCCAAAATCCAGCCATGGTCTGACAGGAAGTCATTTTTCTCATTTTCAAGACTTTTTGTAACTTTGTGACTGAAGTGGTTCAATAACCATGACAAAGTTTTGAAGACTGCATTTAAAGTTAGCTGACTTTGAAATTTACCCGCAATTTTGTAACTTTGTGACTGAAGTGGTTCAATAACCATGACAAAGTTTTGAAGACTGCATTAAAAGTTAGCTGACTTTGAAATTTACCCGCAATTTTCTTTCAAGAACATTCTTTTTCTGTTCTGAACCAATCTTCATAAAATGAATCACAGAAGTTGATGAACCAAAGAAACAATTTTGCTTTTTCAAATATCTAGAAACTTGAAGTTCCTCAACGAATCTCAATGATGTTGCAACGGCATTTCAAAATATTTCATATCTGGATGACTTGCACCCCAAACATTGATTTCACACACATTCTTCACACCTGTATTCATGCATGCCATACACACTTCTCTCACATCATTACTTGTGGAACACAAAATGAAGAAAACACACATGTACTCAAGTATAATAATAAACCATCAATATATGTGATATATGCATACTCTTATACACACACACACACACACACACACACACACACACACACACACACACACACACATTTGTAGAGAAAGTATCTTTCGACAAACACAACCTACCTGCTCCTCATTGTATCGGTCAATCAGTTGTTGACAATCATGCCAGAGCACAAGTATCACAGACATCTCGTTGCGGAAGCTGACGAAGTTTTTTATCAGGTTGGGGTAAGTGTCCTCTGTGTAGGATTCCTTGTCCAGAGCCCCATGTCTGATCGATTCAAACACATGTTAGATTCAATTTTTTTATCTCCTAAGATCAGAACTTTTAAGAGAAAAAGGTGGTAAAAAGACAGAATCAATCTTGCATGAAATCAATCTGGCCAAAACAGTCAAGAATGGAGATAGAAAGAGACAGCGATAATACAGATGTGCGCGTGTGGCAATGAATGAGTGCCATAATCACAGCTGCCAAACTGGTGGTGTAAAAATTGTGGAACCAAGGATGAAGGGAATATAGCTGAATGAAGAGGGGACAGTCTGGTTTTTGAATAGAAGCATTTTTAATCCCCCACTACTTCAATATTAGGAATAAAGGTTTTAAAAGGAAAATGCATTTTCACTATACGCAACTGCCAACATTCACTTAATGGCTATATTCCCATCTTTTTTTCTTTTTCACTTTATCAGCCTCATTTTATAAATAATCTCCCAAAACTTTGTAATATCAACAATATTTTGAAATTCTAGATTCTTTTTCACTGATAAATTTAGGATTTCATTAATGCTTTCTAAACAGGGGAATTCAAGAAAAATTCTGATAGGCTGGCAGCTATGAATCATGACTGAAAATAGCCCCCCACCCCCACCACACACACACACACCCCAAAAAGAAAGAATATCTGACCGACTTCATATAAAATTGTGGTGATCAGTCCAATTTTTTCTAAATGTTTCTCTTTTTTGACAGAAACTGGCGTATAATGATAATTTTATCCGACTATTCATTTGTACAGGTTCTGAAAGATGCGCACACATTCTAAGAGAAGTGCTTAACATGCAATGCTATAACCATTATCATTTATACTAACCTGTCCGAGACAAAAGTAACACAACCTGTCCAGCACCACCACTAACACAAAGGCATGCAGGTCTAACCTTAGCTGCTCACAAAGCGACTCAAGACAGTTCTGGACAGCTGGCTCTGTGTAAACAATGGTGTGGTAAAGGTGTTTGTTGTGCAGTTCCCACGTCACGTTGAACCGTCGCAAATGGTCTTTCTGCAAAGGTAGAAAGAAACAGATGTCAGGTTTGTTCTCCACAGATAACAGGTTGTCCTATCACGATACAGTATCAGTTCTGCATGAATAATGACCATGACAAGTACACTGTTGAAGATGCAAGTTTGTAAGCAGCACTTCTACTGATATGAGAAACAGTGAAGGTTCTAAAACCACTCAAAGCAACTTGATCTGCCTACAAACACTGCAAAAGAATACTCAGATACAACAATTTCAGAACAGTTCAAGCAGGACTGCCATCCAAATGCAGCTCAGCACAGGAAAACTAAGACACAACAAATTTCACACCACCACAAGCAGACTGCCATCAAATACAGGTCTGCATAGGAAAACTAAGACATGACATCAAAATTTCAAACAACACAAGCAGGGCTGCCTTCAAATCCAGCCCTGTACAGGAATAGTCAACAGCAACAAATTTTAAAAAAACAAACACACAAGCAGGGTTTCCACCAACATCCAGCTCCTGTGCAAAACAAATGCACCACGTGGAGGAATTAGGTGTGGGTGTGAGGGAGCAAAACCAAAACAACAACAAGCAAGTGTGCCAGTGTCTTCTGAACAAACAAACAAAAAAACATCCACTGGTTGCTATCATGGCTTCATAACTAAACTTGTTAAATTTTCACAAACAGAAACAAGATGTGTTGTCATTGTTTTTTTTGCAATCTCACGAAAATTTATATCACATTAATGAACTCATTGTTCCATCTTGTCCCTTCTTAAGCCTGGCAGATCATGGCACTGCTACCCGCAGTGTTGGAGCTAAATAGTAGGAAGACGTACTAAACCTTGCACAGTCAGACCCGCCTGTGTGAACTCAACAGACTGCTATACAATGTCGTTAAACTGACGGACAAAAAGAAATCTCTAGCTGGTGTGTGTGAAACTTTTTCAAAACTAGGGGGCTAGCAGGATCTAAGTTCCGATTGGGGTCCAGTTGGAACAGTCCTACCGACAAATGGTTAAAAAAGGGTGGTATGGGAGGTGGGAGAAGGGAAGGGGGAAGACAATTCAATTTATGCTGCTTACAGCTTAGCCGGCTTCAAAGGGCCAAATCAAGGCTCTTATCTCACTTAGGTCGATTCTTTAAACAGACAGAAAAAGTTAAAAACCACATTACACACAAATCAATTAAAAGATTTTCTAGAATTGCTTTATAATCTTTCTGCTACAAAATCTCAGATGTAATCTGTTTATATCTTTCAGAACTCCAAAAACCACGTCAGGTCAGTCATCTCTGAACAAAGCTTTCATGTACTCTGCAGGAAAGTGTGTAAGTCTGACTAAAATATAAGTCCAAAACTCTATAGTGTAAGTACTATGACGAAATGTTTTGTGATGAGTGATACCATCACATGAATTGAATGAAATGCATTATGATGCCTCGTCACCTTTAACAGATAGGAGTGGGTGTAAAAGGACTGGCAGTGTGTGATCAGCACAAAACTGTTTCTTCTTTATGACCACCAATGGCAATAGTTAAACGTGTTCATGATTGGACGGTTTGGAAGAGTTTGTCACTGATCTGCGAGCTCCAATCCTCTTGTCAGTTTGAGCTTTGATTTCAGATCGGCATCATCATAATGAATACTTATATAGCGCCTATTCTTGGCTAGAGACCAAGCTTCAAGCGCTTTACAAGCCACACTCGTTTACACATCGGGCTGCCTACTGGGTAGTGCCGACTGAAGAGCTGCAACTGGCGCTTCATTCAGTTGTTTCCCGTGTTATCCAGTCAATGTCGTTCATAATTGTTCACTCACTTGTTCAAATTGGCAAGAAAATTAATCCCCAAGGGTGGAATGGGACTGGGTTGTCTTCAAACCTCTTGAGGAATTCCATATCAAAAACAATCATAAGCAGAGCTTGGTGGTTTAGGAAGAGGTTCAAATTATAGTTCAAAGAAAGTTTCAGCCGACAGTCAGAAAGGGATGGTTCCACTATCTCTGTACACAGACTGCATACAGGGGTGGTGTGGAATGTACCCGAGTTGAAGCCCCTAATGGTAGATGGGATTCTTGATGTTTTGAGGAAGGAAGACCTGGCAGAACTGTGGACAACACAGCCTTAGTCCGGTTTGGAGTGGATCAGGGCACTTAAAGATTCAGAAGAGTTTTCTCATCAGTACCCAAATTTGCACATGTCACAGCTCTCACAATGATCACTGCTATCAACACTGAAAGTGGGAGAAATAGAAATGTTCATTTTCAAGCTTGCTGCTATGGAGTGGAGAGAGCGAACCAGTTTAAGGGCCAGATTACAGACATACAAAAGCAAAAGCAAGCCAGGTATTTCAACATTTTAAACTGCACTGAAAACTGAGTATATATCTATATAGCTTATATATATATAATATTAGAGAGAGAGGAGAGAGGAGAGGAGAGAGAGACGAGAGAGAGTAGAGAGAGAGAGAGAGAGAGAGACATTTTCAGTGCAGTTTGAAATACCTGGCTGCATTTTACATATATATATATATATATATATATATAATATATATAGCGTGTGTGTTTGTGCATGTGTGCATGCCCACAGATTTCGCAAGAAATGGGCCATATGTCCCTCTTTAATATACTTTTTCAATGACAACTGTACAATGTATGATGCCCAAAAAAGAAGCTTCAATCATACTCCCTGTTTAGACATATTATATTACATAAATATTTGAAGAGCAAAGTACGCAGAAAAACCACAAAGCAATATCTGGCATGAAAGTACAGAGAATCATAAAACAAAAATGATCAAAGCATTTCACAAGAATCAGACATGATTCAACATTACATCATGTGCAGTGATAAAAACTCCGCACAGCAGCAGGATTTTTTCCACTGTCCGTTTCTTCCTTACAAAGCAGGTGGAGGACTTGCATGCAGGACGTTAGGCAGGCCTGATACATCCTTCACTTGCCTCTGGGCTCTGCCTGAGCTTGAACTGAAACTCAGTGCAGAGTACACTGGACCTTGACTAGAACCAAGAGGATTGAACACAATCTCTCTCCCACTGGCTGGATGCGGGTAAGGGGCTCAACTACAAATCCTGAGAATGGAACAAAAGCTCAACTACAAGATCCTGAGAATGGAACAAAAGCTCAACTACAAGATCCTGAGAATGGAACAGAGTATTCAAAGGAACTGACACAACAGTACACACCAGCATGACCACAACACCTTCCGACTCAGTCCTGCCTGGGATTCCAAGGTTCAGGGTTCTGAGCATTTTCAAATGCTGCTGGAATAGCCTTTGCTGTGAAACCTCACTTTGTGTGGCTCCATTCAAGTACCACACTTGTTCACCTGGATCCGGAGTAAACCAGGGTGATTTCTGCAACGTTCCTGACCCGGCCTTGTTTTCTGTCCATTCCCTTACCAGATTTTTCCAACTTTATCTGGTTTTGAGTTTGCACCAGTTTTCAGGTGTGTCTGAAAACACTTGCTCACAAGGCATGTTTCTGCTTGGCACTGACCAGGCTGCTCACAAGGCATGTTTCTGTTTGGGCACTGACCAGGCTGTTCACAGGGCATGTTTCTGTTTGGGCACTGACCAGGCTGTTACAAGGCATGTTTCTGTTCAGGCACTGACCAGGCTGTTCACAACGCATGTTTCTGCTTGGGCACTGACCAGGCTGCTCACAAGGCATGTTTCTGCTTGGGCACTGACCTGGCTGGGATAGTGTGTGCTCCCTTTTCCAGACTTTTGACTTATTTAGTCTGTCACTTTGATACAATTGGACTCTCATGATTAATAGGAAGTGCAAAAGCCCCACGATAGTGAATGGTGCATGGACATATGCGCTCTTCAAGTCATCCTTTTGCTGTTTGTTGTCAGATATCCTTAACCTTAATCCTGACTTACTGTTGTTATCCAGCGATCATCGGGATTTAACAAATCCTCATTTGTTCCATCCATCTCAGCTGTTGGCCCACTTACCCTTTCACTGCACCCCCTTCCCTCCCAACCCTCACCCCAACCCACCTTACCTGCCTCTAGTACGAAAGTATTGCCATTACCATCTTGGTTTACATAAGAAAAGACCATCAATGACAGTTATAACCATGCATACCATTCAAATGATATATACAGAATAAAAGGCAACACATGAATACCCAAATCAACAATTATCCAATCCCTATAAGCCTGCAACAACCCTTACATGTGACCCGCTTTCCTCTTACCTCAGCTCTACGCATACAACATGTACCCACACTTAAAGCACGCATGCATGGTGCTTGCAGTGGCAAACTGAAACCTGCCTGCAAAAGAGCTCTTCTGTCTCCCTGTCTTTATTCAGTCATTTAACAGCCCTCACTCTCATGTTCAAATTCAAGTCATGTATGCATAAGCTCACACATACAAATGAATATATGTGTGCACCCGTTTGTGTGTGTGTGCGTGTGTGTGTGTGTGTGTGTGTGTGTGTGTGTTTCTCTCTCTCTCTCTCTCTCTCTCTCTCTCTCTCTCTCTCTCTCTCTCTCTCTCTCCCCCTCCCTCTCTCTCTCTCTCTCTCACACACACATAATGTATTCCCCAGGCCTTTGGCAACATCACCATATTATTCAAATTTTTGATTGGCACACATGACCATATAGGATAAAAACAACTTTACAACAATTCTGGTCTTAAAAGCCCTAAAAGCATCAGCCAGATAGAAGGCAGTGGAAGAAATCAAGACCAATATTAGTACCAATCAGAGAGTGATGTGGTGGACAAATTGCCATCCAATGACTGTGCCCAAAGTATCCATCATATAAATATCAGTCCTGCTCACCCCATCCCTCCTAGAACTGATACAATTTTCATGAGCCATAACATGACCAGGGGGGAAATTACTCAGCTTTATAAGATGGTAAAGTCAATGTTTGGCTTCGGCAGATGGGCATGCCAGTTGTTTTAATACAGCATTTATATCCAAAGTTTATGTTGGAAGGGGTCGTCCGCAAAGGAAGGGCTGCCTGACTGATGGATGGTGGTGCAGATAGCCACCCTGTGACACCTCACAGAGGAGGCTGAGAGCTTTTTCTTGGACGAGAGAAAGGCAAAGTAGTTCGCTAACTTAAATCGAGAGGCAGAGTGGGGCAACACTGCATGGGAGGAGCTCCAAGAAAGCCAGCCGTTCCAGTGGACACTGTATACCCCCTTGTGTGCCCGTCCTGTGAGCTTGTTCCACAAGGCCAATTACCGCCTTGTGTAGACAGCGCGTCCCGCACAATAGCCTGACATGAAGGTTTAGCACATCTGGATTGCTGCCCGGAATGCCTAACCGTGACTGGAGCAGGGACCTTGTTGTCAGGGCAGGCTTCCTGAACTGGAACGCCTGGTCCTTCCAAACGAATCCAAGGTGCTTCCTGTCCTCAAGTATCAGGAGTGGAAGTATACATCTTTCAGGTCGCTGGATACCGCCCAGTCGCCCGGTGCATGGCATTGTGGATTGAGATGGGGGGTTCCATCCAAAAATGGAAGTCGCGGAGGAACCCGTTCAGGGACAAGAGGTCCAGGACGGGTCTCCAACCCCCAGAAGTTTTGGGGACCACAAAGATTCTGCCGTAAAATCCTGGAGGGAAACGACCTCCTCTGTGGCCCCCTTGACCAAAAGCGAAAGGACCTCCTGGTCCAAGACCTGGGGGCCCCCAGGAGGAGCGAAAGGAGGAGGAAAAGGTGTGAGAGGGGCCTTTCCTGTACCCCATAAAAGGCAAAACCTGACCTGATCACCCGCTGGGCCTACTGGCTTGCGGGAAGCTGTTCCCAGGCACCGAGGTGCCGGGACAGACTGCCCATGGGATCGCCTGTGGGGAGTGATCGCCCTTGGTCGGGAGTTAGTCATTGGGGTAAGCCAGCTGAGAAGAGGCAGGCTTTTGGCCCGGAGGTCAGGTACCCTGATTGGCCTTTGGCAGGTTGCCTAGTCCTAGCCCCTTTGTGTCCGAAGGATCTACGGGTCTTGGCCAGTGGAGGGCCCTGGGAAGAGGTTGCCGGAGCAGGGCGCTTCACCACAGGATGGTAGGGATCCGGACTGGATAAAGGGCATGATGGGGGATGGGTTTGCGTACTGGCAGAGAGTGAAAGACTCTGAGTCTGGGCACTTCCCAAGACGACGTCCGTCACTGAAACCGCCTCCAGGCCCCTCCTAGCAGTCTTCTCCTAATATCATCTGGCGATGAAAAGACATTAAATAAACCACTGAACTGAACATAGCAGTCTACTCCCAATCTACCAGGCATAGCTCCGGGAGAGGGACCTGTCAAGGTTGAGAACGAGACCTCTCCTGCAAAAAGGAGGACCTCTTGGGAAAGGAAGAGATGGGAGTCTGGGATAGACTCATGGACCATAAAGGCCTACTGAGCAAAAGGGAGCTTTCCCTGTTTAAAAAAACTTCCCACATGCTACTGCTCCAGGAAAATCACGAACAGAACCAGGTAGAATGTCCTAGCCCCCCCCCCGCTTGAGTTGACATTTAGGTCACAGTGTCGCCAAGGTTTCATAGAATATACTTAAAGGTCTACTTTAGAGGTTTTCGATAATTGGTCAGCTTATGCAGAAATATGAAATGTTTGATAAATTGGTAAAATAAACATCCGATTCGGTCCCGACCACACGAAATCGATCCGCGAAAGTGGGCATATTCACCTGTAATCAAGAAAACGGGAGGTAATCAACTAAATCTTGGCATGGCTTAACTGCTCTTGGATGTGATGTCACATGATGGTCAGCGACGGCGACAGAAAGTGATTCTGATGGTTCTTGCACGTCTCGCTCGGTATTTAATTCATCATGCAGTGATGTAGATTTTTTAATCACCCTATAGGATACTGTGTCCTAGAGATTAAATGTCAATAGGACACAGTGTCCTGGAGTAACCAAAATAATAGGACACCAGACTCGGAACAGGATTCATTGTGATAAATGTATTTTATTAACTCAAGGTCCGCCGACTAGAACTGGAGAAAAGTATTAAAAAATACAAAAACGGCGCTCTGTTTTAGGCCTACTACTGCCTGTAGTCTTCGACGCATCAGTCGTCGATACAGAACTGGAAGAGGCACTTGACGCATCAGTCGTCGATTCGGAACTGGTAGACGCACTGCCACTCACCTCTGGCACACTCGCCGATGCTGCGAACATAGATTTCAAAGATCGCTGATCTTTTTCACATTTGAGTCTCTTCTTTGGTGGCATGATGAAGACTGATGGCGTGATGCACACGTTTTTACCACTGTCGGATGTGAAGGAAAACAAACCGCGTGCAGGCCGGAAATTCAACAAGAGTTACTCGCTCTTGCTGAATTCTAAGTCTGTGCTCCTCTCGCCTATCGCATCGCGCTTCAGTCGGTGCGTCAGCCTCAGAGCTGTGCAAATTTTCCCGAACACGCGATGCGCTTGGCTCTGCCTTTCAACGCTACTCAGTCTCGCACGCCTCCGCACAATAAAACGGCTGTAGACTTGTCCGCGACCTCGCGAAAACGATAGGACATGCGACCGCTTCGCTTGTATTAGGATCGGACATTTGACCGGATGGAGGTCGAGCTGATCGGTCATTTTACATTTTTATCGGTCAATGACCGGAGACCGATGGAAATCTACATCACTGTCATGTAAAAGAGTGACTATGATTGCGACAGCCAATGTGATTCTGGAGATGTTTCTGCAAGGCCTGTACCTTATCAGTTTGAACGTTAAGTTCTTTTTACCATTTCAGTTCAGTTCCAGCTGGACACCCGGACACGGCATTCCGAAGGCGTACGGACTTTACCGAAGTCTCGAGGGAGGCTACCAACTGACTTCTTGATGCGATCACGCGTGGACGGCGAGCGGAGATTTCTCCTTCCTCAAGCCTTAACGTGTTCATTCAATTTAACAAGTGTGATCTGTCCATAGATAAGAACAGAATAAACATGCGACTATCGTCCTGTACGAGCTTACCACTCCGCCTTCAAAGTATACGCGCACAATGCAGACAAAGTCTTTGATCCACTCGAACAGGCTCGGCAATTATCGGAATAGCTCGTTTCCGCGGTCCAGCTGGAACTGACGTGGTAAAAACAACTTTAGCTGCCCGGCATGGTTGCACGAACCGAATCCACTTCTTTCGAGTATCTGGATCAGATGGAAATGTGTGCAAAGAATATCCATCTCCTGCTGAGCTGTTGCACTCGCCTACAGCACAATATCTGCCACCCCTCGTGACTTTTTAGGCTGTGGGGGATCGCAACTCGTGTTGATTTCACTTGGCGTTGGCTTGTTGTGTAGGTCGCGGCTGACGGCCAGTCCATCAAGTGACGTCACGGTTTTCGGTCTACCGCGCGGGGTTTGAACAGGTGTGCAAAAGTCGTTTTTTATCTATTAAATTCTTCCGGCGATTTTCTAAAAAAAAATGAATACCATACTGTAGTTATATGACATGTAGACCTGTTTTTAACAAATTATCGAAAATCTCTAAAGTAGACCTTTAATAGAAAATGTGTAACATTTCTTTGTTGAACTACATACAATATAAAACAAGCAACCGCAAATCATATTCCTGGAATGTCCAGATGTAGATCATCTCCTTCATCTAATTTAATCAAACCTGAAAACGTTGTCATGCATTTTCAAAACATAATACACAGAGAAAAAAATCTTGAAGAGCACCATGTACCATGCATGCATCCACCACCACTGCATGCATGCACACACACACACACACACACACACACACACACAGAGCCATGGACACACAAACAAAACATGAAAATATTCCTACACACTGACACAGACCTGCCTGCCTGCAAAATCATTTCTCAACAGCTGTACCACTTCCAACGGACACTCTACAGAAGCAAAAAATTTTTTCTAACCAAAAATGTTGTGCATGACACCAGCACCTCATACAATTTCTTTTTTCAAGCTAAAACTGGCAAGCACTCAGCTTCAACCTAAATTATTAAGGGCATTTTCTGCCACCACTTGCAAATGATATTTCAATAGAATTTGTAATCACAACAGCCCATGCACATCAATTAAAAATACATACACTGAGTGGCAAGTCTACATCTGAACTGAGGTTTTAGCCTGCAAAAAAGGCTATATATGAAATGAAAGACTGTGTGTATCAAATCAAAAAAAACTATACTTGTGTTCATCAAAAAGAGAACAAAATTACAAAAGACACTGCTATCAAGAAATGATAACAGCAGGCAAATCTGCACATTCAAATTCACATACATGCATTAAACACTAATGTTTAAAAAAAAAAAAACCTGCAGAAAAAATGTTTCAATGATTACCGAATCAAAGACGCAAGTGAAGCCTTCTGTTACTGATGCAGCAACAGCAAACTCCATGAATACCATAATTTTTAGGCTATTGGATGATTTTTAAAAAAAAACAAAAAAACAAAACAGTTCGATGGTTCAATTGGTTTTTTCCCTGTTTTCTGAGCACTGTGCCCCTATACATGTCATAACCAAGTCAACCAACCAGTCAACAACCACTTCAGATTAAGATTTCAAAGATGCATACAAACAGCACGATTAAATTAATATCTTTTACTTAAATTCTCAACCATATCTGGCAAACAATAATCCCACACTCTGTCTGATGCTGCGGATGATTGAAAACATTGTCACAGAGAGTACCACTATGAGATATTCACACTATGTGGAATTTCAGCAAAAAGGAATTGCCAAAGACAGAAACAGCAACTGAAAAGCTGCATTTAAACTAATAAAAATGATAAGCAGTTGCCTCAGAAATGTAAAAAATTCTTAGCAGTAAACTGATCCTTAATTTGTGAGATGATCAGTGATAATCATAGATCTTGAGATTTGGACCGATACGTTGCAGAATTAATTTGTTCAATATTCTAGAGTGTGTGGTTAATAATTCATGACCTATACATTTTCTTAAAAATCAAAGTATGCACTCTACAACAATAAAATCTGTGGCACTTTACAGTCTGAAAATTATGATATTAAAAAAAAACACAAAGACAACGCATCAACTAAACGCACAAACCAGGATATTTGTTCTCCACTGTAAATTTTCATCTCCTTGTTCACAACAATTGCACTAAAAACTAATTTCAGTCATCTCATTACTCTGTTATCTGTGAAGTTTACTAGAAATCATGTTTCTTTTTTTTTTTTTTCTTTCTTTCTGCGTACGCAGGCTGATACTCCTGCGGACACTCCCTGTATAGCCAGGCAGTGGAGTTTTGTGTGTATGACCCTTTAATATCCCACCATTAAGGCAGCCATACTCCATCTTCGGGAAGGTGCATGCTATGTGTCACGTGTCATCCATACCAACGCCAAACTGGCCTTCTCTTCCGAAAGTTGGTGATGGGATTTTACGTGTGTGCAAGATGTTATGCGTGCGTCCACACACGGAACCTCAGTTTATAGTCTCATTCGAAGGACTATATGGGGGGAATGGAGTCAGAACCAATGTTAACTCCGAGGGAAAAATCCCCCTATACCGAAATTCGAACCCGCAACCCCAGGATCACGAGTCCGGCGCTTTACCAACTGAGCTATCCGGCCCCCTATGTTTCTTTTTAATCAGACATACTAAAATAGAAAATGGCTTACATTGAAAAACAAATGACCTGGTTTTCTCATTTCTTGTGCATTACAGTATATCATAAATTCTGTTTTCTTGAGAGTTTCTTTAACAAATTCTAACAAAGATCGCACACAAAAAAAGGACATGCTGACATGGAGTTAAAAGGACAATGTCACGAGGGGAAGACAGGGTGAGTGTTACAGAAAATGGGAGTGCAAACTACAATGAAAAAGGGTGAAAAGAAGCTCACAATTGTTGCTGATACACTCAGCACTAGCATACAAACATTAACACACAAAATTCTACTGATGACAGTTCATTGCAAAATTGTCTTAACAACAGTGTCTTGGCATAATAAACAGAAACTTACCCGTTTCAATTTGAAGAGGACTTTTATCAAATGAAAACTTCAATGCTATGTGAACATATTCTCCTCCACCCCCAATCTCTCCCATACCCAACCCTACCCTCTCTCTCCGACATCCTTTCCCCTTTGTTCTGCCCTGTTGCCTTCACTTTCCCCTGGTATTTGCAAGAACCCTTGCAGCACAAAACAGTGAAATCATGCCCCACCTTTCCTATTAAAAAAAAAGAAAAGCTGAACCTTCAAAAAAGATCTGTTACCGGAAGGTTCAAAAAGATATTTCATTATTGGGATCATTTACAAGCTGATCCCACTCAACATTTTCAGCAGAAAAACAGAAGTTCTTCAAGATTCACTATAAACATGCCGTATACAAAATAAATGAATAATCCTTTGAAATTATACATACAATAATCTCTTTTCTCCTAATCATGAATACCTGACTATCACTGCTGGGGCTGCGGCTCATAATTAGTGGCATGTTAGTAATTCCACTAGCGGGCAGAAAAGATGACATATCACAACAACAAATGGAAAAAAAAACACTGACAAAATCCTGATCCCTCGGTACTTTTCAAACTGCATCTTTCTTCCCTTTCCTTAATGCATTCATTTTATCATTATCGTTTCATGGTTCAATCTACACTTCAAAATTAACTTAAGTCTAGTTTCAAAGTGCAGTGAGTGTAGGTGGAAATAGAAACAAACTTAAAAGAAAAACTTACTTTTCCGCCGAATGAAAGCGACAAACAAATTACAAGACAAGAACATGAAGCATTTCGACCTCTTTGGTCTTCTTCCGGAAAGACAAACAACATTCAAGACAATGAAAACAAAGAACGCACAATCACTTAACTCCATAAATTGGGTGCAAAATGGATGTTTGCATCCAATTTGAAGTGACGAGGGATTGTCCGTTTTTCATTTTCATTGTCTTGAATATTGTTTGTCTTCCCTGGAGAAGACCAAAGAGGTTGAAACCATGTTTGTGCCCAATGTGAAGAGATAAGTGATTGATTGTTCTCCATTTCCACAGTCTTGAATGTTGTCTTGCCTTGCCTGAAGAAGACAAAGACGTCGAAACGCATCATATTTTGTCTTGTAATTTGCTTGTCTCTTTTGTTCAGCAGAACAGTAATTTTTCTTTTAAGTTTATCTAGAATCTATTTTATCTTTACCGGTTTATGGTCAAATCTACATTTCAAAGTTATTTAATTTATTTATTCTGTATTTCCAAACTATTTTCAAATCTGAACTTTAACTTGCTAAATCTTCATTACAAGCTCCCTCCTTGCCTTCTGTCCCTCAGGGCTCATCTCTAAACTTCAAAAAGTTCAGAACAATGCCGCCCATCTGATCTCCGGCTCCTCTAGATCTGATCACATATCACCAATTCTGTCATCCTTACACTGGCTCCCTATTTAGTCTCACATTGACTTTAAAGTTCTCCTCCTGGTTTTCAAATCACTGAATAATCTGGCTCCCTCCTACCTCTCTGACCTCCTTCATCTCTATGTTCCGTCTCACAACTTACGCTCATCCGTCGATTCTCGTCTGCTTCGGCTTCCCTCTGCTCACCTGAAAACTTCAGGCAAACGATCTTTCTCTTACCTGACACCTGCTCTGTGGAATGGTCTGCCTTCTTCTCTACGTAACACGGACACTTTAAAGACTTTTAAAACCTCCCTACAGACACATCTTTACCCCCCGACTGATTAACGATATCCACTTATCTCTGTGTGCGAGTCTGCTTGTGTTGACGCGCTCATTTAGTGCGTGTGTGTGTGTGTGTGTGTGTGTGTGTGTGTGTGTGTGTGTGCACGTGTGTGTGTGCACATGTGTGTGTGTGTGTGTGTGCACATGTGTGTGTGTGTGTGTGTGTGTGTGTGTGTGTGTGTGTGTGTGTGTGTGTGTGTGTGTGTGTGTGCTTTGAGTTAGAATTAGTATTTTATCATGTTTCTGTAATATGCACTTTGGGCTCTCGCGAGGTAAAGCGCTCCATAAATATCCATTTACATTACATTACAAGCACAATAATCAATGTAGGAAATAAAATAACCCTTAAAACTCTTTAACGAATGCTCTTTTCTCCTAAAAATCTGAAGCATCTACCCAAAACTGCAAACCTGTCCACTCTTCCAGTTCCCATGCAACGCCATGCCTGACAGTGATACGAATGTGCATAAACAGCTATGCAGTTCACCTGACACCAATAAAAGGCCACTGGAACAGTTTGCAAAACTCACCAATGTGGACAGGTTCTCTGAGACAACACGAGCAATATCACTAAGGTTGTTGTACTCTTCCAGCAGTGTACTCATGATTTCTCGGGCCTGTGGAGGTGTGCCGTGTCCAGCGTTGATCTTCTTCCTCAAGTTCATCTTCTTCTCTATGACAAACTCCCGAACCTGGACTCTAGCCGCTGAAACAGCTGGTGGGGATCACGACTGCACAACCTGAACGGCAAATGAAACAAACTGCGGCGTTACTGAAACACGACAAAAAAAGCAGAAGAGCACACAAAACAAAGTGTGAAGTAACGACGATTTAATGCACGACACAAAACAGGACAAGAAATTTTCGGCAAAATGCCTTCCTCAGCGACAAAAAAATACAGACATAACCATGCACAATACTCCCCTTGTGAAGCCAAAGTGGTGAATGAAGTAGACAGAGGGACAGTGGAAGAGAGGGTGAGTAGAGTTGCGAGGAATAGTGCAGAGGAAAGAGGGTAGAGTAAAGTGAGGAGGAGGAAAAGGAGAGAGGGAGGGAGAGAGAGGAGAGAGAGAGAGGAGAGGGGGGGGGGGGATAAGATAATGTTGTTATAGCCCAGCCGACCGCAAAGGGCCAATCAGGGCTGGAGAGGGGGGGGGGGGGGGGGGGGGAGGGAAATAGAGAGGGGAGAGACAGAGAGAGAATGGAAGTAGAGAAAGAGTGGAGAAAGAGAGAGAGAAGAGGAGGGGAAGGAGAGTGAGTGGAGGGGGAGGGTGTGATGGTATGTAGTGGGTGTGTTGCATATGAATGAAATGAACAAGAGAAAGCACAATAAATAAGATACAATGTACTCGAAAAAGCATTTTAAATGACAAGGGGAGGGGGGGGGGGGAGAGAGAAGGGGGTCAGCCGCCTAAAGCATCCGACCCAAGTCTGACCCAAGGGTAGGTTGCCCTACCCAAGCACCAAGGGGTGAGAGGGAAAACGGGAGAACCCCTAGAAAAACCCACTAGCCAGACGCAGCTAAGAGCTGCAAGGCTCACCCCCCCCCCCCCCCCCACAGACACGGGGGGGGGGGGAGGGAAAAAAAAAAAAAAAAAGCACTTGCCCGCTGGCGAAAAAAAAAAAGCACTTGCCCGCGGGTGAAAAAAAAAAGCACTTGCCCGCGGGCGAAACCACACACACACACACACACAAGTGCGCGCGCGGCGCACGAACAAACACGCACGCACACATACACACGCCAATAAGCGCACACACTGGGGTGGGGGGGGGGGTAACAATGGGGAATAAATGGGTAAATGTACAAACAAGGCATACATTAAGACATCTGGGTGTAGCATAGGGAAGTAGGTGGTGCTATGGTGGCGCAACAGAAAAAAAGGGCAAAAATAAGAGCATTAACGCAAAAGATAGATATGCGGTCATGATGAGAGGCGCTAAACAACACTCCCAATGACAAAAAAAAAAACAAAAAAAAAAAAAAATTATACATATATATACACACACACCACATATATATATATAAATATATACATATATATATATATACACAGATAGGCAAAAAAAATTTAAAAAGGGGAAGAAAAAGGAGGGGAGGGAGGGGAAAGGGGAGGGCCCGGGGGGAAAGGAGAGACATAAAGAGAGGACAAAAAGAGGGCCTAAAGGAAGGGTGGAAGTATGAGGGAGGGCGAGGGGGAGGAGGGTGGGGGGGGGGGGGGGGTGAGAAAGGAGAATAGTAGAGGTCGAAAGTAGAGAGAAAGGAAATAAGAAGGAAAGTAAAGAGAAGGAACGAAAGGGGGAAGGAGCTCTTCTAAGAACGATAGAAAAGGAACAAGGACGGAGGAGGTGAGGGAGAAGAAGGGAAAGGGGAGAGGGGTAGGGGGTAGAAAAAAAGGGGGGGGGGGGGGTGAAAGGAAAAAAAAAAAAAAAAAAAAAGGAGGCGGGGGGGAGAGGAGGGGGGCAAAGGAGGGTAGGAAGGAGAGGGATAGATACAAAAGTAAGTGAGAAGAAAAATAAATGAATAAATAAAAGAAAAAAAAAAAAAAAAAGACAGGAGGCTGGGGAGCTAACCCTACTCAGAAACTCCTGGCAAAAGATATAGGCTCTCAACGATCATTCCAGTAGGCGCCAGGCTCTATGGTCATGAAGAGGCCACTGATGCAGACCAACCATGCACAGGTAAGTACTAAAGGGTAAAGGGAATCATAAGTCATTGTCCACCTGAATTGTCTCGGGGGGGGGGGGGGGGGGGGGGAACAAAAAGTACACAGAATTGCTAAGCTTTTTCATTGATACCAGCTGGATTTCTGGTGCCCAGTTTTTGAATCAGGTGAGACTCCATATCCTTCCTGTCTCTAGAGTCACTAGTTTTCATGAGCCACAAGCCCTTCACTCTTGCATTGTGCACGGAATGGCTGGGGAGGTTGAAGTGCTTGGCTACTGGTTTGTCCCTGTTGTATTTAATGTCAGCGAGGTGTTCCTTGAATCTGACAGTCAAAGTGCGTCCGGTCTCGCCGATGTAAAGTTTAGAAACAAACGGTGCAGTGGATGATGTAGACCAAGTTAGTGGTTTGGCAGTTGAAGAATTTGGAGACAGTCATGCGTGAACTGGGTCCTTTCACTTCAATGGCAGTGCAGATGAAGGGGCAGGTCTTGCAGTTGGGCAGATTGCATGGGCTTGTGCCTACAGAAGATTGACGTCTGTGAGGCTGGAGACTGGAACGCACAAGCTAGTCACGGATATTCTTGTCCGTTTGTAGGCAACTAGAGGGGGCTGGGAAAAAATTCTAGCTGAGTGGGCACAAGACTGAAGGATGTTCCAGTTGGTTTGGAGAATTTTGCGCACTGGTGGACAGAAGGGTGGTAGAGCAGGCTGACAACAGGTCTGTCTCTGGTTGATTCCTGGGGTTTGGGTTCCAGAGCTTGTGGACGGGCGATGAGCTGGACTTTCTGGAGAGCACGATCAATGATGTCTTCGGGGTAGTGGCGATCAAGAAAGAACTGTTTCATTTCAAGGGCTTTTGCGTTAAAGACAGAGTTCTCAGAGCAGAGTCTGCGGAGCCTCAAGAACTGAGAATAGGGTATGCTGGTTTTGGTACTGGGATTATGTGACAATCTGTAGTCTATCCATGAATTATATGAATCATATGATTTGACTTTGATTGTCTTCTTTTACTGTTTTGATATTATACATTTAGTGATGTCATTGCATGGCATTGAAATTTGGTTCTTATTTATTCCTTTCTACATGTCTGTTAGGGAATGTTATGTTTTACTGTTCAAATGTTTATACAGTGTGGTGTGTGTGTGTTGTGTGTGTGTGTGTGTGTGTGTGTGTGTGTGTGTGTGTTTTAATCATTGAATTATACATGACTTAATTATCTTTTTACTATTTAAATAATCATACTTTTCTGTGATATCATGGCATGGTGCAAAAATTTCATTGTTTGAATGTCATGTTGTATTGTTACATAATATAAACATATATGTGTATGTGTGTGTATGTATGTATTTATGTGTGTGTGTGTATATACATGTGTGTGTATGCGTGTGTGTACATGTATATGTATGTGTATGTATGTGTATGTATGTATGTGTGTGTGTATGTGTATGTATATATATATATGTATGTGTATGTGTATATATATGTATATGTGTATATGTGTATATATATATATATAATATATATATATATATATATATATATATATATATATATATATATATATATATGTATATGTGTATATATATATGTATGTATGTGTATGTGTGTATGCATGTATGTGTATGTATATGTATAGATATGTATATATGATATATATATATTATGTATGTATATGTATATATTATGTATATGTATGTGTATGTATACAACGTGGTGACAGCCCTGATGTGGCCCTCTGCGGTCGGCTGGGCTATAAGCAACATTATCTTATCTTATCTTATGTGTATGTATATGTATGTATGTGTGTGTATGCACGTGTGTATATATATGTATGTATGTGTATATGTATATGTGTGTATTTTGTGTATGTGTATATATGTATGTGTGTGTTTATGTGTATGTATATGTATGTGTATATATATATATGTATATATATATATATATATATATATATATATATATATATATATTATATATATTTATATATATATATATTTATATGTGTGTTGTGTGTGTGTGTGTGTGTGTGGAAGGAAACCCCCCCCCCCCCCCCCCCCCCCCCCCCCCCCCCCCCATCCAAGCCAATTTTACTACAAATATCTTTATTTGATTGTATTATTTTTACTGTTTATACAATCATACTTTTTGTGATATAATTTCCTGGCATTGAAATTTTGTGCTCTTTTATTCCATACTTGGTTTAATAGAGAATGATATGTTTTTTTTTAAAGTTAAATGTTCATACAAGTCTGCTTTTCAATTTTCACACCCCTATGAATTATCTCCCTTCGGTCTCTCTCTCTCTCTCTCTTCTCTCTCTCTGTCTCTCTCTCTTTCTCTCTCACCCAACTTCAAACATCTTACTTAGCAGTAAATCTTTTATTCCTGATTTGTATTTAACTCTGCAGGTTACTTTTACAGTTTACGTAATTATACATTTTGCAATATTATTGATCTTTTGAATGGTGCTATTGTTTTTGTTTTCTTTCTTTTTTATACTTAACTTTGAGCTTATCTTGGAGCATTCTGTTTTACAGTTGGAGTGTTTATTTAAGTGTTGTTATAATATTGCATATGTGGTGGTGGTTTTGGTGGTGATGTGTGCACCTCTGTGGGGTGGTGTGTGTGTGTGTGTGTGTGTGTGTGTGTGTGTGTGTGTGTGTGTGTGATTCTGTATTGGTGTGGTGTGTGTGATTCTGTATTGGTGTGGTGTGTGTGTGTGTGTGTGTGTGTGTGTGGTGTGGTGTGTGTGTGTGTGTATGACGCTGTTTTGGCGGGGTTGTGTGTGTGTGATTCTGTATTGGTGTGGTGTGTGGGTGTGTGGTGTGTGTGTGTGTGTGTGTGTGTGTGTGTGTGTGTGTGTGTATGACACTGTTTTGGCGGGGTGTGTGTGTGTGTGTGATTCTGTATTGGGGTGGTGTGTGTGATTCTGTATTGGTGTGGTGTGTGTGTGTGTGATTCTGTATTGGTGTGGTGTGTGTGATTCTGTATTGGTGTGGTGTGTGTGTGTAACTGGGGGGTGGGGGATGGGGGAGAGGGTGGTAGGATGTGTGTGTGCATGTGTTAGTATTTATATATATAGAGTGACACAAGATGGATAAATGAATTGACAAGGAATGACTGAGCACTGTGCAAAGAGTGGAATATTTTTAATGATATACTAGTTTATAAGTTGTTGCAATATGTGAATTTTGATAATGGCACCACAAACAAATTTTCCTTGTATTCTATGAGGACAAATAAAATATCGTGTATCGTGTATCGTGTATCGTGAGTGGGAGTCCGTAGGTTTGTTGTGGATGGAAGTGGAGAGTCCACTATCAGTGATGGAGAGATTCATGTCAAGGAAAGTGATGCACTTTTGATATTGCGTAGGTGAACTTGATAGCTGGATGAAAGTTCTGGACTGCTGTGATGAAGACATGGAGATCACTGATGGGCATGGAGGTAGCACCAAGTCCGTCATCGATGTAGCGTTTATAGAATTCAGGGATAGAACCATGGTATTGTTGCAGGAAGTTGTGTTCAAAGTATCCCATGAAAAGGCATGCGTAGCTGGGGCCCATTTTGGTACCCATGGCGACACCACTGATTTGTTTGAAAGTGTCGCCAAGGAAGGTAAAGGTGGTGTTGGTGAGGACAAGTTCCGCAAGGCGAATTAGAGTGGTAGTCGCAGGGGAAGGGTCTGTTCTTTGGTTGAGAAAAAATGACAGGGCTTGCAGTCCATCTGCATGGGGAATACTAGTATACAGAGATGTCACGTCGAGAGTGAATAGATATTTAGGCTGAAACTTCGGATTGAGGTGGAGGTCATTAATGAGACTGAGAGCATGAGTAGTGTCCTTGATGAACGTGGGCAGGTCTTGAACGAGGGGTTGGAGGATGGAGTCGAGGTATTCAGAATATTTTCTGTGGGGCAACTGCAGGCTGAGACAATGGGTCTACCAGGGGTGTTAGCCTTGTGAATTTTGGGCAGAAGGTAGAAAATTGACTCTCTGGTCTTGGCTTTGATTAACAGTTTAGCCGTAGGGGGTAAGTGGCCTTTTTTGACAAGATCCTTAATGGTTTTTGAAATAGTTTTCTGGTCTACTGGGAGGGTGGGCTGTTCCAGTTTCTGGTAGCTGGCGGTGTCGTTGAGTTGTTTGAGAGCTTCTGCTATATACAGGTTCCTGTCCCACACCACTACCGCACCACCTTTGTCAGCTGGTTTTATGACAATGTCATCCCTCTTGTGGAGGGACTCAAGAGCTTGAATTTCTGTGGGGGTAAGGTTGGAAATCGTGCTGGGGGAGAATTTAAGTTTGCGTAATTCAGAGAGGCAAGTTTTGATGTAGCATTCAACTTCATTATTCCCACGGGGTCTCTCCCCTCTCTTTCTCCCCTTCCCCCCCCCCCCCCCCCCCCCCTCTCTCCCTCTCTCTCCTTTTCCTCCTCCTCACTTTACTCTACCCTCTTTCCTCGTGCCCTATTCCTCGAACTCTACTCACCCTCTCTTCCACTGTCCCTCTGTCTACTTCATTCACCACTTTGGCTTCACAAGGGGAGTATTGTGCATGTTTATGTCTGTATTTTTTTTCGCGTGAGGAAGGCATTTTGCCGAAAATTTCTTGTCCTGTTTTGTGTCGTGCATTAATCGTCGTTACTTCACACTTTGTTTTGTGTGCTCTTCTGCTTTTTTGTCGTGCACAACCTGAAACCAGAGATCTTCACATCTGCTAACCGAGATCTACAAAAGACACAGGGTGTAAACAATCAAAACATTTAAAGTTGCTTCTGTCGGTCTAACATATTCATCACTTCTCTTCTGCCTACCAGCTTTCCACAGACACAATTCATGCAAAATACATGTTCATCAGGTGGAGTAAAGAAAGCATGAAGTACTGTAAGAGAGAGAGACAAAGAAAAACAAAGTCATAAGAAAGCCTTAATAAGGCAAGAGGTGGCACGAAAATTAAACCATTGTTCTTTTAGAACTTCATTTTTTTCTATTGTTTATGTTAAAAAAAAAAAAAACGAGGAAAAAACATATTTGGGCGATTTCAAAGCTCTTGTATGATTTGGGGACCACAAATGCAAGGCAAAACGATGAAGAAAAAAAATGGTTCATAACAAGAACTGTATTTCTATCATAGCAAACATGTCAGGCACTTGAAACACGACTTTTCTTGTTTTGCTGAGGTATAGTAATGCAATTACAAAAGGATTTTTATATATCTAAACTGCTTTTTTTCCAATAATTTTTTTTTCCATATGGTGGCCATCAGGCTTCTTGTTTCATTACTTTTGAATTTTTCAAATAGAAATAGCAAATGATAAGTGCTGTTTTGACTTATAAATAAAATGTAATTGCATGCAGAAATCATTTCTGATCAAAAGAAAAAAAAAAAAAGCTAGCTCGTCTGAATCCAGAGATATTGTGTTCCTTGCACATCAACCGATGTCGAAAAAAAGTGATTTTGAGAAAACGACGTTTGAAAATAAAGAAGTCGAGCAATTTTCATACACACCTCCTTCCAGTAAAGTCATATCTTACTAAGAAAAATGTGAAAATAGACATAACACCACAGATGGTTTCAACAGACTTTCTTGAGCACAAAAACACAAAACATGATTTTTTAAAGAAAATGGTCAAGTTTTCGTGCCACCTCTCCCTTAAGTATATGGCTGACACAGAGGATGGGACAGCCAAAAAAAAAAGGGAAAAAAAAAACCCCGAAAGCATTAAGTAATGCACAAAAAACAGACACCACAGAGAGAGAGACGTAAGAGGAGGAGAGTGACTGTGTGTGTGTGTGTGTGTGTGTGTGTGTGTGTGTGTGTGTGTGAATGCACAAAAACAGACACCACAGAGAGAGAGATGTAAGAGGAGGAGAGTGACTGTGTGTGTGTGTGTGTGTGCATGTCAGAGTGCAACTGTGCACACATGTGTGTATGTGTGCGAAAGTGTGTTTTTATGTGTGCAGATGTGAGTACATGCGCGTGTTTGAGAAAAAAGGACAAAAAGAAGTGGGTGTACACTGGTAAACCGAACTCCTACCAAGCTTTTTAAAAGTGGTCCTGAAAACAAAAACAAACAAAAAAACACACAACACAAAAAAATTTCATCACATATTCGCACCCCGAGGTTAAGAATACTCTTTTCTACCTCTGAAAAGATTGAGCTCATCCCTTCCAAGAACAATAAATTGGATGCCTATCTATTTCTTTTTTTTGTGTTTTGTTTTGTTTTGTTTGTTTCATATTGTTTTGTTAAAAGCCATTGTTTAAATGCAACAGAAAGAGTGAGTCAACCCACTAAATGACAGTAAAATAAATAAATCTATATAGCTGCTTTGCACCAATTGATCAAACACCAAAATTTCTTAATCTTCATGTGAATGTTCACCAGTAAAAGAACAGACATGCACAGTAAGTGCCAGTCCATTAAGGAAAAAAGAAAGAAAACAGTAGAAGATGGAAGCCCACCTGAAAGAAAAAAAAATTAAGATAAAGAAAAGAATGTGGGAAAACCTGGAGTTTCAAAGACCCTCCCAACACACACAAAATCAAAATACATCATAAAACTCATAAAAAGTGAAATATTGCTGTAACCAGTGATGTTTCATTCCAAACATCCGTGTTATACTAAAGATTTTTGTGATAAACCCTTAAAGATCAGATACTGCTGCATTAATGAGATACCACTTTTTTTCTGTCAGATATTAGTACTTGAACAAGAAACTTTTTTTTTCCCATGTTCTAAGGACTAGGAGACATTAGAGGGATGCATGGTTGAGATTTAACTTTCTCCACCTCACTAATAGCTAATAATCACATCACGCGAAGTCCATTTATATCTCTAGTTGCCCAGATGGAAACCTCAGATTCTGTACGCTCTACACACTCACTCACTTAACACAGTATACATGCATCTTCCAAGACAATACAACATGCAAGAAAACACTGCAAGTTTAAGACGCCATCTTCCATCCTCAAACACAATGCCTGTGTGATACAGGCGAGTCATTTGAGACTTGCCCTAATTTTGACGGATCAGCCTACCTCAAAAAAATGTCAGGATACCTCATCTTCCATGTTTGGGAGTCCTGTTGGCCCCATCATCAGGCTGGCTAAACCTCAGAGCTGCTCTGGCATGCACAAAAACCAACACTGTCACATCTGTTCAATACTTTAAGATTCAAGGATCAGTGTCACACCGTACTACCCAATTTCCATGAACCTCCTGATGCGAAGAGATTAACGCAAGATGACAAAAAAAAAAAAAAAAAAAAAAAAGGACTTACTTTCAGCACTTGGTTGTGATTACGAATGAAGGAAACAAGTAAATGAGGGCTACAGTACAAAGTGTACATTTTTTGTGGTCAATTGTAGCACTGGGCAGCTCAATGAAATTTCCTAGCACACTGGAAATGGTCTCTGCAGAAGCAGTCTTGGGTCTTCTTCTGTTTGCTCCTTATCTTTCTTGCTGATTCTGCTTTGCCCAGAACACTTTGCTGAGATTTCCAGTCTTTTCAGTTCCTATGGCATGTTTCATCCTTTTTGAGATTACTGATCCTTTTCTGAAAGTGTTCCATTTCTCACTGATGTCTGTACTTTTGCAGTGTCTTCACCCTTGGTTGTTTCACTCCTTGGGTATCACTACATATTCTGAATACAGTGTCCCCAAATTGTGCTAGTTTGAGCTCATGTGCTCTCTACTTTCTGTGCAGTATAGGGATTATTTTTCATATTTCTCCCGTTCCTCTTTTGTACTTGTAGGTGGCCAGCTAAGATTCTGGTGTCTGGCATCAAGAGCCTGTTAAAACTTTATCAGAATAATCAGCGTGGATGTTCTTGGCACGGCAGTTTGAACACTGGTGATGGTTTTCCATCATTTTTCCGCTGATCCATATACTCTAAGCTTTAAAAAACACTAACGCCATAAACAAAAAAAAAAGAGCAGAAGCAATCAAACACTGGACTACTGCAGTGTGCAAAACAAGTGAAAATTTGAAATGTGTTCAACACCAAGTCCAGGCATTAAACAAACAATAAAGAGAAGGAAAAAACGAGAAAAGTATAAGGGGCAGAAAAAAAGCAGTAGAATGAACATTTCAACAGCGATTTCTTACTGTGTCATATAATACCCATCACAACACAGCCCTTCAATATCCCTACAGCAGTTTCTGCCACAGAAAGACTCACAGGAACCCACAAATACTCACTTGTCCACCTGGTTACGAAACGTCACAGCCTCCTCTTCACTCAGACTTGTTGCTTCCATGGAATACAAACGTCTAACAGTGGTACGTAAATTAGTCCATACTGTCTGCAATGCTTTTGTCTCCTGTTCATGGTCCTGTGTGATCTGCCGCCTCTCCAAACAAGAATCACAGTTACACACTGAGCCATTGGCCAGAGTTGGTTCTCCTGTGCTTGAAAATACGTTCAACTCACTCAGCATTCCCAATGAAGAGGAGTCCAAAGAAATCTCCTGGAATGACACATTAGCACACAGTCATCTACTTGCACACTAAATTTTGACAAGAATAACACCCACTGTGTGTGTGTGTGTGTGTGTGTGTGTGTGTGTGTGTGTGTGTGTGTGTGTGTGTGTGTGTGTGTATGTTCTGTGTGGACGCATGCGAGCATATGTGTGTGTGTGTGTGTGTGTGTGTGTGTGTGTGTGTGTGTGTGTGTGTGTGTGTGTGTGTCTGTGTGTGTTCTGTGTGGACGCATGCGAGCATGCGTGCGTGTGTGCATGTGAGTATGCGCCAGCCTGTGATAGTGCATGTATGTGTCTGTCCTTATGCGTCCATGTATATGTCCATGTGTATGTGTGCTTCTGCATTTTCCATGTTCGCAAGTGTTCTAACTTTCATACATAAATCTGTCTATGTGCAACGCTTTTAACAACATGACTTATACAGTAAGAACGTAAACCAATAAAAGTACCATCCAACTTTTGGCAAAACAACACTCAAGTTTTAAACATTTTCAAAAACTAAATTTTAATCCTCGCAAACTAAATCTTAGAGGTTTATTCTTGGGATTGAAAAAAAATTATCGAAATCTGTTCTGCACATCGTGCAACTTAAGTAAGGGGTTCATTTCACAGAAAAAAAAGTTTGCCAAACAGATTTAATGAACACAAAACTGTTCTTGGCTACCAATTTAAACTAGCGTAGTGAACAGAAAACTGTGATACCCCTTGTGGGGGCTGCCTGAATTCTGATGTGAACAAAATTAATAAAATTTCAACTGAAAATGAGCATATGATCACTGTTCAGTGTGTCACCAAGGGTGTTTCCAGTCACTGAAGGCAGCCAGAGACTAAAGACAGACCTACGGTGCTTGCCTTTTGTCTGGAACTGTCGAGAGTATGTGCTGTTGAAAGAAAGGCAGAAGAGTCGAACTATGATGTAACATGTGCATGATATAAGACAGACTTCCCAACGCCACAGTGTGGGCAGCAGACAACTTCAACAGAAAACATTATCTTCGCCAAAATATCCTGGCCTACTCGGTCCCAAACTTTCTGGTGTCCATTTGTGTACTTAATAACCACTGCAATGTCGAGTGGACAGCTATACTGGGTAAACTGATCCTACCCTCCTGAGTAGCCTACTTGTTCATTACATTGTTGAAATTCAAGAAGTTTAAGCAATGCCAAGATTAGGTTGATCACTTCCGTTATCCCTTAATTCCTGACTACAGGTGAAATGCTCACTCTGATGGGTAGTACAGTTTGACAGGAAACGCTTCGATGTTCATTATTATCATTTGTCAAACACTGGATATATCCCATCAAGCTGACAAAAGATAGCCAATCTCAAACAGAAGACCTTTAACTGTATTGAACGAACATTCATTTCCCAATTTCTAAACATTCAATTACTCAATCATTTAAACAGAAGAAAGGTCTGGTTGGCAATTGAGGGTTTTTACTTCTAAATCAATTGTAAGACATGAATACACAGTCATTCACACACAATATCTAACTTCATTTTGAAAAACAAAGAGTGCATGTCTCACAGCAGACAGGTCCACAACTAATTTTGCTGATCAAAATTACAGTAGTAATGTACTGAAGTGTCCATAAAAATGACAGAAATAAAAATGTGTCTGACATGTTATAATTAACTGAAAAATCTTACATACAAATGTAGAATTACGACTTCTGTGATACTCTTCATGGATACTGAAAGTAAACTACAGAACAAAATAAGAACCCAATTTAATTGTGTCCATATTTAGATTCTAGATCAAACAATATCAGAAAATCAAAAAGCTGTACTATATTGTTTGCAACATTTGAAATTCATAACTTTAAAAGCAACAAATTAAGAAAAAAAAATCCTTGTTTTTGTTCATTTATTATAATAAATTTGATATCAAACCAAATAATATGGCACTGAATTAATTCTTTTTGTAAACAAAATTAAGAGTTTTTCTTTCAATTAAGGCTCATTTGAACTGGATTCCATTGTGTGAAATTCAAGGCAAAAGTATGTTCCCACATGAAAACAGTTCTGCAGAACACACACACACAAACACAAAAAAAAAACCTGGTCAGGAGTATAGTAATCATCAATCATTGTCAGAGCTGGCACTCTTATGACTTGTGTCAGCAACATCAAATGTTCCACTTAAACCTACTTCCATAATTCTGTTTCATTTTCTTTTCAACTTTTAACCAGATACTCACAAATGTTCACAATGTCTTTCGCATGGTACTTTTTTTTTTTTTACCTCCGCACTCTTTCTCTTAAAGTTAATCCATCTGCATTTATGCAATGGATGAAAATCTCCTCTGCACTCTTTCTCTTGAAGCTGACCCATCTGTATTCATGCAATGTATCAAACCTTATCAAACAAGCTCAATATCTTTCTTTTCTTTAATCTGCAGGTATGAGTTCAAGCACAAGTTAAATTACAAACAACAAAGCAATTGTATCTTTCATTTATCATTAACAACAGAAATGAAAAAGAAACAGGGTCTCAAAGAGGTTACTGAAATGCTGCAAAAACATAAATCAACATAAATTATTAAGCCAGTTTTTAAAAAAAGAAAAAAAGTTTTTAAAAAGTCAGCATTCTCTTCAACATATTCTCATCAACATAATCATTCTCATCATTTCCGGTTAATGTCCTATCAAGATCTCATGCCCATCGCAATTTCCAGGTTATAAACTGCACCATAATATATGCTGCATTTGCCCTTTTTTTATCAGAAAAAAAAACAATGCAACACATCAACCACAAGTTACTGATTAGCCACAAGAAAACAGCTGTGAAAACTGGCAACGAAAATGGCGAACACAGTGTAAACACAGCCTGTATATTCTGAGGTGTGATAATCTTGCAAGAATCACCTGTTCTGTGTCTTTTTTTACCGCTATTCCCAGCAGCACTAAAACCACCAAAGGACTCATCTTCACTATCAGGCATGAAGAGTTCAAAGAACTTTGTTAACACTTGCCATGTTATCTGTGGATGAATCTAAAACACTGCTGATACTTTTGGCTCTGTGCTGGTATGACTTCTGTGTCATCTGCAGTCAACACTTTTTTTCTTTTTTTTAAACTGTTAATGATCATGGACTGCTTCAATTTTCTACATCTGGAAAGTTTTGTGTTTCCAGCTGCTGCAGGGTTGCTCTTTTGAAGAACCAAATTTGACAATTGCATCATCGGCCTGGCTTCTCCACTTTGGCATGTTTGCTTGATCATATGCTGTCAAGAGACTGAACAAGCAAAAATAATAATCAGCTATCATGAAAGACGCTAATTTTGCATGCCACTCATATATGAATCATTCTTTAAGCGAAAACTGGTCAAATTTCAGCAAACATTTGTTCTCAGTTTGTGACATCAACTGCAGACCAGGAGAAGATTACTATATGGTAATCTAAGAACAGAATAAGAAAAATACATGAACTGGATGCTGCTGGTACAGTAGCTGCAAGGATCAGAATTTAGAGGGAAAGTACCAACCTATAGCTCAGTAATATTAGTATATAAAATGCAAAATGTTATTAGTTCTGTTGTCAATAGTCTGATGCAGCTCCTTATCATCACTTTTATCATTCAAATTGTCAACCAAACGCCAATAAATGTAGGCAGGACATACCTGGCAAGGATTCAAATTAATGGCTGGTAAGGGAAGCTCAGACACTGTCTTCTGTTTAAAAAAAAAAAAAAGGAATGTGAAAGGAAAGAAGAATGTGTAACTGCAAGAGAGCTCCAAGACAATATAGTCAAGTCATACATTTTTTCTGTAAACAAGTTATTTCTGAAAGGCTGCCAAACCAATGCTTCATGACATCATTTTAGATACATGTAGATGGATCAGGAAGTACAAAAGTCAGAGACTGACAGAGAGACTACTTGCAGACCATCCAAATCTATCTTATCAGCTTTGTTGGTTTAGTTATCACCTTTTCATGTAAAGATTTCATTTACACGAATCAAATAATTACAAAGCCAGGAGAATAAACACAATTTTGCCAAAGATTTTTGTGGTTCAAACAGCATTACTGAAAGGCTGAAGACTGACCATCTTCACGTGACCCATGGAATGATCCAGCCTAGAAATCTGGACTGGATAATTACACTGCCAAACCCAATTCAGTTTTTAAGAGCAGCATTTCCTTGGTGAGAATAGCAAGCAGTCCAATGCTGCGAAGCTGCAAACTACCCCTAAATTTAAAACAGAATTGGCAGGTCTGCTTTGAGAGAGAGAGGGCCAAAGAGAACCGACAATCCCCATTCCCCTCCCTCCCTCTCCCCTCTAATTTCTATGATTAACAGCAACTACCATATGATCAATTTACATTGCAAAATACTGTTTTAGGAGCATTCTAGAAGTCTTCCACAATAACTGTCCGATTTCAGATGATTTTTAATCCGCACAAATATCTAATTGAGCAATTCAGTTTAACACCACAAACATGAAGAACTTCAATTTTCAAGAATGCAGAATATACAAGATGAGTCTGCTATGCATTGAACAGACAAAAGTGATTACCAAGCACCTTTTTTTGAAGTAAGAACTCAAAATCTGAAGAACATAAATTCTTCACTTGAACACTGATCACTACACTGAAAGGTATCTTGGCTTTCTCTGTTCTCAGAGTAATATTGTGCGAGAATCTTGAACCAGTACTTCATGCCAAAACAAATATGCAGCACAGTGTTTCCTGTGGTTCCCGTCTGTCTTGCTTTTCAAAATACCACTGCTTTAAATTGTGTGGACTTCTCTGAACTGGGTATTTTACCTGAAAACAGTGTCATTGTGACATAAACCTCTTTTTTTTCCCTAACTGCTTTTCTTCTCAGGGAAGAACTCCGATCACCCCTTTTTCTGACACCTCTGGAGGGGGTTGGGGGTCGGAAGAGGGGAGGGGAATGGGGGATGGTCACAGCTCATTTTTTGCAAAACATAACACTTCTATTGAACAATGTAGTATTCTGATGCTCAATGCAGCATGCTACCCCTCTAAATGTAGCTGCTGGCAAGTCTGAAACCCAGCAAGTATAATTATTTACCGAGATATTAATGCATTATCAATTCTAATAATTCAAATCCTCGCGTCATATACCAATAAATCCTGTTACACATAACCTATATCACATTTTGACAATACTCACATAATCTAAGCTACGATGCACGGCATCAGCAACTCCTGAGTTCCGACATGACTGGCAGACCCAAACCTGGAACTGCACACACACACACACACACACACACACACACACACACACACACACACACACACACACATTGCAATTACCACATAAACCTTCAACAAACAAATGCACAAAGAAAGGATACTCATGGCTTTCAAATAAATTTTCAAACAGACACCCTTTTTGATTTTCAATGTCCGACAGAAACTACCGTGCATTTACTAAAACTAACTTTAAACTACCATGCATTTTACTCAAACTGACTAATCAAGTGAGAGTTAATACAAACATTCTACAAATGTCCACATCTGGGTGACATAAGAAGATGCAGTGATTTGAAGAGATAAAACTGGGGAGGGTCAGTGAGTAGTTGGTGAAAAGCCAGAAATTTTGAATTCATAGAATATCATTTACCTTTCAAACAATTTTAGTCCATTCAATTCTTTTCACTGAAAATCATTATCAAATACAGCGAACAAATGATGGACATTATTGACTTGGATGGACAGAGTGGAGAATGACACAGTTGCAAACACTAAGTTTGTCTAGAGTTAACAAAGGTGAACAAAACATCAAATCTCTTCTTGATATCATATATCATAACATTCTTTTGAACTGCTTCCAGTTTTGAAGCGCTGTCTTTTTCAATTCTGGAAAAAGTTCTCACTTTTCAGTTCATGTTTCCATCAGAATTCTGAACGAATCATACTGACAGCCTTCTTGGGACTAATGTTTTGTGTTTTTTGTTTTTTTTTAATGTCCATTATTTATGATTTTGAATAAGACATCCTTGCTGAAATTTTGCTTGCTGATAGTGCACTGTTCATCAAATATTAGCAGATACAGTTATATTACATATGTACAATAAATACAACTACTTGTGACCAATAAACTAAAGGGGCCTAATGACTATCAAATCTCCTTTTCCCCTTTCAATTTCTTTATAGTAGTGCATGTGCAAGTGTGTAAAGATCCTACCAAAAAAAAATTCATTTATTTCATGGATGCGAGTTTGGTCGTCACAGCAACTATTGCCATTTGAGTCTCAGTTTCATAAGAGCCAAGCCAACCACACAACACCCTCCCCTTCAGAGCTGCACCCAATGTTTCAACAGAAACGACACGTTTTGACCGACGTGTAGAGAGCAAGATGCATTACCAAACCAAAACCAGTACAGAGCTGGCTTTCCCACAAGACTGACAACACATATGCAATAAAAAGCCACAGCAGCAACGTGCCCTTTTCATGAATGCACTTTATCACTTACATTCACAAATGATCTTCCGCATCTCATTTAGACACTGAACATGACTTTTATAAGTTAACTGACATACATTTTGGCCCATCCAATTTGGATTTCCACACTCTGATCAGAGCTATAAATGAAAGTCATAAAATCATTTGATTCCTCTCACAGAGGTAAATTTATGATGCACTGGTATCATTTATATTTATGTAGCTTCATTTAGTTGATTTGCCACAAGTAATAAACCCATAATTTGCTTATGTACTTAAGTGGCCAATCTGTTTCAAAAATTCAATAAAGTATTCACCACACACACACACACACACACACACACACACACATGCCTGATATAAAATGCTCTAAATGGGAAGATCCTAATACTATGTAAGTAAAATTCGTTGCAACATTCACAGAAAGTTTCATTAAACATTTAACAGTAACTGTATGTGTAATTGATCATAATTAAAGAAAGAAAAAAAAAAAGGTCACTTGTGTTGTATTGAAAATTTTGCTGAAAACCTTAATGGCAGACTCATGCATTTACCATTTGTGACATCTTCTTGCTGTAGAAGATTAGAAAGTTGTTATAAGTATTTCTCAGTATCCTTGATTTGACTGTGCTAACACTTACAACTAATGACAATAAAACAGGTTTAAAGTTTACCATGGGTTTGCATGTGCTCACATACACACACTCAAATAAACATACAATCGAAAAAGGGTGATCAGACTCACTATGTTATACTTGAGTCATACATAAATGTTCTTCTTTACTGCAGAAAGCACTCGCATGCTGGTAAGTCCTCACTTCTTTTCTCTTTGTTTCCATTACTTCTTAAGTACACTGTTTTCCATTTGACACTGATCTGTTCTGTTTGAAGCACTAAGCTTGGTAATCCACCAGTAAGCTGACAGTAAGAAATCTTACAATTCCTTCACATGTCATTTCAGACAGTAGTGGGAGTGAGTGTAGATGCACATCTGTGCCTAAGAGTTTTATCTATCATTGATTAATGCTCTTTTATTTGTAATATTCTGACAGTACGCATACATCCCTCATCCTTCTTTCCTCTTCCATAATGAGATGGCTGCCCTTTTCAGTGAACAAAAATTTTCTGAAAATATGATAAAGGTTCTACTGAACTAGTTGAACTCACCTGTTCAAATGTATGTCCCTCCAGTTCAGCCTTGCTGGAGTCGTCCGAAACTGGAAGCAAGCACATATATATTATATGTATGAATTAATATTATATAATAAGTACTTCTTACTACTACTACTTACTGAGAACTGGGTTATAGACTAAGTGGATTATCAGAGAGACAGATGTAATGATAATAATAGCAACACTTATCTTTATGGGAAACCAAAAAATCTTCAGTTTTTCTTAAAATATATTTCGCATAGAAAATCTTGGGAAGTTAAAATAAGGAAAAATACTAAAGTGAGTAACATGTACCTGGCAAATCATTTACACTCAATAACAATCTGAACACAAAATATAGAGTTGTTATGTGGTACGGTCTGAATGGTTGATTTTTAGCAAGTGTAATTTAAAAGGGAAGAGGGAGTTTGTTCGGTTATTTTATATCACATTCTTTTTTCAAACTTGAGCTAATAATATTTACTGAAAAAGTTATGTTTTGAAGAATCATGTTTCTGAAACTTAGTCTGGTTTTCTAAAGCTGAAAAAAAAACAACTGATAAAATACATGCTCATCAACATTATGAATCAGGAAACAAAATTCTCAGCAATCACTGACTAGTAAAAATTTAACTGCTGACATAAAACCAAACTTTCAAAGTTTTTCCTTCCTTCTTTTTCTTTTTTTTCTTTTGTTTGTTTGTTTGTTTCTCTTTTGTTTTATTTCGTTTTGTTTTTCTTCCTCAACCACAGATAACACCGACAATCAGCTGCCACAAGTATTGGACATACAAAATTCTGACTTTGCCAGTAACTACCTAAAGTAACAAACACTAAAATTCAACTTCTTCATTCAGCTCATCCTCATCATTCATTAAAAATCATCACATGAATGCAAAGTCCTGATGTGACCCCCATGGTTGTTTTGGCTATATACAACATGACTGAACAAAAAGACAGACAATGAAATGCAAGAGTTACTTCCTCTATTATATATATTTCCTTCCCATCTAAAATCGAAACTAACATTCTTAGTGTTTACATAAACTCATACAGTGACTCAAACACAAAGAAAAGCTTATGCAACTGGAAATAAAAGACAATACCTCACATCGTCTTTCATATGAACTACACAGATTACAATTTAATATGATATTGTACAGTTTCACAGCATTCGAGGACATTTGCATTGGTCAAAGGTGCAAACATTTATAATATAGCGCAACTTCAGCATTGGTGGAAAATGAAACTGTACTACAGTGTAGCCAACAATGCTTTAAACTGATGACAAATGAAAATTGCCAAAACAGCATCTTCAAATCACAAAAAATAGTATAGGACCTGATTCTGACGACGTTTGCGAACTCTTTTGATTATTTTCATCTTTGACAATGAACTCAAGAGCACACAAAATGTTGAAAACATGAACTTTATGTCATCTCATTCATGAATGATTCTTTTCTTTCTGCGTACACAGGCTGATACTCCTGCGGACACTCCCTGTATAGCCAGGCAGTGGAATTTTGTGTGTATGACCCTTTTCTATCCCGCCATTAAGGCAGCCATACTCCATCTTCGGGGAAGGTGCATGCTATGTGTCACGTGTCATCCATACCAACGGCCAGACTGGCCTTCTCTTCCGAAAGTTGGTGATGGGATTTTACGTGTGTGCAAGATGTTATGCGTGCGTTCACACACGGAACCTCGTTTATAGTCTCATTCGAAGGACTGTGTGGGGAATGGAGTCAGAACCAATGTTAACTCCGAGGGAAAAATCCCCCTATACCGAAATTCGAACCCGCAACCCCAGGATCACGAGTCCGGCGCTCTACCAACTGAGCTATTCCGGCCCCCCATTCATGAATGATGGTCTAAAGGCTTCAAAGTTTTCAACTTTGACCATCACAGGTATCACCACTGACCGTATACACAAACCTGTAGTCTCTTGTAACTGATAACAATCAAGCCGTGTGCCACTGAATAACCAGCCAGGCCTCAACTAAATAGACATTTCACTATTGTTTTAATGTGAACAGCTTATCTAAAAACATCAGTCAACTCAATTTTACCTGACTCAGAGTCTGCAGGAAAGGATTCACTTTTATCCTTGCCACACAGCAGACATTTTTCTTTGTCCATGTAGGGGTTTGGCCCTTTGTTGAAAGCCGGCATGTCTACTTCATCTGTAGCATCCATTAATCGCGCGATTCGCTGTAACAAAATATTCAATAACAAAATTTCAATATTCATTAAACAGTGTCAGCACCTTTCCCTCCTCAAAACCAATTCTCTAAAAATAAAGTAAAATCATATATGGCTTTGCAATCCCCATCACAACTATGGGATGCCCTTGTCAGCTGATCTTGAGATCAACAACTAAGTTCCGACGCTGTTGCAGAGAGAAGACCAGGACAGCTGGATGAAAAAAGTACTGATACTGATCATGACTGAGAAGACCTTCTCTGAAGAAGTCTGGATCCATGATTATGCAGATGGACCTACCACAAATGCAGAAGCTAACAGGGGGTCTACAGTCTGTCAGGTTTCCTGATGTGTCAGCATAATTAAAGAACCTCCAAACCGAAAACAGCCCAAACTTCAAAGTAGGGCTGAGGGTGTATTCGCACCAATGGACCCGAGAGTTGCTTCCGAAAGTGACTGTCCACACCAAACATCTTCCCAAATGCCCTGTCTGGGGGGACATGCTGGAGGAGCTTAAAAGAAAGTTTCATCAGACCTGCGCAGGCTGATGGATGGTATTGCGTCTGATACCTTCCCATTGCAGTATCATGGGATATTAATTTGTAACCAACTAGCTAAAGTGGGAGCAACACATGACAACCCAGACACTAAAAAGACAGACCAATTGCCCTTCAGAAGAAGATCTAGATCAAGGACATCAGGAAAGGAAGGGCAGAAACAGATTTATCATACTTCTCCTGGGTAGATCTGACCAGGTTACCATCTTCAGGCTACACAAGGACAAGCAAGACTTGATGGAGCAGATGGCACAGTATGTCCTGCAGCAATTTCCACTCCTTGGTGACCTGGGAGACAGGTCTTGGGCAGATGGGGCAAACAATAGGCCAAAAACTGTGGTGGTGCATGGGAGAGCTCCAGAAGACAAATTCATTTCACAGAAGGGTCTGCAAGTGCAGCTGCAAACAAGAGAGGAAGAAAAGTGTTATGATAAAAGCGATGATCCTGACATTTCATTGATCTGAAATTTATTTCTGAAAAGAAGGCACCACAATCTAAGAGTCTGCAAGTGTGGCTGCAAACAAGAAGAGGAAGAAAAGTGTTACAATAAAAGCACTGATCTTGATATTTCATCGATCTGAAATTTTATCTCTGAAAAGAAGACATCACTATCTGTGTTCACATAAGATATATAAAAAAAAAAAACAGATGCTTAACACAGACCTTTTGTATACCTTGAAACAGAAAGGCACTGACAGTAAGACTGAATATTAATGTGAGAGAAAAGATTTTCCAGTAATTTTCTTGTCTGATCTTGAGAACCAAGACTTTTTAGGCAATTCATCCGGAAATGTTAACAGATCTATCTTGAGCCTCACCCTCATGAAATAACCAAAGGGGAAAAAAAAACTTAAGAAAATAACACACACACACACACACACACACACACACACACGCGCGCGCGCACGCACGCACGTAAACAGAACCCACAGAAACACCCACACTGACAAACTGAAAGTGAAACCATATGCTCAGATTAACTCTGGGGTTTCCGGCTACGCACACTCAGACGTAGCTTTGATTACATTTCAGAAATCTGTACACTGATGCATAAGATAATCAGTGCGTATTATGCTGTCCACAATGACAGCACATTTCCTGCCCCCATCCATTTTCCCTCTTTAACTATCTACTCCTGTTGTCTGGCTAATCATATCTTACAGAAATATGCTGCTCATTAATTACTATAGGTACTTGCAACAGGGTTGTTCTTTGAAACCCTGGTCATATGTTTGACATGAAGATTCAAAACAACTTCAACAAAGGAAGTACAAATGCATCACATTAGATGCAAAATTGTACACCACATGACTTGGTAAAACAAGTCAGCAAAATAGCCACATCTTGGATACACCCCCCCCCCCCCCCCCCCCCCCCCCCCCATCCTTTCTTTTCCATTCACCAACCACTTATTCTAGATATTCAGAGTGGTTTTTTTTCACATGGTTTGCGGTTCATCTGGATGTAGCCAAATCGTGTCTCAACACTTTCTTCACTTTAATAATAACATTCTGTGAAATTCTGGTCATAACTTGGTCATGTCTGTTTGGTGCAACAAATCTTTATTAGTTATCAAATTTTTCAATTTACAACCATGTACTTTTGATTCATTTTACTTCCAGAAAAACAGAAAAGCAGGAAAAGGTAAATCGATGTATCATTATTATTGTTAGTGAAAAAAGCCCATTTCATATACAATGGAACTGTTATATGGTTTTCAGTGGCATATATAGTGCAGGATACAAAAACATGAAATGCCATCAAAGAAAAGGACTATCATTTCATATTTTGCTCAGTTTTGTTGTCAGCAGTTGATTTTATAAAACAGCACAAAGAATGACCCCATGTTTTTTATTGCTGAATACAGTGCCAATCTTTCAAAGCCTCTGCAGGTGGCTAAACTCTAGTGGTGTCTTCAATCACCTAAAGCTTATTTTTATGTCAATTATTTTTCAAAGGTATCATTTCATTTCACTGCCTATTCAGTGTTTTCACTGATCAGAGCTATAAGTGCACCTGAAGAAATCACTCTTGTAGGTTTGAAAGTGTGGATGAAGAAACCGTCTAAAATATCAAGACAGACATATACATATATATAACCTGCACTTGTTTTCTCCCACTGTTTGATTGTTCAGCAGTATATATATTATATAATATATATATAATAGATAGATAGATAGATATATGGGTGAAGCCAATCTTCACCTGCTAGTGTGAGGGAGCCCTGTTTTCTCTAACCTGTAGCCGATGATGTTAGGAAATGGAAATAAAAATATACAGAATGCATTTATTATTTCTTAAACAGTCACAGAGAATAAGATCATGTAGTTACACAGCTGTAGCAGCCATTTATACCAGATATGAAAACTGTGAGTGACAGAAAGAAAGACAGACAAATAAGTGAGATGGAGAGGAAAATAAATTTGAAGTCATTATATCAATTAAACTAAGCATTCTGAATTCTGATTTCACATAAATAATTAAATTTCTTACCTACCAGTTGTTGAATAAATAAAAACAGCTTTTTCAAATCATGCTGTTCTCATTTTATTCACACATAAACCTTACCCGTGTAAGTAGGTGCAATGTACACGCAAATATGATTATGACACAGTAAATACATCTGTACATTCTTATGCATATACTGTCAACAACACACTCGCACACAAACAGCATTTACGGTTTTACACTACATATAGCAGACTGTTAAAGGAGAAACCAAAGGAACACTTTGCACACTGTACAGGAAGTGTACACTTAATGACTGCTAACAGTTGTGACCACATCAGTCATCACGGCTGGCATTTGGCCTCCCTGCCCAAAAGAACGACTTTAGGCTTCATTCAGCCAACTTTGTATATCATTTGAAAAAAACATGTTTTTTTAAAAAAAACTATCAGAAAAATAGCTGATTTCAGAGTACCTAATCAAAATTTAAAAAATTTAAAAAAAAACGGCAAAAAACACAAACAGCGCAACAATGGCACTGAATAAGGTATTAGTCACACACATCCCAGTTGTAATTGAACTGGGGTGGTAAGTGGCAATATTCTAATTTCTTCTCTTATCAATTAAATTGTATCTTTTTGTACATTGTGTCTCAATTGCCTAAACTGCCTCCAAACATTTTAATGAAATCTATTTTGTACATTGTGTCTCAATTGCCTAAACTGCCTCCAAACATTTTAATGAAATCTATTTTGTACATCCAATTTAATTTTAGGTGCATAAAAAAAAAAAAAGATACACGGACAGACAATCTGGTCAGTGGCCTCATGGCAGCTTAATATCAAGACCTCAACATGAACTGTTGTGTTAGCACAGAGACTGTACAACAGAGTCAGACTGGACATGTATGCACAAGTGGTAAAAAGTAGCAACTGAGTAATGCTTCTGAGCATGGAAAAAAAAAGAAAGAAAACCAGTTAATTTTACACACACACACAAAGGGATTTACAATTACAAGCAGCATACTTCAAATCATGTCTAAAGATACCTTTATTTAAAAAGCATTCAGGTGTTGTACCAATCACAAAGACACAGACTGAGAGAGACTCACAGAGAGAGAATTCACTGATAATGATGCACAGATCTTTCAACAAGAATATACTCCAAGTAGCATTTTGTGAGAAATTCACCTTTTCTGATAATTTTTTTTAGACTAGACTTTGTCATGATTCCATTTGATTGCGCAATGTTTCATTTACACAAAATGAACTTACTCTGATGAGGAATTGAAAGAATGTGTGCCCTGTGCATGTTTGTGCCTCTATTTGATGTGTGTGACAGGTAAGGGAGCTGGGGGCTTGGGCTAAATTCAACCTTTCCCTAAACAGAGACCAGTATTGTACAGAAAAGAACCCCATTTTTCTACAGACCTGTATTATTTGCTTAATTTTGCAAGTCGGTATTTAAGGCTTCTGCACTCAAATTTTGCCAGCAAACATTGCATTTATCATGAGAGGCAAATATCACTGATATAGACCACAGCAGGCAGAACATGAATTCCATTATCTTTCTTTACCTACATGTGAAATCAATATCAAAAGTGTGTGTGTGTATGTGTGTGTGTGTGTGTGTGTGTGTGTGTGTGTGTGGTGTGTCTGTGTGTGTGTGCGCGTACACGTGTGGGTGTCTGTGCCTCTGTGTGTGTGTGTGTGTGTGTGTGTGTGTGTGTGTGTGTGTGTGTGTGTGTGTGTGTGTGTGTAAGTAGGCGTTTGATGATGTCACTGTCACTTGTAAGTCTTTTAGAAATTATAGATAATAATACACATTTACTGTGAACTTGAGCAATATGCTGCCACTATTGAACATGCAACCTGTTCTACATACAGAACCTTCTGACACTGGAGGTATAGCTGAAAAAAGTTTGACTTTTTTTTTTTAAAGAGAACTGAGGGTTCCTATACCTTCAGTAAAAAATTTCAGTACAGATTTTGATCAAGCTGCATGCCTCCACTGTCAATCATTGGTATAAGATGAAATTTCTGAAACATATATTCATATCTTTTTTTTAATTATTTTTCTTTACATTATGATTCTTGGCTCCTACATTAACTGAGACACTGATGTCCAAATCTTGCACAACTCTCCACCTCATTAATCTTTAAAGGTTCGCTCAGCTACTTTGCCACCGTAGGATGTATTTCTACCGAGATTTGAAAATTTTAGATGGTGAAAGCCTGGACTTTACAGTCAACAATATTGGAGTCTGTGTTATTTTCATCAGATATTCCCTTCCACTCCAAGTCCCCACTGTTGTCATCCTTACTGTTCCAGTCCTTTGCATACATCTGCCCCTGTTCTTTGTTCCGAGATTCTTGTTCAATAAATCAACCACATGTATACTTCTTTTCCTAAGGCAAGATTTAGATTAGGCATCTGGTCTTCCTCAATTCTTCCTTTTTCTAGCATTCTTTCTCTCAGCAGATGACTCATCAGACTCCTCTGCACTCTTTTTTTATGACTTTGTGAATGCCATGTCAAGACACTGTGACTGACACTGACAACATTATTTCTATAATTGTATAAAATGCACAAAAACAGATGAAATGTGCAAAGCTGAAAGTGTTGCATGAAATGGCAAAAATTCAGTTGATGACACCTTCAATCTAAAGTGGTTGGGCGCTCAGGCAAAAGTGCAGAAAACACAAGAGATACTGAGCCCATTTATCTAGCACGCTGTTGTGGTGATTGTCTGTACTGCTTACTAGTATCACACAATATCCAACACTTTCCAGTTTTGATGACAGAAATTTCTGACGTCACCACTCACTTTTGCCTTTGCAAATGCACTCATTGCATTTCTAGAGGGTAATCCAAATGCACAATACAGTATTTTAAAGGGTGAATCTCATGCCCTAGGGCTGGACAAATTCAGCCACCCTGTCTCTGAGTGCAAATGCAGATTGGCAAGTAAATTTCAAAATGACTCACTTATTAGATATTTGAAAGATTGCTGACTGAATCACTCATTTTTCTCTGATTGATTTGATTGATTGATTTAATTTAACGTCTGTTCACAACAATGGTGATATAGACTAGAAATAAACCAATCCCCCCCCCCCCCCCCCCCCCCCCCAAAAAAAAGGGCTGCATAAGAGTTTGTGTCTGTGCTTGCGCGTGCGCGTGTGTGTGTGCGTGTAGAGTGGTGTGTGTGTGTGTGTGTGTGTGTGTGTGTGTGTGTGTGTGTGTGTGTGTGTGTGCGCGCGCGCGTATAAACATTCATACAATAACTATAAATGATTTAATGTTTACAATAAATTTGCAAGTATAGTGCTGAGAATTTCCTTAGCTTTCAATACTTAAACTTTAATGCTTACAAAACTGATAACAGTTCTAATAAATCCACTAACTCCATTAAATCCACAAACAAAGTCACTTAAAAGTTCTTTAGTAGCCTCTAGTCAATGTCGTCTGGTCAACAATCTGCCTGTAAGCTCAACTAGAACGCTGTTAACATATTTAATTTTTCACTTTGGCACTGAAGCCTTCATTCCAATGTAATGACATGAAAACATCTCTAAAATCTTTTGAAAAGCCTGAAAACAGTAAGTAAAAGAGGAGAGGGGAATGTACGATTAAAAAGGCAAGAAACGGGCCCACACACTGCTGTCTGCATTGAAAAGCATTGTTCCACCACATAATTGAAACAGCCATCCAAATGAAAAAATTAAGGACTTTTATTACAAAATTCAAGGACCAAAATATTGAAAATATAAACCTCCATGCAAACTTTAGTTGCTTTCTATTGTCAATTTAGTAGAATCCCATTAATGGCAGATGACACAGGTGGACATTTTCAGCAGGTGCAAAATGAACCTGAATTTTTAAACATGCTTTTTTTTGTATATTTTTCTTGTGATTATCTCACCAAAATACAAATCGCTTGGTCAAAATCATTATTTTCAAGTGCTGTCAAGCACTCTGAGCTACACAATAAAGTCCAAATTTCAAGGATTTTTTTTATTTTTATTATTCCTTAAAAAGAGGTTCTTAAAAGTCAACTTAGACTCAAGCACTTTAAACAACTTGTATGAAGCTTGAATTGTTATCAGAACAGCAGCACTGTGAGGACAAAGCTGCATGGCCTGGAGTTCCTGCTAATCCTGAGTTTCTATTTTAATGTTCAGAACCTTGAAAAAAATGACAAAACGAAAAAAAAAACCCATGTGGTCATATTTTTTCAATCCCTGGCTAGTCGAAACTTTGACAGGCAAGTGGAATTTATCATTCACAAACCAAGATGGCTAATGAAAATATTCAACCTTCTCAAGACCTGTACAGATACTGAAAACGAAAGTAGTAGTTTTGAGCTACTAAGTGTGAAATACCTTCAAAAGATTCCTCTCTACCACCCACCATTGCAGATTCAAACGTAAGTACTGCTAAAAAAGCAGCTGTGACAGCAAACACTTTTAACTCTAGTCAACTCAAGGGCGTAACATCAATAAAGCAAAGCCAGACTGTTGTTATTAAGCTATGCAAGTTTTGGCTGTCCTTTTTCGCCCATTCTGACCTTTTCTTTCTTTTTCTTTTTTTTCTTCTTTTTTTTTTATTTTTATTAAGGCATGGCCCTGTAGTAGACAGACTTGCTAGCATCAAGTAATTTCTCAAGACAAAGCTAAAAAAAGGTAGCCATGTGGTAAAATCTGCATTTTCGTGGGTCCTTTTCTTTCTTGTTCATGGCTTCCTACACATGTAATCCATAAACTGATTTTTAAGTGGCAAATTAATCAGCATGCTGACGGTAGTTGACTAATGAAGATGAACATGAAGAAGTGCACATCACTGGGATCCCTGATACACAACAACACTAGGCCTTACATATCATGCACTTGGTAACCAGTGCATAGGAGGCTTGAGGTTCATATGCTTAGAGACAGAAAGACGAGGTAAAGATTCCAACTCTTCCTATTACTAGTATTAGTCATACAGTTCTTCTTACTCATGTGCTGGTGACTTGCACAGATGGTCTGTCAAAAATCCATTTTGTAATGGTGGTCACTGAAGAATCTGTCAACCCTAACTTACAGAGATGGTCTGTCAAAAACCCATTTTGTAATGGTGATCACTGAAGAATCTGTCAACCCCAACTACTGACACATGACAGACTGATAGTGATACTATGTTGACTGTTCTACACATGATTCACCAGCCAAAGCCCAAAGAATGAATTTAGGCAAGGCCTTTTTCTTAAACTTCAATCATTACATTTTTTTTAATCAATATGTTTATTGCTAATAGTGATTTGTAATCAAGAACTCAGTACACTTAAGATATACAATCTGCTCCAGACTTCTAGTTGAAGACATCATTGGCCGTCACCTACTGATTTTTTTTTCCCCACATGCACAGCATCCTGACTCACTAAACCATGGCTCCGGAGCTGAATTGTAATAGAAAAAGAAACACCCGAAGGTGCTGGGGAGGACCCAGAGAAGCACTGCCTTCACCTGCCTTTAGAGCAGTCCTGTACCACCCTTGGAGGCCTGCGCTATGTTGACGATGGGTACAGGCACGCGCAGGACACTCCATTAAGATATCAAGGGACATAACTGCTCCTGAACAGAGGTAAATTAAACTACAGGATGCAGCTCATAACAGCCTTAAAGTAGCATCCCCATGGGTGTACCAGCCCGTATTTCATGACTGCAGAGCCCACCGGCGAAAAACACCACCCTCCAGCTGCCGAGCACACCTCACAGACCCAACCACCCCTGCCCACGGACAGTCTGTTGCAATGATGTACAACCTATTCTCCACACTGACATCCAAAAGTAGGTTGACTTGATCATATTGGATCTCAGCAAAACATCTGACATTGTGCCTACCAGAAACTCATGGGCAAGCTGTCCCACTAATGCATCATGAGAAGCACCCATTGGTGGATTAATTATCTCTGGACAAACCAAGCCATGAAGTTCATCTACATGGCACATAGAATCAAGGATGTCTTCCTCCTTCCTGTGAAGGAATTCACAGTGCTGTCCAGAATCTGGCAAAACAATAGCATACAAAGCTGTTGCAAGATCCATCTTGAAAAATGTGAAGCAATTTTACGAAATCCAGCAACCAAGGAGACACAGAAAAGTGACAGCATCTTCAAGGTCATGCTGCAAGATTCACTAAATAGACCTGTACTATATGTAAAGCGAGCCAGGTTGTGCGTATGGCATGCTCGAAGAGTGACACCTGAAGAGTCTACCAGTTTGAGACAGACAACATTTCTCTTCGTTGCAAAGAGAAATTCAGAGGTCAGTGTTTGTCACTTCACCATGTCACTTTATGAAATAACAGACGGCTGAAAAATGTCACATTCAGTGATTCACCTAAAGCAATTTACAGAGTTACTCTTTAATGTGGTTGGAAATATCAATCACTGAAGCGCAATAGCAGCATCCATGAGGTTTCAGTAGCCAGAGCAGAATAATTCTGACCGAACAGTCTGAGTCCAGACCAACTGGAAAGGCTATAATTAAAGCAAAACATCAGCCACGCCTGTCCATTCGTATACCATACTGTCACGCAACCCCCCCCCCCCCCCCCCCCTCCCATTGTGATTACAGCTCCCACAATTTACTTCAATCCAGATCCAGACCCAATATTGTAGATAGCAGTCAGCACAAACATCAATGTGGAAATTGGAAGTGGTGTGGTGGTACTGTGCCATACCAAATTTGGCAATTTGCCATCGAGACCATTACACCAGGCACATTTATCAAGTCACAAGCATAGATTCTATTCATTTCATAACTGCAAAAACAACCAACACTTCATGTGTATCATTTCATAGTCCTGTCTGTGAATACAAGACTTTGTAATATGTTACCGAGTTCATCCATTCTCACACGAATAATTTCTGTTCTTCATTTTGATCGTCCATAAGCCCATCACAGAATTGGCTTGTACATCAAACCATGTGCCCACATGGTACATGACAACACCTACGCGTATTTCAAGACAATGTCCATCCACTAACCAATATCTTCTAGTCAAAAGGGCATTACCTCTGCATCTCCATTTTCTTCGGTCACGACTTCGGGGACTTCATTTGCCAGTGGGATGGTTGCTGTACATTTCCCTGTTGCCACCTTGTTCTTCCTTCGTTTAGCCTTTTTGTTTTCTTGAGTACTCATTGTCACTGGTAAAAATAGACTCCTAAGAGCCTTCAGCTAACTTCCAAGTTAGCACAAACAAAAAACACACAAGTCAATTCTGTGGACAGACCTGGTTTCTTTCATTACATTCGATTACCACCAAGTCAATAAATATGGCGGAACCATAGAATTTATACCCACAATCCCCTCTCTGTAGGCATGTATATAGGGGAGGTGATCCTGCGCCTACTTTAGCAGACGACATATTCTTGCTGCAGCGGGCAACAGTACCGTCATCAGATAAAAGTCATGTGTTGTGGTTCAAGTTTCTCAGATAAGAACAGAAAACATTACTTCAGTCAAACGGGTGAAAGGTATCTGGGATTCCATGACTGCCAAATGCCGTGTAGTCTAAGGTAAGACTCACTCTGACCTCCTATAACCCAGACCCAGCTAATTAATTATAAAAGCAAACGGCACCTGCCAAAAGATATCCCTACTGACCCCATTGACACGCCCGTGAGCATCGTGCTTCAAACTGCCCCCCCCCCCCCCCCCCCCCCCCACCAGTTGTTGCATAACGTCGGACCGGACAATAGTCAGACGACCCTGGGAGCAAGGCTGTCGCCGGCACGGATCAATAAAAGGGTTACGTCAGTTGTCCCCCTCCTGCGGCGGTAAGCTTTGACCGAGGCCGAGATAAATGAAGCGAATCGGCCTAGGCTAGTGGGCGGCTGCTTAACCTCGTAATGTAAGTGGGTCCCTCGCCTCTGAAGGGCTTTGTCAACTGACGTCCGGCCGTGTGTTGCTCAACCGAGGCGCTTGTCATCGGGCGATCCCCTAGGCTTGTGCGTTGCACTGTGGCCAGATGAATAGAGAGGGGAACAGGATCTCAGGGACATGGCTGCATTGTTGGGCCGACGGACCGTTGATATGAAATAGTCAGCACAGCTCTGTATACCTGTTGTCCTGTCTGTAAGTTTTGCCACTCTACCTTACAAATCATGATCATGGCGAGAATGTACAGATACAAAAATTAGAAGTAGTCTATTTAAGGCCTTCCTTGATAAGTCAGATTCGGGAAGAGATGCAAGCCTTGTGGGTGTGAGTCACGATGGTCATTTGTTTTACAAAAGTTGTATGTGAAAAGTTTTTCTGTCAACCACATTTCATCAGTTTTTAATCCGGAGATCGTTAAATAATTTGTTTGGCTGTTGAAACACCGCCTAAGGCAACTTCAAGTTATGATATCATTACTAAAACAACAAAAAATGCAGAGAGAGAATGTATTGCAGGAATAGAGAGCATCAGCACATAATGGTGCAGAGTGCATGTGGTGTGTGTGTGTGTGTGTGTGCTTGCGTGTGTAATGCTCCTGCACAGAGAGGGAGCTGGGAGGCTAAGCGAGGGGGAGAGAAGATACTAAAGCGAGATAAAATAGAAAGAAGGGAAAGAATATCTTTTTCTGATATTTAATGTATTTGATTTGTTCCCCTTATTGTGTGTGTGTGTGCACACACACATGTAAGATAAGATAATGTTGCTTATAGCCCAGCCGACCGCAAAGGGCCACATCAGGGCTGACGCACACATGTGCATGTGTTTGTGTGTCTATGTGTGCGTGTGCATGCACATGTGCATGTGCATGTGTCTCTATGACACTTCTTTTTCTAAAAAAAAAGTTGACATTCTTATATCATGCTCTTCTAAATGTCAATACAATCAAAGATTAATTTGACAATACATTGGTTTCAGTCAGTCAGGGTGTGTGTCCATATATATGCGTGTGTGTGTGTGTGTCTGAGAGAGAGAGAGACAAAGAGAGAGAGAGGGCATGAGAATGCCAGCACGTGTGTTTTTTTGTGTTGAGTATGTTCGTGCCTGTGTGTGCACGTGTGCGTGCACACACACACATGTGTGTGTGTTTGCTGTTTCTGAGTGTCTGTGTACGTTCATGCCTATTTGTTTGTGTGTGTGCGTGGGTACATGCATGTGTGTGTGTGTGTTTGCTGCGTTTCTCAGTGCGTCTTGTACGTTCATGCCTATTTATGTGTGTGTGTCTGTTTGCTGTGTTTCTGAGTGTGTCTGTGTACGTTCATGCCTATGTGTCCATGTGTGTGAGAGCGAGACAGAGAGACAGAGTGAGTTTGGTGTTGGCTGTTGGAATGTTTGTAAATCTATATACAGATTCATCTCTCCTTCTCACACACACATGCACGATACACACAGACACTTGCACGCTCAAATACACACAAACAGAAAGATCTGTTGTGTGGTTATACATGGCGCAGTAGGCCGTTGGGCAGTAGGTTTCAAACTGAGGTACTGGGTGACTGCAGGTGGAATTTGAAGGAAAGCAAACACTATGTGTTTTGGCCTCTTTTCTCTTCATCAGGCAAATGAAAGAACATTCAAGACAATGAAAACGAAAGACAAATGGTCACTTATCTCCTCAAGTTGGACGCAGAATGGTTTGTGTCTGCTCGTCCTTCGTTGTCTTGAACTTTGTTTGCTTCCCTGAGGAAGACCAAAGAGGTCAAAAACCTGTAGCGTTTGTTTTGCAGTTTGTTTGTTCTTCTGTTTTGTGACACAGTAGTTGTGATCTCGACATGCAGTTGGCCTTCGCACATGGACACAAACTGGGCCCTACAGTCACAGTGTATCAGGTTTTCCACAGGCGTTTTGTTAGCTTTGAATGTATATAGATTTCAGATTTTTTAAACTGATATTCTACTCTGCAAGAATATAGGAAGAAATGACGCTCACAGCCAGCCACACTCACATCTATACTAAAGACAAGAACTGAAAACACAACCCAGTTCCATGGCCGAGTACTGAGTGCAAAAACCGAAGGGAAGAACTGTGAGAGAGATGTTACAATGAGTGATTTAGCTCTCACAGTTTCAGCTTTGCGATTTGATTTCTTGTCCTCTTTACTTTTAAAAAACAGCATTGATTCCTGATCATATGTGCATAAAGTTTATCAAATGAAAATAAAAAAACAGGAAAAAAATGGGGGGTTGAGGGGAGGGGTGGAGTGGGGTGAGTACAGAGAAGTATAGTTCATGTAGGCGTGTTTATTAATTAATGAACCTTTTCAACATCATCATACTGCTGATAGCCTCAGATTTCAGATCCATACAAGAGAATGGGTTTAACTTTTGCATCAAAGATATTAAAAACTGTAGAGGCAGGGATACATTGTAGTCTAAAGTATAGTCTTTTAATCCCTGCAACAGCTCTCAGTGCTTTTCCTGATAGATTTTCAATACATTTTGACCAGTTAAGAGTTGAACCAAAACCAACTCCTAAATAATTGTTACTAGATTCTACAATTATCTCTTTTCCTGCATAGTACCATTTCTCACAATGTTTAACAAAACCACCATTTTTTAATACTATCACTTTAGTTTTGTCCATGTTGACCATGAGTCCCCATTTTCTACAATAATATTCTAAACAATTTATTGTCTGTAAATCTGCCACTGAGTCTGAGACAAGGGCAGTGTTGTCTGCATACATTAGTAAGAATATATCAAATGGATGAGCAAACACACCTATTCCACTAGTACCAAAATTATTGTTCGTGTTCCAATTCTGAAAGAAAAATTGAAAATAACATGGGACTCAAAATGCATCCTTGTCCAACACCTGAAATACAGTCAAAATACTCTGTTATATTTGTTCCAATGTTCACAGCTGCTTTTACACTTTTGTACATGCTTTGTAATAATAGTTTACCATGGATACCTCTTTGCAACAGTAAATACAACAACTTCATTCTATCAACACAGTCGAACGCTTTTGAAAGGTCAACAAAAAGAGTATAGAAATGGCCACCTTTCCTTGTGAGATAGTGTGTGTGTGTGTGTGTGTGTGTGTAAAAAGGGTCAAGTTGCTTCAGTCCGTGCCAAGTGATTCTTTTGGCAGACCCTGCATGCTGTGGTTTCAAATTGTTACGGCATGGATGAACTATACATTGGCATTTGTCTTCTTCATAATGGACGATCCCATTACTGTACAATGTCTGGACAGCATTAAAAAAAATGGGGGAATAAAGGCCAGCAGATAAAAGGGGAAGATCAGGAGACAGAATTTTACCTTGAATTCTCATTCTGTAAATGACTTAAAATCTGTGATAAGAATAAGTCCCAACCATCTCGCCAAATACAATGCCTGTATCTGCAAGAGTGTGTGTGTATATGTGTAAAGGAGTATGTATCCATATATCCATGCATATGCATGCGTATGTATACATGTGTGAACAATGAAACTTGAACCAAGAAGTAGATGAAAGAAACTGCTTGCCAATTTCTTACACAAAATAGACAACAGACTTGGACAGTCAGTTAGGCTCATCTTTAATGCGTTTCTCTTGAATGAAACCAAAATCACTCTCCTTGTCATTTGCCAGTTGAGTATACCTGTGTTTTCTACTTCACACCTGACACAACCCAATGCTCCTCATTTCAAATGACAAATTACAAGACACATTTTGACACATCATTCAAATATAACTAAGAAATATGACTCTGGTCACAGAAGACAATTCCGAAAGCTGTTGGCTGTGATTTCTGAAAAGATTTGCATGTGTTTGCCAAATTAATATTCTGACATCGCCATACAGTATGATCAGAGCTTAGCAGTAGCTGAAAATGTTCAATATGAAAACAAATATCTTGCAGATTAAAAATCAGGTGAAATAAATATAAGTACAGACTTACAATGATCAGAACTAAAAAATCAAATGTCAATGAAATATTAAGATGTGTGTGAGAGAGAGAGAGAGAGAGAGAGAGAGAGAGAGAGAGAGAGAGAGAAGGGGAGGCAGAGAGAGAGAGAGACAGAGAGAGAAAGAATCATGATATGTCAAAACAAAATGTACGTGTATGTGAATGTATATGCGTACATGAGCTTTGCAATATAAACTATGCAGCAGTAGATTTTCACTTTCTGGAAGCATGCTGAATCTGTAAAATAAATGATAAAATGATTGTCTGGAGCAGAAACATTATGAAGAAGTCCTTAATGGGGTCAAGAAGAACTATTTTGATCCTTTCTATAACAAATCAAGCAGGTAATTACAATAAAGATTTAAGGGTTCATCAAAGACATATTATCAAAGGGTCGCACCCAACCCTCCCCCCCCCCCCCCCCCCCCCCCCCCCCCTCCAAAAAAAAGAAAAGAGTCAAAAGGAATCTTAACTGAGAAGGTTTTTATCACAAGATTCTGATGTCTTCTAATCTCTTGTAATACTGGTCCCAGTATCTAAGGACATGTTTGATATTCTATCTTCATCACAGGCTGCACATCAGTCTCCTTTCCTTTACAAAGATCTTGGAAGAGTGGTCTTTCCCAGGTACCATTAACCAAAATAAAGGATCACTGCACTTTCAAAGCTCAAAGTTTCATATAGGTTTGAAAAATTGCAAAACCTGACTACCACTCAACAGTGCAATCGAGGGAGGCAGAAAAAAAATCCATCTATCCATGAAGTCCCATTCTACTTCAGTGAAACTGAAAAAAAATATTCCCTGATAAAGCCAACATGATTAGTAGTTATAGTACAGAACATTTTGCACTTTCTGTTTGTTTTAGTTATTGTTTTGCACAGTTTCTCTTTTCTTCCTTTAAAAAATTATTCCACAAGGCATTATAGATTATTAAGCATACCTTTTTTAATAAAGAAAAATATATTTTATCCTGCACCAATAGCATTTTTGCTGAATTTCAAGCCAAGTCAGTATGGTTGGTTGATGTTCCCTGAAATTCCAGTTATGACCACAACAAAAATTCATATTTTTGGAGATGCTAACTCAAAATCAGGTAGTTCCTTCTTTTACTCATTCATCAAAAATCAAATTTCATTACAGACAAGTGCATCTTAGAGAACTGAAATTACCTCTTTGAGTTAACCATATTTAGGGGGACTATAAAGGTCTTAGAAGTACAAATGGTCTGATATGAAAGATCAGTGGTAAGAACAGTCACCCTCTAAACTTGATGATTTAAGTATTTGTTCAAAACATGTGTCAGCAATTGTCTAAATGTACACCTCACATGCCAAATAAATGTATGTCCATGTGATTCCAAAGTCTATCAATGACTGCACATATAACATCAAAACATGAAAAAAGATTTCATTTTCACACTTCAGTTTTATCAACAAAACTTTTGAGGCAACATCATCTCAACAATCAGCTTAATTATTAAAATGACGAGGTCAAGGACGTAAACATTTGTGCTGAACTCCTACATTTCCCACAGAATGACACTCAGTCTCAACAGATCAGCAGTATGCTTGTTTGAACCAAGTGAACAGGCCTTTTTCTTAAAGATATCCTGCGCCAGTCTTGCTTTTCACTTTTGATCATGATCAAGTTCTCTGCCAAGATACATTCATTTCTGACTGATGACATGCATATGATGTTTGTATTGATTATATGGAACTACCCGACTTGTAATGTGATTTTAATGTTTAAATTTAGGGTTTGACTACACACTCAGAATGGTCCTGTAATCATGAATAAAACCCATGTAGCAAAACAACACAGACTTCGAAGATAAACAGCTGATCATGTTCATGACATATACACTGGTACACATCCAGCTGAACTGCAGGTGGTCTTATGTACTGATTTCCTTTATTTTATTGTTCTATACAGTTTATAGCAGTTTGATGCTCCCTGAAATTCCAATCATCTACCTGTTTTCTCTCACATGTTTTGATAAATCCCTGTGCAAAAAACCTTCCACTGATTTCCCTTCTACTTATTTTCCCATATTTCATTTCCGCGGTGTTCAAGAGACACTGACCAAAGTAAAATGTTCAACGGCATTCATTATCTTTAAATAGCTTGATCTTTTTTGTTGTTTCACTATGATTGAAGCAGCTTTGTTATGACTTCAGCAGCTTTGTTACCGAGCAATGTGAATCATGGCCAGAAAGTTGAGCATTTGCATCACAAGTAAGAACAGATTCTTCTAATGTTTCAACGATACTGGCAACCATGGGAATATTCACGACAGGTGCAAACTAGCAAAAACACTGATAAAGCCAGAGTGACCAACTGCAACTCCCTTGTTTTCCTATGCAGGACAACATGTTCAGTTAATTAACCTGTTAATTATATGACTGCAGACTGTTTGCCCTGTATCTGGCACTAAAACAGTCACACTAAAATTAATCAATATTTTCCCATCAATTTCCTCCTCAGTAAAAACCATGTCATGCGTGTCAGGAAACAGACAAAAGAAATCACGCATCATCATCAAGGGTGCATATGAGGCCTGAAACATCTGTCTGAAGATTTTTCTGGGTTAATGACATAACACCAAATATCATCACCTTCAATCAGCATAAAACGGACCAATGAAAAAAAAACCATGAGATTTACTTGTACGCACACACATACATGCATGTGTGCACATGCGAGCAGGCACACATACACATACACACATGCAAACACACATACACCAAAGTACTCATACTGTACATGCATAACTGGTCATGCTGACCAGATTTTGCAAGTGCTCTGAAACAAAACTCAAAGACATATTGTAATGTATCTCTAAAGACTACAGATTATTTCAGCACATTTCGCCAGCTTTCTCTCATGCTCAATTTATCATCCAACAGTTCAAAACACAAATATTACTTTTACACTGATATTACTTTCACTTATTTTATCAAATCTTTAAACATACACTATAGCTGAATTGGTCTCTGATTAACTTTCCTTTCATCAATTGCTTATGAGTTGCCCTACCGTTTTTCATCCACTCTTCTGGTCTGAGGGCTTATGTCTTCACAAAATTCCACGTTTGATGGCCTTTTTGTTTGGTTTCTAAAAGGCCAACTTAAAGCAGTGCTAAACCTATGGTATCAAAGAAGTCTTCCATTCTCATACTTTCCTTTTCAATTTACTGGGGCACTAAAGAGACCAACACGCTAGAACGACAAGATTTTGCTTCTAAATTACAAGTACAGTACAGTTATACATATGGCTATTAATTTGGTAAAGGCATTTGATGTGATATTTCAAGTTGAGATACTAATATAGGTGTGGACAACGCAAGAGTCATCAGAAATCGTTACTGGTTCAGTAATTATAAAAATGGATAGAACACTGCCAACAATCACACTGAATTCTGTGAGACCCTGACATGCTGCTATCAATCTGGTGATTTTAGAAACACAAAATCAACAGCAACTCAGAGTTGTTACCCCAGTTAGGCATCTGAAGTACAGTTCACCAAAATTGGAATTAAATAAAAACACTGTACCCTTTTAAATGTATGTTTGCACCTGGTGTATGTGATCTGACCTGTTGAGAAAACCCCACACTAGATGATGAACAGGTTCAAATGCAGACAATTCAGCATACCTTAGACGACCAAGCTGTCAGGTGGTTTTTTTTGGGGGGGGGGGGGGGGGGGGGGGGGGGGGGGGGGGGGGAAGCAGACTGTGTGGGTGCACAGGACTGTGCACTCAACTACTGCAGGTTCTTTCTTTGCAAGAAACTCTCTTTCGTTTGACAGTGCTCAATGTCAAAAGTGCCAAAGTGACCAATGAAGGTATCAAGGTTATAGTCACAGCAATGCGCATGAGACTTGCCAGGTGATAGCTGGCCAATACCTGTTAGCTTCTCATGCCTTGGAAGATATGTTTGTTCCCTCCAGGCTGTTTTCTTTGACTTCAGCTTTGATGGGCTGCTAGCTGCTTCACTGGAGCTGATCAAGATGGAAGGTCTGAACAATCGCAGCAGCATTAGAGATCTGATAGGATTTTCCCATCGACCAAACTATGATTGCATCTAGAGCAGGTTCAAAGGAAGGGTAACTGAAAAACAGGAGTGAAACAGTAATGAAAAAGACAAAACTTTTGTTTAAGAAAGTTGTATTTTTCTGTCAACTCCTGTACTGATCATATTTTCAGCAACCTTCAATATATACAATGGTGAATTTGTATGGGTAAAGGGGTCTAGCACCTGTATAAAAAAAAACAGAACAAAAAACAATGAGGCACTACTACTTTACTATTTGAAAGAACGTACAATGATCAGAATCTCACAAGACCTAAAAAAATATATGCATCCTGCACTTTAACATCTGAGGAATATACACGACTTATCTCCACTGTTGAATGAAAACTGGGTTAGAGTGTACAGTAAACGCGGGATATGTGAGTAAAAAAATGTAATTTATTTTTCTGTGATGAATCCGTAAGATATTAAATCACATGACCCTGCTTTTTTTCCCCAATGTACAAGTTGCTCTATCTCCCCCTCTCTCGCACATGGAGACACACGAAACTGATAAAAAAAATTTTAAAAAAGGATTGTTGATGCACTTCTTGCATTTCACAATGTAAATCAAGTAAATCAATGTAAAATACCTTCTGAGTTCACAATGACACGTCACAATGAGCAAATCTCACATTTCAAAGCAATTTGGATGAACAAAAAGACAGTTGTTTTTCCACTGGTCGAGAACATTACTTTATTTGATGCACTTTACACCTGTTTCATGCTTAGTGGGTCAAAACATACAATTACAATAATGAAACTAACACATTAAAATGAAGACAGCATAGGAATCCTGTAATCGACACATAACATCATGATAAAACAAAAAAACTACAAACATGTGTTCTCATTTAATGTAAAAACAAATGTTTGAAAAAGAAAAATGAAAAACAAGAAGAGCTGGAAAGAATTACTGGGATTTCCTTCTGATTGGATATAAAAACTACAACATATAGGTTGCATTCTCTAGAAACTTGTAATTACCAACTCAAGAAAACTTGGGTGGGTAACAGATGTAAGTTCAAGTAAGAGTGTTTCTTTTAATTGTTCTTTGTTTCAAAATTGATCACTACCAAAACACATGAGCATACAATCTGAAAGGCTTGGAATAAAAGCTTCTTCAATGTAATTTTTAGCTTTTGATGGACATCAATCCACAAAATGTATTAAAATGTATGCAAATTTTCACTCGTCATCTTGAAATCGGAATAATAAAGTGGAAGCGAATTTTCTTTCCCCACAGAAAACATCTTCAGATTTCTCAGCTTTTGACTCTCTTATTTTAAGAATTTCTACAAAACCTTATTTACGGAGTACACCAGAAGGGTTTACCTGTAACTGTTAAATTAACTGAACTACGCATATTTTTGCTATTTAGTTTAAAGTTATAGCCACTTGAACTTACAAGTTTAGTGACATTATCCCCCTTGACTATTATTCATTGACTACAGTTTTTTCTCCATGAAATGCTGGAGATATCAAGCAAATCACTCTAAAAAAAAAAAAAAAACAAACAATACAAAACACACACACACTCACTCACACTCTGGCCACATCCACAACCTCTACATGAAATAATCGTTCCACTCATAGTATACACAGCTCACTGAAGAGATCTGCCAGCCATAATCACAGGAATAATTGATGAATCTGTCGTCTGGTCAGTCGCTTACGACAGGTGGGGCATGAGTGCTGCGTGTCAATTGCCGTCTTGATACATGTGCTGCAGAAAATGTGGCCACACACTGTAGAATACAGCTGCCTATTTCGACGAATCTGAAAAAAAAAAAAAAAATCAAAATGCATCTAACTGTAATGATTGTGATTAATCTGGGATTAGCAAGTCACTTTCCATCATTCAATCAATTTCTTTCAACCAAATATGGAAGAACACACACACACACACACACACACACACATCCTGTTTACACACACACACACCTGTACAATAGCACACATCATCATAATTATAATAATAGAAAGTATTTGAAACAAAATTACTAAAACAAAGAAATGCTTTGAAAAAATTGAAGTGGTGAAAAAAAGGATTTATGAATTTTGCACAATACGTATGCATGCAGACTGTGTGTGTGGCTTACATTTCACAATGTCTGAGATAGAAAGCATTTGTTTTATAATATCTCAAAATACGAAGTTCTATCCTGAACAGAGGCGCCTGTGTGACAGCCTTTCTGTAACAGTGAAAGACTCATTTTGGGGTAGTCAAATCACATCTTTCAGGAAATATACTATCATGGTCATTTTCTTTACAAATGAACATGGGGTGATATACATATTGTCATTTTACTTATGCTTGTTCAGTATGATATGGTCAGAGGGCAATTCCTCAGTGGATATAAGATCCATGTGTAATTCACATTCACAAAAAACAAAAACAAGACATTTTCTAATCATATTTTTAAATGTTTACTGAAGAAAAATGAATAAAAGCAGATGACAAAAAAGTCAATGTCTACTGGCAAGAAACATCACATTTTCACCTAGGAATATCGGCTCATTTCCCTTCCTATATGTATTTGTGCTATTGTCTCTCCCTCATCCATCGCATCGACTCAAAATCAGTATGCCTCCACCACTGTCTCCCACTGAGTTGCCTTAAATCCATTCAGCTTATTGCTATTATCAGTAAGACGGTCTCTTTTCATCACAGAGCTTGGATGGCATCCAAATTCGTTACATATCTGAAGCATGATCTTCAGATAAGATGCGTTCCTTTGAAGTATGTGCTAGGACTGGGTTAAACCTTGTTGGGGGCTAGAGGGAACCACACACACACACCTCTCTTTATTTCATGCATGAAGCAACCACCAACCATTAAACGGAATTTTTCTATCAAAAGCAATTTCATAAAATGATCTATTCAAACAAATTGCCTTAACATTAGGAACCCCAGTTTAAACGCAAATGAGAGCAAGAGAGCTAACCATGCCAACTAACCCTGAGAATGCATGAGTGGTCACCCTCAACACATATACAGCTTTTATTTGTGAGTTGTTGCATAAATTTCTGCACCTTTCCAGATAGTAAGGCTTCCTAGAGTTTGGACAGGTGAGTATTTCGTGAAAGTACTTTAAGTAGAAAACCTTTTTACTCACATTTTCATGTCCAAACAAATGCTTCAATAATACAAAAGTGGGATGAACAAGCTCACCTGTCACAGGGAAGACACGAACCCACACAGACAAGTTTACAATGCTCTTCTACAATGCTCTGAAGCCAGCAATACTGTTAATATGGCCATTGGAATGGATGACATGTAACACATAGCATGCACCCTGTGTGAGAAATTGAAAGAATGAAGGAAGCAAGGAAACTGAGTGAGCGATATTGGCCGGATGACACAGGACACGACTGAATGAAGAGCCAACAGGCAGCTCTTCAGTCAGCACGACCCAGGTAGGCAGCCCATAGTGTACACATGAGTGTGGATTGTCAGCGTCTAGAACCTTTGGCAAGGTGCTTTATAAATGCTATGTTATTATTATTATTATAAAAACAGCCTTAAACTAAGATCTGTCTCCCTTGCCATAGCTGGAGGTGAATGCATTACTTAGTGCCCTTATTCAAAACATGCAAGAGACAACTTTTGTTGCCAGACAGAAAAGTAACAGAATACAGATACATACATGTGCATGCATTGTCTTGTAATCTGTTCATCTCTTTTGTTCGACAGAACACTAATTTTTCTTTTAAGTTTCAGTATAACCAGCAAAATTAAGAAAGAAAGGTGACTTCCAAGTGCTATTACTCAATGAGGGTGTGCTATTGTCTGAGAACAACAATACCCCCAAAAGACAACCCAGGGTTGTCAGACCTGACATCTCTCTGTGATAAACTCTCCCAAAGGTTGTGTAGGGCTTTCAGCCTGCCACATAAACAATGTCAGCAATCACAACACTCTGCTTGAGGGTACAAGTGGAGGAGAGAGCCCACATCTCATACGCTCTTTTCTCAGCTGTTTGGGGAAGCAGTTTCTGGTCTAGACATAAGCCTGACAATTCACATCTTATCCAAGAACCCACTGTCTCGGGTTTAACATAAGTGTTCCTCAGGCCTCACCATAGGATGGGGCCTCTAGGGCCCGAGTCTCTGCAGATAAATATTTAGAGCTATAACTGGACTGTTAACTTGCCATATCTTCAGATGTCTGGACACTGGACTGGAAGTCCAGGGGACCAGCAGGGGCAAGGTTATTATCAAGGGTCACTCTTCCAACATACGGTTTGGACAGTAAAAAAGGGCACACTTCAGATGCTGTGGGTCTCTGGAGACAGCATGAACCTTACTATCCCTGCAGGTGAAGGCAAAACACAGTTGAACATGTTTTTCTATGGAAAGGTTTTTGATGAGCAATTGACTAGAGGCTTAAAGTCACTTGCAGCCAGATGCTCCAGAATCACAGGACCACTTGACATAGGGTTCCTGCTCGTTTTAGGCTTTCATAGAAAGAAGTATGAGACTAACTTCTCTAGGAAGTGATCATGGCTCACACATGAATGTTTCTACCCAACAGCCTAAAGGTCTTAGCAATGGCAGATCTGAAACCCTTCCCCTTCCCATGGAGATCTTCAAAGAAATGGGCAATACCTTCCTTCTCTACCTGAACTTGAGACAAACATATTCTTTCCGCCACCTAGAAAACACTCTTTTTGTTCAGCCATGAACTTTTCCATGCAAAAGGACAAAATTGTGTCATTTGGGAGAGAAATTGCCAGATGCGTATTTGGCGTGGGGAAAAGAGGACACAGGGTCTGCAAGCCACCTTGATTTGGCTCAGACAGCAAGTGTGTCCTGGCAGGGTGGGGCAAGTGGACCTTCACCTGAAGGCTAAAAAGTTGGTTGATCCAGATCAACCCAAGGTGAGCGCCCTAACTGACCATGCTTGTGTCTGTTCAGCTCATGTGCAATGGCTGAGGAAGGAGAAATGGAACCCAGATTTCAAATACTCCAGGTCCTGCCATAGCTGGAGCGCAGCCAGAAACTCCTGAGACGTAGGAAGGAGAACATCCCAATTGACTGTTAACTGACTGGGTATGTTGCTCAACACCCACTGAAGACAGCTGAGAGACTTATGTGCCAAGGTCAACTATTACTGCAGTCTTAGTGATGAGGAATGGTTTGCTCCCTTGCTTTCCCATTTTCTTTCTTAGTTCTGGGGTTCCTAATATTAAGGCAATGCCTCATGCAAAGTAGGCATGTAGCATTTGTTTGGACAGGAAAGTTTAAAAAAACAGTATGGCGGAAACTAATTAAATCCTCACAAATCCATAAGTGCAACATAGTTCTGAAGCAACTGTGAATTCCTTACTGCCAGTACAAATAAATGTAGCAAAAAGCAAGTCCAAGTACACCGTTGCTTTATTTTTGTCTGTTGGTTGTATGTATTCATTTTACGAAAAGTTGTGTGGTCATGCAGGGCATAAATGAAAATTCATTCACATCAAAAATCTTTGAAGCACACAACCTATAGATTAGTTCTCACACGCAACTACTAAATATAACTCCTTAATCCTGAATTCTTAACCTTATAGAGGAAAACTCTGAAGAAGAAGGGGTAAGCTCAAAATATTCAACATCAGATTTAACATTGTTTCAGCCTGTTAATAATATACAGAATCATCAATTGCTACAAACTTGAACTATTCTCCCTAATTCGACAAAATCACTGAGGTTTAGTTACTGAAAAGTTTTAGCAAGTTAAAATATGCTTCAATCTAAATATCATGTTAAGTAGTATAAGCTGAAATAAGGTACTGAAACTAGATTTGGACAAAATACCTTGGCTTTACATGTTCATGTCAACCTGAAATATTATCACTCTTTGAGATGGATAAATACACAGGATGCCTCCCCCTCCCTCTCCACGCGACTCCACCTCCTCTAGTACAAAAATTTATGTGATGCTGGTAGAAAAAAGTATAATGCATGATAGCTGGGAAAAAACACAATGACTCACCTGAGAATCAGTCTCCAAGCAAACAGGGCATGTGGCCTTCACAGGAGAAGAAACACTACTGGCAGCACTGCAGACACAACAAAAACTGCACAATATCAACACCTTCACAGCCTACATACAGAATTCTGACATGGTTCATTCAAAGACTCATTCAGTCACTGCCATTCTTCCACCACTCTTCTTCTGTTACAAAAAGAAAAATTCCCTGAGAAATCTTGCTGAAACTTAAATGGCTCAAGAAGCTGAAACAATAAAGTGTCTTCTAGGCAGATGAATCCATCACATCACAATGTTCCCAAACAGCGAGCAGTATCTTTGATAGTGCAGTCAGAATAAGAAATAACTGATCCTATTTTTGTATTTGTGCTACACAGGTTCATACAGGTTTCCGACTGGAAACTTTTCCCAAAGTTTCTGAATGTGATGTGTCAGTTTTCCGAAAGCCATTCAATCTTGCTTATAGCATACACAATGCTAGTGTTCCCTTCCTTACTCATCCAGCGTAAGGGATAAAAAGCACATCGCTTGTAGAATACATAATTTCATAGACTGACATGAGCTGATATTTTAACCAAAGACTTTATTGTAATTAAGCAATTCTCAATACAGAAGATTTCTTTGTTTAAACATTTCTCCCAGGTAAACTAGCTTTGTTTAATAGACAAACAAACAAGTGCAGAGTATTTCCATTTCTGTTGCTCAAAAGCAATCTAAGCACTGAATAATAATCCATTCAATGTGGAGACAAGCAGACCAACCACTATAATACAGATGATGTTAGTATGGACAAACAGAGCCTTGGAATTTAGTAAGTCCTTGTAAAAGAAACAAGACTGGCATCTAAGAGAAAAAAAAAACAAACTTTCAATCCATCAAGGTACGCAACTCTTAGAAACTGAGACCAAGGATAACTCTTAATTGTGCTTGTAGATTATATTATTCTGACAGGGTTCCCAGGTGATGGGCATGAGGCCAAAAAAGGACCTTTAAAGGACTTTAAAAGGACCTCAAATCAGTTTAAAAAGGACCTTTGCCAACATAACTTTACAGTACATCCAAACCCTTTGGCATGCAGAACAGCAGACACTTACCTCTCATAACAGTTATCCTGAAAGGAACATCTTCCTGGCATTTTTAACGTTTAGTTTGCAACAAAAACTTGTAAAACTTTCCAAACTAGGCCTCTGGCAGAAATAGCTAAGGCAGAGAAAGGTCAGGGATGGAGGGAGGGGGGGTAGACAAGGCAGGAAAAAGGAATCTATCCTGTAAATGTTACTCAAGAACTCAGCATATAGCTGTTCCCCAAGCTGTTTGTTATGTTCGCAATCCGTCATGTTATGTACCTATATTTATTTGGGTAATAATATTTTCATCATTATTGCCCCACTCTTTTAATGAATTTCTATAAAAGGAACATTTTAACATAGATAGCATGAGCGAAAATGTTAAGTCAGCTATATGCCACGAACATTAGCACCGCGTCTGCACTGTGGAACCCGTGACGTCAAAAAAGCTGGATTGCAGCAACGCACCAGCAGAAGACACAAGCCACTGCCCGCAGCTTGCGTCGTCTGCTAGCTAAGCTTACTAAACAGAAAGCCCACTGATAGGCCTAGCGTTATAGGCCTGCCTACCGCGTTTCAGCGATCGTGTCGGCATCTGTCAACTCTTTGCAACTTGCAAAAGTACGGTTTAGGTTGTGGAAGATGTATCGGTTTCGTTTTCAAGCCTCCTTCTCTTGAAAAAACAGGACTTAACAGTACCTTTCAAAAATTAAAAGGACCTCCTCGTGAGTTAAAAGGACCAACTTGCTGAAATCAAAGGACTTAAAAGGCCTTTTGACAAAAATCCTATTTATAAGGACTTCAAAGGACCCTACCAACCCTGTAGAATGCTGAATGACAACATTAAGCATAACCTTGCTGCAATAAAAAAAAAAAAGAAAAAAAAAACACACACATGCATCAAAATTTTGTTTTTTTCTGCAGCCACAAAATCATTCGACTTTACCTGCAAGCTCAAATCACAAAATTCTAAAACTTAACGCAATCTTGGGCTAATACTGCCAATTTTCCTTGCCTTTCCAGAGTTCAAACCACCCACCTCATTCTTCTACACTCTTCCAACATTTCCATGACTTTGCAAACACTTGGTAGGGTATGACCTTAGTTTTCAAACAAAGGCAAATGAAGCCTTTATGAATAATGGTCATCATAATCTTGTGACTTATGACTGCTTTTTTTGGTTTTGTTTTTGTTGTTCAATGTATATGCAAACTCCCTGAAATGGGAGGGGTTGTGTATGGGACACATAGTATGAGTGGCATAAAAGTAATGCCTCTAATGTGATGCTGAATGCAAATTTTACAGGTGTAAGACATTGAAGAAAAATTCACTATACAGTTTGACAGAAATTGCAGGTCCCAGAGTGTGTTCACAAAGTGATGTATAACCAATGGCCTTTGACAAGATGGAGGATGGAGAGTTGATAATATAATTATCACCTGCTAAGAAATAAACTAGAATTCTGGAAACATTTCTTAGCATATGACACACAAACTATGAACTCACAAAGCAAGTCAAAGAAACACTGTGAGCTTCTGTCTGGAGAAACGGAACAACTCTATCCATTTTGTTACTTGGCAAGATGCAAAATATACAAACTTGTGGTCAGGAACGCTGAAGGTACGTCTGGCAGTTCTTCGTCACTCAGGTCATCCAGGTTGATGGTGGAATTCCTTCCCCTCATCCCTGATGCTGATGCATTTGAACTCGAGGGCGACGGTTCGTCTCTTGCAGCAACAGCATTATTGTCTTCATAATTACTGTCTTCATCATCCTCATACTGGAGAACAATACGGTGCCTCCTACGAGCAGGTCTTTCTCTTGTGAAGGTATCTAAAACATCCAGAATGAACAGCATGTAACTAATGGGTTTTGAGTATATGTGCCAACATTCATACATATAAAAAAAAAAGACCTGACTTGAAAGTGTAACAGTTTTTCAGTCAAATATACTGATTATGCATTTTTCTATTATTCTTAGCTTGGATAATTTCAAACTGGATCTGGGACAGCAAATTCATACTGACAGTATAAAATAAACTGTGGCTGCATGTGACAAGTAACAGCAGTGTGGCATGCACAGGACATTTACAACACAAATTCCGCTTCCAAGGTGAACATGCTCTCACAGCTTTCTTCTCCAAATGCAACAAGACAGTCAGGAAGAAAATGTCAACTAGAATACCATATGTTTCAAAGGTCCTCTTGTAAATTGTACTGAGATTAAGTGCATAGGGAAGACAGCACGTCCTTGGTCGTTAGCTGGCAGCATACCATACAAGGAAGATGCCAGAAGACTCCACTGTCATCACACTACCACTATGAATTTACTGCAAAAGTATCAGCACCTTTGCTGATCAGCAACATCCTGGTCAACAAGAAGTAACCACCATTCCTCATCAAGACATCTGGCACCAGCTGCTTCAACTTCAATACAAATATTTCCCATTAAATTGGACAGCAAGAAAAGCTATCGGCAGGCGCGATCCAGTCAGTGCAAGCACTGTAAGGCCAGCATGGCTGCACACAAAACCTCCTTTGGGGAGCTCTGTTCTGACAGAAACACATGATCAGTAATGTCTTCACTGGGCTTGTTATCTGCACCTTCAGTGGACCAAGCGTCCGTGAAGTGTTTTGTTCTCAGATGAAGGTAGATTTGCCCCATCATGTGCTGATAGCCCACAGTGTACGTCATCCTGAGGCTGGAAAGAGATTTGCAATTAATCCAAAGAGGTAACACTTTTTGTTGATTTCAACACCTCTGAGGTTTCTACCAAGAGCAGTTCGGTGTAGATAAGACGGTGTAAACATTTTCCTCCTCCTTCTATAAACTAACAAAATGCACACTCAAACTAGGTTATGTCATTAGTGTTTCTGTACATATGTCTACATATATCATATATCTACATATGTCTAAATATTCACATTGAAAAGTGGTCTTCACATCTTTTTTTTTACACTTTCACAGGCAGTGATAAGTGTGCACCACATAATTCATGAGTAACTTTGTGTGTGTGTGTGTGTGTGTGTGTGTGTGTGTAGAAATATTCTGACTATATGTCTATTGCTCTGATGTTTGAAGAGTTTTCCTTGCAAACGGAGGATGATCGTAAGGACAGGACTCAAAGGAGGACAACTCTTAGAGGGAGAGATAGTGGCAAAGGTGCAAAAGGATGCAAGACTGAATTTAATGGAGAGAATTCCTTTTTTTTTCCCCCTCATGTCCTTTTTTTCCCTGTGGGTGTGTGTGTGTGTGTGTGTGTGGTGTGTGTGTGTTGTGTGTGTGGGAATGAGTGCATGTATGTATGTGTACTAGTGTATATGAGGGTGTGTGTATGTGTGTAGGGTGGTATTGGTTTGGGTTGGTGTTGTGTTGGTGTGGTGTGTGGTGTGGTGTTGTGGTGGGTGTGTTTATGTGAGGGTGTGGATGTGTTTGTATGGAAATGTGTTTAATTGTGTTTTTTTGTGTGTGGTGTGTGTGTGTTGTGTGTGTGTGGTAAATTATGTTCCTTTTCTTTAAATGAAACATGTTGACATTCTGTTCATGTTTTCTAAAATATCAGTACAACCATGGCTTAATCTGACAATAAATTGGTTTCAGTCAGTCAGTGTGGTGTATGGAGAAAATTTGTGGTGGGTGGATGGGTGTGTGCGTTGTGGTGTGTGTGTGTGTGTGTGTGTGTGTGTGTGTGTGTGTGTGAGAGAGAGAGAGGGGAGAGAGAGAGAGAGAGAGAGAGAGAGTGGTGTGTGTGTGTTGTGTGTGGTGTGTGTGTGGGGTGTGAGTGAGTGTGTGACTGTGTGCTTGCTTTGCGTACGTGCGTGTGTTTCTGTCTGTATTTATGTGTCTGTGTGTGTGTTCAACCCGGTGTAATGTCAGTGGGGGGAAGGACTAGCGCACAGCCCAAACACACTCACGCTTGCTTACAATCTCATTCATATATCATGCATTCGTCACATCAAACCACTAGTAAAGTCTATAACTTTACTACACATGTTCATAGAACGAAAAATCAATGCATCTGGAATCAAATGAAAAAAAAACATTCTCTCTTTCCTGAAAATTCACAAAATCATTTATCTAAACATCGTTAACTAACCGGGTATAAATAGATTTCTACTTTACCTGGCCAGGTGATCTTAAAATATTCACGAATCACTGTCTTTTCTTTTCTTTTCTTTTTCTTTTCACTGTCACTTTCACAACACGACACAGCTGCTGGCACTGGTGTTGGTTGATGGCGCCTGGTCAGGTGGGGACTGTTGGCGTTGGTCTGTGGTTTTTGCTTGGCGAAGTTTACGCTGCCAGGTATGAGGTCGAACCCCCGGTTAGGGAGAACAGTGACTATCAACATCGATCTGTTTCCTTTCTTTTCCTGCATTAACGCATTGCACTCTCTCTCTCTCTCTCTTCTAGTCTGCTCTTATCAAATGGACATGGTTGCTTTTCTTTTCTTTTTTCTTTTCTTTCTTTTCTTCTTCATAAATTAGCAACTCCTCTCTCTCTCCACATCTCTCCTCAGTCCCTTTCCCCTGCAGACTATTTATGCTAATCTCTCAACTTGGTTCTCTTCTCTCCTCCCCCATCTCTCTGCTTTTCTCTCAAGCAGACCTAGAACCTCTCCCTCTCTCTGTCTCTCCTTGTTCGTTCTTCCCCCCGTTCTCCCCTTCTCTCACTCTCACACCCTCTTTATTCGTTCCGATCTGTCCAAAAAGGGCGAAGATACCATTGGTCAGTATTTTTACCGCCCTGCACCCGAAGTTAGCTCCCTCTAATTTCCATTGGATGTTCAAATCATGACAGTCCCCGTCTACACGCCTTACTCTCTGTGGTGGTCAATTGGGCCCTTTAATTGATTAGCTAGATTTCACCCCCCCACACACTTTCCTTCCCCCTCTCCCTTTCCTGCGACGTCCGACTAAAAATGACGTTGGTTCCAAAAATTTGGGCCCGGATAAGGCTGGCCAGGTACTGAGGTCCGTCTGGGCAGACATCGAGGCGTCGGTCAAAGCCGCTTAGTCAGTCTGGGTGGGTCGGCCCGTCTCGGTGAAACCTTCCACTAAGCTTAATTGGCCGGACCCGACTTATGGGCCCGTCTTTCTGGCCTAGAATGTTTGAGTTTGGACTTAGGTCCGAACAAATTGGCTGGGACTCCCCAAGTTAGGTTGTTTCCCCAAGTTGCTTTTTTTCTTTTTTTTGGTCCGTGACAATTTCCCCCTTGCAAAAGACCATGCTCCGCATTGTCTCAAAACAACGGTACAAAAAGGACAAAAAACGAATTTGCTGACACACAGCTTACACGCGCAAATTTTGGGAAAAATTTACTTTACACCAAGGTTTTTATAAGTTTAAAATATACAATTAGTAAATACCACTCCAATGGTTTCATTGACGTGCGCTCTTGCGTTATTTCAACTCATTCTATAACGACCTCTGTGCGCATTATGCAATTCCCCCTTTCCTGCGGATTTGCCATCTCTCCTTTTCACAATTCTTATGAAAAGCACAATAAAATATGATCCGACCCATGACCTTCATGAGGAATCTCCACCCTCACTTATTGCAAATAATGCATCACTACACAAGGACTGTATGCCCCAAAGCAAAAACTAAAACCACATGAACAGGTCTCACAAAGAAAATTATAAAACAAGTCTCACACAAAAAAATATGAACCATAGCCAACTGGGAATGAACCCATATCCAATCAACATAAGGGAAAATCAACCATTTATCAACAATGCACCGCGGATATGACTGACTTCTCTGAGTTGCAGCTTGCTGACTACACGACTTAAATGTCAGCTCCGACATTCTGTCGACCTGGAATGTAATGCACTCGATACCTGTAGGGCTGCAGTGTCATTGCCCAACGCAGAACTCTGCTGTTTTTCAATGCCCCTTTCCTGCGGGGAATTTGAGTGGTTGATGACCCGTTCGATCACGAACTCTTTCCTACAAGTATTTGTGGAATTTCTGCACGGCCCACCGACCGTTTAAACTCTTCTCCCCCGTTGCGTACCCTTTTCACACTTTGTCAACTTCTGTTTAGTATCTCACAGGAAACTCGACTCCTTCATGCTCCTGCAACAATACTGCACCTATCCCCCGCCTGATGATCTGTCCGCAACAAAATGGTTTGGACATATCGGGTTTTGTTCAAGATGGGAGGGGAAACCCTAGTCTTTCCAACACCGTCTGCAGTGCTTGCTCTGCAGCGTCTGACCATTCGACCACTCCCGGTTTCCCTGCCTTGACCAGTTTCACTGAGAGGACTCGTGATTGCAGAAAAGTTTGGGACAAACTCCCTATAGAACCCAATAAAACCTAGCAGTCTCCTGACTTCTGTTTTGGTCTTTGGTCTTCTGAATTCATCATCTTCTCCCCTTTCCTTTTTCCCGGTGCTTTGTGTCGCCTCCGACAACAAAAACCTAGGAATCCAGGTTTGGGAAAACCCAAACCCGGGCACTTTGTTGGTTGGCTGTGAGATTGGCTTTTCAACCTCTCCAAAACTGCTCCTAGCTGCCTCATATGCTCCTCCCATGTCTCGGATGCTATCAGAATGTCACCCATGAAATTCACAACACCTTCCAATCCCGTCAATAGCTTCCTCATCATTGAGAAAGCCCGCAGGTGCGTTGCCCATCCCAAAAGGGAGTATCGCCAAATGGTATAGCCCATAGGAGGGGAAAAATGCTGTGTGACTTCCTTTGAGTCATCACTCAAGGCTATTTGCCAGTAACCCTTGCTCAGATCGACCCTGGTGAAATATGGCTCTTGCTTGTGGCGATCTGAGCGAACGGGTTTCTTCCATGTTGGGTATGACCTCTGCATCGACCTTGGTGACACTGTTCAGACGTCTATGGGGACACAGAATCGATGCTCACCTGACTTTTTCCTCCTAAGACGCGGGTGCACTATTTGAGGGATTTGGACGGTTCAATCACCAAGGTCCAACATCTTTTCTCCCTCCTCCTCGATCACTTGCTTGGTGGCATATGGGATCGGGTAGGCTTTCACATGTAGGGGTTTCTGCGATGTTAACTCCCGTACATGTTTCTAGAGTTGTCCTGCCTGGTTTATCGTCAGGGACGCCCTATTACTGTTCTAGGAGCCACTAACTTCCCCCTGTCTCCTACTGTCTAGCCCTTTCATACAGTGACACATCCCTGTATGACTTGCCCCGGGAAAAACTCAGGCAACAAAATCTCCCTTCCTCTGTGGGTTCCCTCACCTCCATCAATGATTGCTGCTGCGCCTATGTGCTGACTCTCACGCTGAAATTATTTTGCGGAGAAAATTTGCATTGGAAAAGTTTTGATTTCCCATTCACATCGTATTCGGTAGCCCTGATCTACCTTTTCAATTGATGGTGAAGGGCCCTTCCAATGCATCAGCGCTTTTTGTGATCCGTGGGAAGCAGTAACAGACTTGATCTCCAACCTTGAGGAATTGCTTCCTCACCTTCCTGTTTACTGTTCTTCTGGACGACCCTAGCCTCCTGCAAACTCTCCCTTGCGCCCTTACATGTTCCTCGAGCTATTGCGTAAGTCTACCACTACTGATATGTGGTTTTGACTTCTTCGGACTCCTGTTTCCGGACCAAAGCTCTTTGAGAATGCCCACCGGTCCCGGACGTCCGCCATACAGCAGCTAAAATGGCGAAAAGCCTGTGTTTTCCTGAGGGGCTTTCTGTAGGCAAACAGTGCCGCCGGATTTTAGCGGTCCCAATCTGCGGGCCCTTTCCTCACAGAGTTCTTTAAGATGCCCTTCAGCACACCGTTGAATCTTTCCCCCAAACCCATTGCATTGTGGATGGTATGGGGGTGGGTGAGCAGCTGTGTGATCCCTAACAGCCTGTTGACCCCCCTCATCACCCCTGAGGGAACTGTGACCCCCTGTCCTGGAATTTGTGCTGGCACACCCACGCGAGGAAGATGTTACCAGCCCTTCAGCGACCTGTTGGTTATCTACGCCTTTCAATGAAACCCGCTTCTGGGTATCTGGTCGCGTAGTCCACCAGCGTCAACACTTTCCCTGTGCCCGCCTTTGGAACAGGGCGCGTTTGGGCCCAATCGATCAACAGCCACTCTCCTGAACGGTGTGTCAATTAAAGGGGGTGTTTAAGAGGCGCCTTCCTCTTCACCCCTCTTGTGGCTGACCTTTGACACACATCACATGACATGCAGAACCGCTTTATGTCTGCCATTGCTCCTGGCCAATGAAAGTCATCAAAGACTCGGTTCGCTGTTTTGCTGGTGCCGGATGGACCCGCATGAGCGACTCGTGCCCCCTGACATGACAGTGTCACGATAACACGTGGTACCTCTAACTGAGTGGTCACCTTACCTGTCTTCCCCTTGGTGAACACTCGGTTAAAACACCCCGCCTTTCACAAGAATTCTGTCTCACCTCCTCTAACCTCCTTTTTCTTTTCACCTCTTGCCAACTCCAAGACTTCCGAGCGAAGGGTCTTGTTCCTGTGTCCCCTTAAACTAAATCAGGCGACACATCTTTGCCCGATTCCTTCCTGGAACAACTAACGGTTTAACAACCTTTTCCTCCTTCTTGCTCGTGTCTGAACTGCTCCCCCTGTAGAGTCAAAACTCGGACCCCCTGGACCCCTTCCCCCTGGAATTTTTCCCAAATTTGATCAATCATGAAGGGGTTTCCCTTCCCCAAACGCAGACAACTGCCTGAGAAGTAAGGGGTACTTTACTTCTATCTTAGCAACTGGAACTCCCTCACGTCCCATCGATTAGAGTACAGGTCTGGATTTGCCTGTAAAATCCCCTTTATCGACCAGCGTTGTTCGTACTACACCGCATGAACAACCAGTGTCTCGTAACATTTCCCCTCTGCTGGCCAATCCACCCTTCTTCCACTGGTAACAAAACCACTCAGCCTATTTGCCCCCCATCCCTGACACTGATGCTGTCCAGTGCTAGCCATAGGCTGCACTCCCCCTCTTCGATTGAATCCCTTTTGGTTCCGCTGCAGGTCGTTTCCCTTGACGACCCTTCTCCACTCTTGAAAGGCTGCTCCTTCTGAACTCATGCGACAATCCCTCGCCCATGTCCCTTCTTGTGACAAATGAAAACTAATGTCCCTTTGCCCTTCCTTTGCCCCACCATGGGTTTGCAGACTTTGCAGAAAACCTCCTAGTCTCCTTGCACTCTTCTAAACTGTGCCTAGCACCTGTTTCTCCTGCACCTTAGTGCCCAAACGTGCCTCTTATAAAAACCTCTGCGAACTTCAACAATCTCCTGCTGTCTCTGGCTGTCTTTCTTTAAAATGTATGGTTAACTCAGGGCCGCAACCTGAAAAAATCTGTTCCTTCATAACTAGCTCTTTCAACTCAGCGAACCCCTTCTTCGTACCACTCAACTCTAACCACTTCTCAAAATAGTGATCTAAAGTGCCCAAACTGAGTGTAGTCTCACCTGCTTGTAATTTAGCTGAACGAAATTTCTTCCTGAACCCCTCCTCTGTGAGGTCAAATCCTTTCATTAAAGACTCCTTCACAGCACCAAATCAGACTGTTGTTCTGCTGGTAACGCAGTGAAAATCTGCAATGCCTTACCCGTCAGTAACGCCGACCCAAAAAGGGCTGCCCACTCTTTTTGGAGGCCAACCCTGACTGGTTGCAAACGTTTCGAAACGACTGTGTATGCATCAATGAATCGGTCCCTTCCCAGAAATTTTTTGGGAACTTGGGTCGGGGAGCATAGCTGCGCACAGAGGGCACTGGAAACTGAACTCCCATCCTCGGTGGTCTCCCTCTGTATTTTACTTTCTCTAACTCTAATTGAACCTTTAATCTCTCGTTTCTGCTTCATTCTTTTGTTTCCTGCGCTTCCTTGAGTCTTTCTGTTTCCTGCGTTTCCTTAGCTTTAATCCTTTCTGTTTCCTCCCCAGCCTGATTATCATTTGCCTGAATCCCTTATCTTTCTGTTTCCTTTCGCCTTATGCGATACGGCGTCTTTCTGCGCGTTCGTCTCTTTCCATCTTTTGTTGGTTTTCAACGAATGGGAGCAACTCATTCCTGAGTAGCCCAGATCACGGCGACGCTCACAAGTTGTTCAATAGGGGTGTTCTTTTCTTCCCATTATATCTCTTTTCTTTTTTTTTTTTTTTTTTTTTTTTTTTTTTTGAACAAGATTTTTAACTACGCAGCCAAATGGTGGGGTTTCCGACACGAGTGACGTAATAGCACAATCCTATGAATGATAATATTAGCTTGGGACAACGTAGTTAGTTTTTATAAGACGCCAGCGCCTGACCCAACTATGAGGGCGAATTTAGGAATCTGTGCGAAATGAGTACTCTGGGGCTGAAATGCCAGCCTTTGTATTAACTATCTTGGAGCAATGCCAAAACCTGTATTTAACTATCTTGGGAAACATACGTAAGACAACCCTTGTCTTAGGATTACAATACTTGAATCCCACCCCGCTTCCTCTCTGAGAAGTTGAACAATTATAATAAATGGGCCAGATTTCCTGGCAAGCTCGCCAATAAATTGTCAACCTCGGTGTAATGTCAGTGGGGAGGACTAGGCACAGCCCAAACACCTCACAGCTTGTTACAATTCATTCATATATCATGCATTCGTCACATCAAACCACTAGTAAAGTCTATAACTTTACTACCATGTTCATAGAACGAAACATCAATGCATTTTGGAATCAAATGAAATAAAACATTCTCTCTTTCCTGAACTTCACAAATCATTTATCTAAAAATTTGTTAACTAACCGGGTATAAATAGATTTTACTTTACCTTGGCCCCGGTGATCTTAACTATTCACGAATCACTGTCTTTTCTTTTCTTTTCTTTTTCTTTTCACTGTCACTTTCACAAAAACGACACAGCTGCTGGCACTGGTGTTGGTCTGATTTGGGGCCTGGTCAGGGTGAGACTGTTGGCGTTGGTCTGTGGTTCTGCTTGGCGAAGTGACGCTGCCAGGTATGAGGTCGAACCCCCGGTTAGGGTTTTGAACAGTGACTATACATCGATCTGTTCTCTTTCTTTCTTCCCGCATTAACGCTTGCACTCTCTCTCTCTCTCTCTCTTCTAGTCTGCTATTATCAAATGGACATGGTTGCTTTTCTTTTCTTTTTTCTTTTCTTTTTTTCTTCTTCATAAAATTTGCAACTTCTCTCTCTCTCACATCTCTCCTCAGTCCTTCCTCTGCAGACTATCTCATGCTAATCTTTTCAACTTGGTTCTCTTCTTCCTCCCTCATCTCTCTGCTTTTCTCTAAGCAGACTAGAACCTCTCCCTCTCTCTGTCTCTCCTTGTTCGTTCTTCCCCTCGTTTCTCCCGTTCTCTCACTCTCAACCCTCTTTATTCGTTCCGATCTGTCCAAAAAAGGGCGAGTACCATTGGTCAGTATTTTTACCGCCTGACACCCGAAGTTTTTGCTCCCTCTAATTCCATTGGATGTTCAATTTATGCAGTCCCGTCTACACGCCTTACTCTCTGTGGTGGTCAATTGGTCATTTAATTGATTAGTAGATTTCACCCCCACCAACACTACCTTCCCTCCTCCTTTCTGCGGGCGTCCGACTAACAATGACGTTGGTTCCACAAATTGGGCCGGATAAAGGCTGGCCAGGTTTCTGAGGTCCGTCTGGGCAGAATCGGGCGTCGGTCAAAGCCGCTTAGTCAGTCTGGGTGGGTCGGACCGTCTCGGTGTAAACCTCTCCACTAAGCTTAATTGCCGGACCGAAACCCATGGGCCCGTTTTTTCTGACGCCCAGAATGTTTGGTTTGGACTTAGGTCCCAAAAAATTGGTGGCGACTCCCCCAAGTTGGTTGTTTCCCCAAGTTAGGTTGTTTCATTTTTTTGTCCGTGACAGTGTGTGTGTCAAAGTCAAAATCAAAAATTTTAATTTAGAGATGGAAACATTGAATAAGCAGCATATCTGCTTTTTTACATCAAGCCATCTATGAAAAAAAAAAAAGTTAAAAAAAAAAAAAAATACATGTGTACAATGCCTTTCATTCAAAGAAAAGTAAACAAACCGTACTACCCTTCCTTCTCCCCTTTCCTCACTCACTTCCATTTTACGTAAAAGGTATCAATGCTCATTGCCGCCCCCATGGTTACATTCGACGTGTATATCTTTACCAATGTTTTCTTTTCTGCACAGGATGGACATTTTTCAGTATTTATATGTGGTTAACGATTCATGAGTTATCTTTCATTTTTTCTTAAATGTGTTTTTTTTTTCTTATATTTTTTAAGGGTTTGTGAGTTTTTCCCTAGATTTCCCCTGAATATACAAAAACGGATTTGGGATAAATTGTTGCGTGGTCTAGGAATGGACAATAATTTATTATGTGTATGACAAACTGATCTAAAAAGTTTTTGTAATCTTTTGAGGGAGCTGTTCCATTAATAATGTTTATGCATACAAAGGGCTTTATTGAAAAAAAGTCTGTTTGGGAAGGTTAATATTTTGAGTTGATTGTAATTTTTCATCAGTTAGGGAGCTCGATTTTAACAATACTAATTTCAATGCTCGTTGTACAGACGATGAATTAATTTCAAATTATGTTCATACAGTTGTCCCCAAAAGGGGTTTATGCTTTAAACAATTATTGACAAAAAATGTGCACAGAAAAAAAGTTTTCGAGGTGGCCATCGAGGAAATTTTTTATCGGGGGAAAACTGAAATTTTTTTTTGGAAAGGCGTTTTGCTAAGAATGTTATATACTCTGTCCCAAAATAAATCTTTGTCAATAATGACACCTAGTGTTTTGTGTGAACAGACTTCCCCAACTTTATTGTTGGATATGTGTGTGTGTGTGTGTGTCTGTCTGTCTGTGCATGTATTTTAGAGGGCAGAAAGCATTCATGAGCAAAAATGTAAGTCCACCAGTAACATTGCTATGACTCACTGAGAAAAAATAATACAAGTCTCACCTGCATTATCCACATCGGCGGAAGAAATCACCTGCAACCCAAAACCTTCACATCATTGACAAGCCAAACAATAGTAATCACACCAACCCAAATTTATTCCTTCATTTTAACAAACCAAATAACTTGAACTCATCTGAAGCCAACTTGTAAAGCAAAGAACGTTTACTGTGTCAGTTATTTACACCCGATGTAATACCATAATACACAAATTGAAAAACATTTCAAAATAGCACATATTATCAATGGCATTGTCCAAAAAACAATTTCCTTTTAACAGTACATGGTTTCTGGCATTTTTTTTATAATTTTTTTTTATTTTTTACTTTCATGTTCTGTTAGATCAATTCAACTTTCGATAGATCAAAAGTTTCATGTTTGTTAGATTTAATTCAACTTTTGATAGATCAAAGTATTCTCTGCCAAATAGTGTTAACTGAGTTAGTGTATGTTTACTGGGAATCAAAACTTTAAACTCAATACCAAAACTACCTTTCCATTGGATCAGATTCAAAGGCAGACTACAACACAACCCGTTCCTTAGCCCGCATTTTAAAATCTACTGAACAGTCTTCAAAGCTCAAGGATTTGATCTGCCATCAGGACAGTTAGATGGTTTAAGCATTTGGGAAAAGGATTTTTTTTTCCTGATCTATGAGGTCAGCATTAATGATTTCAGTCCACTAATTGACTAAAATGCTGGAATCAGATCGGGTTTGGGGTTTGGACGTAAGAGATATGGGAAAACCTTCAATATTCAGTGGTCATGGAATATGAAAATAAGTAATACGCTTAACAATATCCAACTCTTTTATTCCTAATTTTCTCTGAACCATTACTTCCCTTGTTCCCACATTCCTGTTACGATTATTCCCTTTGTCCTGGATTTGGAGACAAGAAATAAGGGCAAGCGGGGTACTTATTTTGGAGACTTACAACAATATGGACATTATGGTACATTGACAATGTCACATATTGTTGTGTACAGAATTGATATGGAGAAGTTGTCTGTGATTATGTTGACCTATCAGGTGACATCTTGGTGTCAAATGGTGTAAAAAAAGGTTTAAAATGGGGGTTGAACCCCAAAGCATGAAGGACAATGTTTTTACTTGTGGAGCGTGCACATCAAGCTGGTACTCACCGAGACGTATCTCCCCTTTATCTCAGTGCCCCCCAGTGGTCATATCCACACAAAAAAAAGGAAACTGTCACATCTGTCACTGTATTACTCCTACCATATCAATAGTTTGAAGCTAAATTGCTGTTCTGAGAAAATATGTCCTTAGATAAAACAGTTACTGAACCAAATCCGCACATTCTTTTCAATTTTATGCACAGAAAGTAATCACAAATCAAACATTTTGTATAAATACATATGTCCATGTCACACAGCCACCACATCACATGTCACACGCAAGTGACACATGAGTGATATACCTTGAAGGAGTCACACTGGTTGCAGCACAAACATAGTCCACACTTTTCACACATGATAGTAGTTTCGTATTTCTTGAAAGGGTTGTTGGCAAAGCTAATAATACCAGGGTGGGAGCGCTTGTATTGGTTGTGTCGTACTGTGCATACCACGCAGGTGTGGTTGTCACCTCCCCGAATAGGCCAGTGAGCTGTGGTGCAGTCATGACGTGGGTCTGCTGCATGGGCTTCCGTTCTGGGTCAGCCTGGATGTTTTTCTTCTGACAAAATGATCTCCAGGAAGATGATCTCCAATCAGTTGACTGGCAAATCAAGCTTGAAGGAGAGAAGGCCTCACTTGTTCTGTCTCTGATGTTTGTGATCTGCAGCCTCCCCCTCAAGGCCATAAGCGTTGTATATAGCTGCCTCCATCAGTCTGTTCTCACTGGTCGATACCAGTTCATGGTTTTCTTGGATTGATTCTGACAAGTGTTCTGGTCCAGTCTGTCCACACCATTCATGCTGACAATGTAGGCAGCTACTGCTGGTGGGCAGGGAAACTTGGTGACAATCCCGCACTTTCTGGCGTCATCTGGCAACAGTTTCTGCATTGCCGTGAGGTGGATATGCAATGGACCGGTAGTACACAGTTTCTGTTGACCTTTCATGACACTGCCATCATGCCGTCACACTGTCACCACTCCATGGCACCACTGGGAAGATGGTGTTCTTCAGAGCTTAATCTAGGATTTTTTAAAAAGGGGGGCAGTCCCCCCCTCATGTCAAAAAAGGGGGGCACTGCCCCTCCCCATGTCAAAAAAAGGGGGGCACTCCACTCCACCTCCCCCACCTCCACATTACACATCTCCTCCACTTCTTGTGTTTCATACACAGTCCACATCGCATCCCACCGGTCTCGAGCTTTGTCATCCAGGGCCACTTTTTCAGCCAATCTTCTTGGAAACGGTGCTCCCTTGCACTGGCACTCTTTGTGGCTTGTTTCTCCGGGCTTGTTGACGTGGCTTCGCCATTCTCTTTCTCCACCTCTTTTCTTCTCACTTTTCCTCCACTAAAAGCGAAGTCTTGCAGGGTACGCTTCATGTTTGAAAATTGAACTGGTGTCAAATATTATATAGCGCCTTCAACTCTCGCAAATTGTCGTGGCTAACTGAGATGCCGGGAAAAGATCAACACTGCTGATTCGTTGACGACTTAACCGAACATCCAATCAAAATATTGCTCGCTCCGCTAGTCGGCTCTTCAAGCAGACGACACACACGTTGGCACTCTGTTTGCGCTGGCACGCGTTTGTTAGTGTACAGGGCGGGCAGCGCTGAAAATGTGCGGGACTCTGCCCGCATTCCGACGCGGTAAGTGCGGGCAGGAACAAATTTAGGGGGGATTGTACCAATCCCGCGCTCTAGATTAAGCTCTGGTTCTTCTGCCTTGATCTTGACAGGCTGGAGAACAGCCGACTTTAAAAAATCTCTGAAAAAAGGTCAGGGTCTAGGGGCTGCCTAGACCTCGGCGGGTTCAGGGGTAATGCCCTGGTGGAGGGCCTGGGGAGAGAGAGGGGGCGAAGCCCCTCGGTTGAAATGGAATCAAAGCAGTTTTGTAGACTGTTTTGTGGTCTCTCATGATAGGCAAATTACTATGCAAGAAGCAAAGAAATCAAAATAAAGTAACTGCACTCAAACACACACACACATACACAAATACCCGACCTGTCTACCTCAAAATCGAACCATTAGTATTCCAGGGAGGAATTTTTAGTATTCCATGACAAAAAAAGAGCATTTTTCTTACCTTGAACTTTAATATGGATCTTATATCGTACAATTCTTGCAGCCAACTCACTGTGCTGTACTCACACTCAAACACTCACACTAGCTAGCACAAGTGCACTACACACACACTGCACATATCTTGTTGACCATCTCGTTAAATATAATGCTCTCATCTCCCCCCGCACACACACAGAGTGATAGACAGTCACATACATGTACATCCTTCAAACAGTTTTCATTTTCCGTCTTTTTCTTCTCTTTATACTGCCACTCCACCCCCATCCCCTCCCCTCGTTTTTTGGGGGGTAGGGGTGTAAGCGGGGAGAGTGAAGCTAATTAACAGTAGAATTTAAAGTGACACACACCTTGAGCACTTTTGCTGTCACTAGTGTCAGGAAACATCTTCCTGAACAGGGAACAAGACGATCAGTCGTTGACAGGAACAGGTTCATGTCAGCCACCAGCCTACACATGATGATGATCATCTCAGCCTTTGTCACCTGCTGTTCCAGGTCCCCACTAGACTTCGCCTCGGCCTTTTTCAATGCTTGTACAATAGAAGGTGTTCCTTTCACCATTTCGGATATTTTTTTCTCATGTGATTTTGAAGAAACATGCTTTGTGCAGTCGTTGCGCCCTCCACTAGCACAACTAAAACCCGTTTCGCACAAAGAGCACCACACGAAAGTTGGACCTTTTTTGAGCTTGGGACTAAGCACTTCCAAGTTTGCGTGGTATGCACTCAGGAAAGTTTGCTCCCTCATTTTGGCAACATTCTTTTCAACATCTAGCTCTTCACCACTCTCATGAGTGTGTAATTTCGCTGGTGGCGGCATTCTCCTAGTGAATATCTGTGTCAGTCACTCACTATGAAAGATGGCCTACCTTGGTGTAAGCCAGTACGCGCCAACTGGAACTAGGGACAATAACTCGCGTCTTTGAACAGGAAAATAGTACTTTTGTTTGTTTGTTTGTTTGTTTTTGTAGCCAATGTTGCCGATTTTCATATTTTTGTCGTACTCGGCGTATTATCGTATTTTCCAGTCAAATTTCGTAAAATGTGCTAAAAAATCGTAGGGTAGACAGGTCTGCAAATACACACACACAAATAGTACACACACACACACACAGGCATGCACACTTAAATTTAATAAATTTCTGGAAAACAAAAGCAAAAGAAAACAGGAAAAAATCGGTGTTTGTTACTGTGGACACAATCTGTCACTTTGTGCATCTCACTCCTTGCTGTTCATAACAAGCCCACCATTGGGGCACATATGACGTTTTACTTATCTCGGTTTGTCTCACTGTCAAAATTTTAAAAATCCATTCATGTCCATTCATTATTGGGGAATAAAAAATAGTGTGTGTGTGTGTGGTGTGTGTGTGTGTGTGTGTGTGTGTTTGTGTGAACACATCCAGCTTGCTCAGATTGCAACCCAGTGCTCTTGAAGCATCAACATACCTCTTGCTGTACACATGTTCAAAAAGCTCTGTTAAAACCATGATTGGTGTAGAATGTGCCATTCTCGCCTTGGTTTATTACTCATGACCTCATATTTTCCCTTCAAAAGAACAAGTCTCTGCATGACCCACAACCAGAAAAAAAGGTGCACAAACTGCGTTCACCTATACATTTGCCCACCACTGAAATGCTCTGATCAATGCAAGCAGAATACTGCAATATCATAACGACCATGGGCAGCAGTGCGCTGAACACAGAATCATGGAAACCTAAACTGGAAAAACAGGATATAGTATGACAGGGTACTATATAGTATTTTGCTTCTTTTTTTCTTTTTTTTTTGGGGGGGGGGGGGTTGTTTTTTTTCAATGGACTTTTTTCACCTCGGATATTCACTTTTCCTGCTTCTAAAAATCAGGCATTTTTCTCAGAAATCCTGAGATTCGAGGATAGTTCTCCAGCCCGTTTTGATCAGCTCTGCTGGGTAACCAGTACAGCTGGGTCACATTGCACCACACAGGTAAGTCCCCTTGCTCAATAGGTACCTTGCCAGTACAGGTGAGGCGCAAAAGTTGTCAGTGAAAATATTGTGGCCAAAGTTATGAATGGGTTTGATCAAGCCTATCACAACTTGACCACCGAGTCCATCAATTTGTTCACCTGCTGCCCGTGTTGTCCTGTACACACCTCCGTATTGTAGCAGTTTGTTGAGTCGGCGTTCGTAAGTACCCATAACTTGATGCAAAACTTCACAGGTTTGTCCTTCATGAACTGTTTGAAACCCAGGCAGTCCTTGAACAGCACCATTGCTTCCTCAAGTCACGCTTCCATATAGAATAAACTCACCCCTTAAACTGTCCTCGACTTTGTCCAGAATGTACCGGAGTTTGTGGAGTTTATCACTTCGATCAACAGATGTGTTTGCATCGTTGAAATACAGGTATTTCCAAATCTGGAAAAAACCCATCATGGCTCATCACACTGCCAAACTGAGTTTGAAGACGAAAGAGTTTTGGGCTTGTGCTCCAGTAGAATGTATCTCTGCCAAGTCGCTAAACATCCTTCATCATCTCCAGTAGTATGTGTCTCTGCGAAGTCGTTTAACATCCTTCATCATCAAAATCCATAATAAGCTCTGATTTCCTCCAGGGAGACAGGCTTCCGTTCATCTTTGGTTTTCTCCTGCTCTTCAGTGCCTTTCTTGTTGGCACTGCTGTTGGTAAAGTTAACGACGGAGCTGAACAATTGATCCGAACAGAAAAGCTGAAAGTAATCCACAGCTGTCACTGAGTGTGTCCAGCATGAGGACAGGTCCGAATCATCAACTGAATGTTGTCCTGGTGGTCGGTTCAGGTGGAACATAGTTTCCACTAGCCCACTCAAACCTTGGCCGAGTACAAAAACAATGGCAAGTTTTCATCATCCAGCTCCTCTTCACTATCATCACCCTCTGCCTGAGCACCTGTAATTGTGCTCTCTCCTTTTCATTCAATTGTAGTGAATCAAAATCATAAGCTGGTAGTGTTGTAAAAACCATCATCTGAAAGCTGGTTGGAATCTGATTTTCTCCACCTTCCATTTCCTGCATAAGAGTGTTCAATGAGAACTGCCATATATGCATAGCAAAACGGAAAGGATAGTACAGCGACCACTTTCCCACACTATGGGGGATGTCTAGCATCCATTCCATTCACAAACGCTGCCCTGCAAGCAATCTGGTCTGGGGAAAATGATGTGCGCTGATCAAACTTGTGCGAAGTTCAAAGTGCTTACCGTGAGAACCGATCTTCCAGGCTGTAGTTAGGAAAGGAGGGATTTTATACCGCCTGGTTTTCCCGGCCATAGGAATGAAGGATAAGATTCATGCAAACCAAAAAACCATGCTCTAAGAATGAAAAACTTAAAGGATAGACAGGCAACACCATGAATTTTCCACTGACAACTCAAATGCTGAGATGCATACAAAGACAGCCACATCATGGTTGTTCTCGATCTGTTTCGGCACCCATTTTGTCACTACAAGCCTCACTCTACACAGAACCGTTTTTATCAACCAGCAAATATCTTGATGACAAACTTTGTGCTTTGCCAAGGATAAGAAATAAAAAGAAAGAGTGAGTGACAGTAGTAGAAACACAAACAATGATGCAAGGAGCATCAAAGAAATGAAAAATAAAAATGGACAAGGAAATGGCTGAAACCCTGCCTGCAGATTAGAGTCACATCCTTCAACAACAAGACACTAACCCATCTAAGAGAGACTTTTGATTTCTAAGCTAATATGAAAAAAAAAAAAAGACAGAAAAGTGTCTGATAAAAGCAAAGTTGTAATCAGTTCTAAAGAAGAGGTTCTATGGAGATCTTTGGGAACAGATCACAATATGCAGAGAAGGATTTGTGTGTGACAACTAAAACTAGTCCTTAAGTATGCTATGCCTGCGTGGGGAATGGTGTTGATGAGCAACTTTAAAGAAACCAGCCGCAGTTCATGATTAAGCCTCCAAGATAAGCACTGGGCCCGTAAATATCCAAGCCATGGAAACACTGACTGGACTTCAGCCCTGATGTATTCTCTGTGACTGGAACAGTATTAGTATGATGCTCTATGACCAAAACATTGAAGATTTTTTGTTCTTTTTTTTTTTTTCCTTTCTCTATTTTCAAATCTTCTGAGCACCCTCAAAGATAGTTTTAACTGTCGACAGAAGATAGGCAGTCAAAAATAATTTCTATTATTAGTATGACTTGGCTTGAAGACCAGGCTTTACCCTTGAAAGCAGACAACAAGACATAAAAGTCCTAACACAAGCTTCCACATCTAAGAGCCTGAAGATCCACCCAATGTGGAAGTGACTGTCCAAGCCCACAATGCACAGACTGAAGCAAAGCAGCTGCACAGCACACAGGCTTGAGAGACGAGACCCAAATCTGAACAAGCTCTGTGACAGGATCATGACATCATACACATCAGCATCAGTCTGAAATGCAACAAACATGAATCAGCATCCCTGACGTTCTGCCTGAAAGAGCTCAGTCTGAAGCAGAAAGGAATGCTACTATCTTAGACAATACCACCCAAACACCTACTCGTTCAGATGGGACTATAAACCGAGGTCTAGTCTGTGTCACATGCACTAAGATCATACACGGACTCTAAAGATCCCGATGCTCATGTCCTAAGACGGGTGAGTACCGGCTACACGAAAATACACAATGCATGCAACCTGTGTGCCAGAATAGTCTACGTGAAGACTGTGGGCACGGGGCAGGTTAAACATCCCCATCTGGAAGAAGAAGAAGAGCAAAGGACCCATGGATTCACTGTTCGGTCAACGTCAGAAAAGGACGTGGGGTTTTTTTGGGTTTTTTTTTTTTTTTTTTTGTTCAAACAGACAAATATGAAGAACATACACCAGTCATACTGATTTGAGAGTATTCTTCCAATTCAAGGCTACAGAAAAGGCACTACAAATCACTATCAGAAGATGGAGATTCAGCCCACAAACAAAGCTGTTATTGCTTTTTAAAGCCCTGACATGATGGACCCAAATCAAACACCAGAACATATCTTCATCCACATCATTCAAAAACAACAAAAAGTTTAAAGTTCCATGGCCCTTCATGCCCTCTACACTCTTGGTGACCTGTTTTGATCTCTCACATCCTGTGCTTACGGCGAATTTGTTGGTCTAGCAAATTAATTGAGACAATCAATTAACATGGATGAATGCGGGGGTGAACTCCGCTCATAGCGGCTGCACACACGCGATTTGGAGTTACTGCTGTGCTAATTGGTGAAATGGTCATTTGAGTTTATTAAAAGCGAATTAGTCTTCTCCAAACGTTTACTAAGATGCTGTGTAGCCGCACACCAAAGTTCCAGCAGAAAATCGGCAGATTATTGACCGTGGCAGGACTTCGTTATGTTTTGTTTTGGTAGCCGGTATGACCAGACCAGGAAGTAGAAAGAGGAGAAGAAAGGCAGCTAAGCACAGCGAAAGCGAAAGTTCGCCTAACACCAGTGCATCTGACACTTCTCGGTTATCAGCTACTCCTACAACACCAAAGAAAAGTAAGCTTGCCAACCTGACCGTAAGTACGCCGACATCTGTCAGGGAAACACTGAAACGTTCGCGTTTGTTGACAGAGCGGAAGCAATGGCTGCCAAGGGAGACCACCATCCTTTAGATGGTAGCATTGAAGTAAGGCAAGAAGTTATCTCCATCAAAAGAGTGTCTCAAATGTTGAAACTGATGAGGAAGCTAGATGTGGTGTTGAGTGAGATAGGTGCAAAATGGTGCAAGATTAGTGAAACTGACAGACACTGTTGAGGAGCTGCGTAGTAAGGTCTTCCAGCTGGAACAGGAAAATGACAGTTTAAGAACAGAGTTGGCTAAGGCAAAGGAGAGGGAGACAGATCTGTTCCAGAAATGTGACAATGCCTTTGTTTTGGCTAAGCTTGCTGACAGAAAAAGTGAGGACACAGCTGCATACCACAGAAGAAAACAACCTGCGTGTGTTTGGAGTGGAAGAGAAGGCAAATGAGACACAGGAGGCTTGTGAGCAGCAGTGTTGGACCTTTTCAACAAGAAGCTCAGGTGAAGGTCCAGCGGGAGGACATAGAGGCTGTGCACAGGCTGGGGAGGAGGCAGCAGAGAGACACCCCCCGTAGCATTATTGTGCGGTTCATCTCCAGGCGCACCAGAGACCAAGTGATATACTCACGTCGCAAACTTCGTGGCACACGCCTGGTGATCGCTGAGGATTTGACCCCAGAGCCTATGCTCTCCTAATGGCGGTCAAGGATGACCGCGACGTCTGCCAGCAGGCCTGGACACGGAACGGCCGGGTCTTCATGAAGGCCCACTCCGGGGAGGTGGCCCCCATTGACGACTTGTACAACCTGCGTGGGGACAGAGGCGAGGGAGGCAGTGGGCAGGCCAGCCTTCCCAGGGCTCCGGGGAACGCACCAGGAGAGAGGACCTGTCCAGGCAACAGCGACGAGTGGAGAGCAGCGGGGCTGGGTTGAGAGACAGCTCCAGGGAGTCCAGGGACAGTCACATGTCTGCCATGGACATGATCCCAGAGACTCAGGTGGCTGTCGGAGCCTCTGGCTCTGGGGCTGACACTGCCGGAGGTCTCCTGGGAGATCACCGCACCAGCAGGGGAACAGAGCCACAGCCAGCAGCCGGAGGTCCATGTCGGAACTGTCTGTTCTGGAACTTTTTTCCAGGTGAGGCAAAAGCCATGAAGATACTTGTTCATCAACAGCAAAGACGGTGATTGTAGACTTTTTGTCCTTCTCTTTCCTTTTTTTTTTTGTTTTTTTGCCTCACACATTGACAGGTTTAGCAATTTTTTTTATTTGTTGTTGTTGCTATTACTTCATCGGTAGTGTCAAGGACGTTTCTTTTTGCCTTCCCATTTAATAAGAACAACTTTTTCTTCTTGAAAAGAAATTTGTTCTCCTTGGAGTTTAATGTGCAATACTGAATACCAGAAGTTTATCTTTTGTCAACAACTGGGTAAACAGAACGGTACACTAATGATTTGTGAATTGGATTTTTCAGCTATGTAACTTTCATGAAATGTGTGTAGTCATTGAGTCATGTTTTTGCATATTGTATACTTTTCAGGGCTTTTTCCTTGAGTTATGTTTTGCTGGGGAGGGGGGGGGGGGGGGGCGTCGTCTCTGTCAGTCGTCTGCCTGTCTTTGCGTCGGTCTGTCAGTCTTCTTTACAACCGAGTGCTCCACTTTGGAGATGCCCCCCCTAACCTAGTTTTACGGTAGGCTTGAGGACATAACCTTTGTTGTTGTTGCTGCTATTTGCCCTTGTATATTGTAAGGGTTCAGTCATCATTGATACTGTGCTTATTACTTTTCATTGTAATTCTATTTTGATATTGTTCATTTACTCTTTTTAATTAATAACAGATTATTCTGCCGAAAGTTTCGTTGTTGGGCTTTTTGCTTGGGTTTTTGGACTAGTCCACTGGGCCCTATTTCTTCGACCTTGACCTGTCACTGATGTTCCGGCCATGCTGGAAAACGCGAGATATTTTTGTGGTTTTGAAGTTTGTGTGTGCTTGTTCAGTGTGTTTCGATATTAAAAAGATATGGATTACCTTTAAACATCTGTTGGTTTTTATAGCCTGGAACTTTTCAAATATTGCGGTTAGTAACCGAATGGAAAGGACTGTATATCGTGTCTTGTTCATGTTGTGTGTTGTATTTGTACTCGTCTCGTCTCCATCATGTTTATATACATATTCCTTTTGGTTCATTGTTCGGAAGAACATGGACGTTTCTTCAGCTATTCTTCAGTCTCTTGCTTTTGCTTCTTTCTGCGCTCTTCTCTGTCCGATCGTTTGCTGGCAAGGACTTGGAGGGGTTTTATCTGTCACTGTCTTCTTTGTTGGGCTGTCTTCAGCTGTGTTTTTTTTATTGAGATAAAATGCAGGCCTGCTCAGTATTGTTTATTGAGGATAATAGGTCTACATAACAGAACGATGATGTTTCTTGCCCTGGGAAAGGCCTACATGTTGTTTTGGATTTTTTACAACGATGCAATCTCCTGTTAGTGGTTAGGCCTATACCAGGAAGAGGTTTTTTTTGTTCACGTAGTGTGTCAGCTATTGAGAACGAGTGTCAACCCATTCAACTTCACAATGGTTAATAATACATTCAAAATATACACTTGTAACTGTAACGGTCTAAATGACTTTAAGAAAAGAAAAGATGTATTTGATTTTTTGAGATCCTCAGATGGTAATATCTTTCTGATTCAAGAATCCCACTATCATATAAAATTGAAAACTTTATTAGATCATGCTGGGGATATGAGTGCTTTTTAGCTGGTACTGAGACAAACAGAATGGGGTTGCGATACTATTCAAAAATAATTTTGACTATAAAGTGCACAGAGTAGAAAGAGATCCTGCAGGTCAATATTTAGTGTTGGATGTAACCTTGATGCGAAAGCGTGTGACATTAGTCAATGTGTATGGTCCCAGTTCAGGGACCACCCAGCCTTTTTCACAGACTCAGTCAGTACATACATGCCTTTGACAATGAATTCATTATTATTGGTGGTGATTTTAATTTGTGTTTGATCCTAAGTTGGATGCACGAAATTATGCAAGTTATGCAAACAAACCAAGGAGTAGGAAAGCTATATGTGATATGATGGAGGAGTTGAATCTAGTTGATGTTTGGCGGGACTCATATCCCAAAAGCCTGGTTATACATGGCGAAGGTTCAACTCTTCCAAACAAAGCCGGTTAGACTTTTTTTGGTATCTAGAAATTTGATGATTGATGTGGCGGTATTAATGTACTACTAGTTATCGTTCAGATCACTCGGCGGTTTCCCTACACTTCAACAAAGAAAACAAACAAGGCAAAAGGTACTGGAAATTTAACAACTCTCTATTAAAAGATACTAATTACATAGAACTTGTTAAGCAAACTATCACAGAATTGAAAAAACAGTATGCTGTACTAGTGTACAACCTTGATAATATAGACAAGGTACCCAATGAGTGCATTGCTCTTACAATAAATGACCAACTATTTTTTGAAATGCTGCTTCTTGAAATCCGTGGAAAGACCATTTCTTACCGGTATACAAGAAGAAAGAAGAGAGCAAATTGGAGGAGACTCTGTTGGAAGAAATAAGAAAATTAGAAGAAATAATAGATGAAACAAGACTAGGTGAGCTTGAGGAGAAAAAAAACAGACTACAAGAGCTACGAAATAAAAAATTAGAAGTATGCTTGTGAGGTCTAGAGTCCAGTGGATTCAAAATGGAGAAAAAACCAAGTAAATACTTCTGTAATTTAGAAAAACCGTCAATATGTCGAAAGAGCTATGCACTCTTTGGAGAAGATTAATGGTGAATAATTTTTGAGCAAAAGGAAATTTTGAAAGAAGCTCAAACTTTTTACAGAAAACCTGTACAGTGAGAGGGAAACTGCTGATGTTGATCTGTCTACACTAATACATGATGCTCCCGTGCTGAATGATGATGAATGTGAAATGTTGGAAGGAATTGTCACACATGGTGAGGTTTATGATGCATCAGAAAAATGAAAAATAATAGAAGTCCTGGTTCTGATGGCTATACAACAGAATTCTTCAAGGTTTTCTTTAAAGACATTGGTCATTTTTTGGTTCGGTCTATTAATTATGGATTTTCGATTGGTCAGATGTCAATTACACAGAGACAAGGAATAATCACCTGCATTCCAAAAGAAGATAAACCAAAACAATTGTTGAAAAATTGGCGACCTATATCTCTACTAAACACATCATACAAAATAGCATCTGCCTGTATTGCCACCAGAATCAAAGAGTGTTGCCAAGATTATTCACTCTGATCAGAGAGGCTTCATGAAAGGGCGTTACATAGGAGAAAATATTAGACTTGTTTATGATACTTTGTTACATACACATAACGAAAACATCCCTGGCCTTCTGCTTCTAGTTGACTTTGAGAAGGCCTTTGACAGTGTTTCCTGGAAATTCTTGAACAAAGCATTAGAGGCATTCAATTTTGGTCAAGATATAAGAGGTGGATTGAAACTTTTTATAACAATATCAATACATGCGTGTCAGTAAATGGCCACTATTCAGACTGGTTTCAAATTTGTAGAGGTGCTCGTCAAGGAGACCCACTTTCACCATATTTATACCTAATCTGTGCTGAAATTTTGTCTATAATGTCAGGAAAAATAACAGAATAAAAGGTATTAAAATCAATGAAATAGACGCACTTCTCTCACAGTTTGCTGATGATACTTCCCTATTTCTTGATGGAAGTGAAGACTCTTTAAAAGAAGCCATAAAGACACTAGATATATTTGCTAATATCTCTGGCTAAAAATCAACAAAGAAAAGACTCAATTAATCTGGATTGGCAGCCAGAAACATTCAGAAAGAAGATACCTCAGAGATCAAAATTTTTGCTGGAATCCTGGCATCTTTAAGTTCTAGGAATTTATTTTTCTGTTGATGTAGAACAAATTGTAGCACTTTAATTATGATAATAAAATACAGAAGTAAAAGGTTTGTTATAAAAAAATGGTCAAAAAGACATTTAACTCCATTTGGGAAAATAACAGTTATAAAAACTCTAGCAATGTTCAAAACTGGTGTATGTTATTCCTCAACCTACCTGATCCAGGAGATGATTTTTTACACCAACTTGACGCATTATTTTTTGCTTTTTTGTGGGATGAAAAGCCAAGTAAATCAGTAAGAAAAACGCTTGCAAGAATTACAAGGAGGGTGGTTTGAAAATGTTGAATGTTTTTTCCTTTTTGAGTACCATGAAAATTGTTGGTTAAGGGAGTTTTTGATAACGATTCTTACATGCAAGAATTTGTGCTGGATTTGCACCCAAAGTTTGTAAATCTGGAGAATTTGGGCTACGATATGTGAATGTACTTTTGCGTGGGCTAAAAAAACCCATTTTGGTCAGATGTTTTGAAACATTATAGACGATTATGTGTAAAACTTCTACCTAATAGCATTTGATGCTTTCAATGCAGAATTCATATTTCATAATGTGAATATTCTTAAGGTAGACATGTCTTTTTTTGAAAACATGGTTCAATAGAGGTATCCATGTGGTCAGTGATTTACTAGATGATACGGGCAATTTTTTAAGTCATGAGGCATTTTTGAGGAAAATATGATGGAATAGTAAACAGACTTTGTTACATTCAGAGGGGTTATTCAGGCAATAAAAAGTTTTCAAAATAAGATGACTTTAACACCTACTGCAAGTTATAAACTGCAGAAAAATGAAGCCTGGCAACTTATCCACAAAGGCAACCATTATGTTCTGTCTTGGTTTAATGTAATAATAACACTGTTGCTGGAGTGAGAAAGTGGAATATGCATTATGACACCTTAAGTGGAATACAATTTTCGTACTGCTATTTCAACTAGCCCGGATGTTCAACTGAGATGGTTACAGCTACGTATTTTGCATAGAATTCTACCAACTAACAGATACCTACACCTAAGAATGTAGTAAAACTCACCACTCTGTTCCTTATGTGAAACAGAAACTGAAACAATTTGCCACTTGTTATGGTACTGCCCAATGACCACCACTTTTTGGCAAGATTTGCAAAGATGCTTATCTCAAAACTGCGTTCATTGTGTGAATTTCAATTTACAGAGATTCTTGTAATATTTGGGGTTGAGGAAAACACTATAACTGACAGAGTTCTCAACTTGATAATACTTTTGGCAAAGCAATACATCTACAAATGTAAATGGAAGAAAGTAGCACCAATTGTCAATATCTTTATTAATATACTCAAAGATAAATTCAGAACAGAAAGGTATCTGAGTGTTGTGACTAATAAACTAGACACTTTTATGATGGTTGGCTTCCTTATCAGGACTTGGTTAAATAAGGCTTCATCAGGACTTGGCTAAATGAGGTTATACTATTATAGTCTGTGATTAACAACATAGTTAACTATACCATCTAAAAGAACTTAAGGCTATCCACTTGTTTATTCACTCACTGTGGATGCTGACTTATTGCTTAACTTCCTGTTTGACTGTTATGTTTTGGTTACTCTGTTTGGGCAGCATCCCTTTTCTTTTTCCCCTCTGTTGTTCACTTTTCCTCTCTTTCCTCTCTCTCGCTTCTTTTCTCTTCCTCTACCTTTGGTCTTACTTTCTCTAACAACACTTTTGTTTCATGCATGTGATGTAGTTTTGGTTGTTTGTTTGTTTTTTTGTGCATGTGTTTGTATGTACAGAAATTGACAGTTGTTCTTTTGAGTGAATGTGAATCATAATGATGTAACCTGCTTTCTTCTTCAAAGAAAAGAACCTTCATAGAAGGTGAAAAAAAAAAAAAAAAAAAAAAAAAAAAAAGTTATTGTGGGCAGTTTAAAAAAAAAAAAAAAAAAAAACACACCAATGGATGAATGTGACAGTGCCCTCTGAGGCAAACACTCCCTCATGTTAGATCAACAACTAAGCAATTTACCGCCGTCAACTGGGGGCTTAAAAGTGGTGTCGGGCATATGTTCAAAACACACACACCACCGAGCACCACCTAAATGACCTGTCAGCCGTGCAATGACTGTTCTGATGTAAAGCATATATTTGTTGCCCAATGGACTACAGTGCTGGGGCTGTGACAGGATAACCTGGGTGTGCCTGTGTATGTGGTGGCTGGAATGAATGGCATAACAGTAATGCTGATTCAAATGGACGACAATAAGAGCATAACTATAAGTGAAAACAAATGGGCTTTCATGGTCCAAACACGTGCAGCATCACATAAGTCCACTGTCATCATGCTTTGTCTTGATGAGTTGTCGCATGTGTGTGTGCCAATGTGAGTGTGATCTATAAAAGTGAAACTGGACAGTGATTTGTACATGTATACATGTGTGAACATTCTCATGTTGTTACAACCCGCTGATTGTGCAGTACCAAACTCACCACCACTGGATCAGAATCAATGATACTCTGATTGGTCAAGTCAATGACTTCCCCTAGTGAATCCAATGAATCATTGCCTGTAAGGTCGATACAGCCACCTGCGAACATAAACACACAAGAGTATTAGCACTAATTTTTTTTAAATCTCCCCGCTTTAGAGACATCTGTCAAAAAAAGAGAAAACAAGTCATTATTGACTTTGGTCCTGATAAACTATGCTAAGAAGAGAGTGGAATAAAATGCAAACTGTTGCAGGGAATCTCATCAAATACATCACAAACGTGAGTCTCAGATGCATAAAATTCTCATCTGATGCACTGGAATTAAATCCCATGCATCACTAAAATGCACCAAAATTTACTGTAATGTAATGATTTTCTCCTGTATGCATTACAACTCTGAGCAGCACATCATGCAAAAGCGCTTTCATCCGATCCGCCATAATCAAAGTCATTAAAAAGTAACTTTCCTCAATGGTTTACATTCTGAATCAACGAACTTCCGCTTGAGAACTCTTCTCTACTGAAAACCAACGGTTGTCAAAACAGACAACGCAGTCTATGATTGGACACACAATCACATGATTTGGGCAAGTACAAATTGCATAGAAAATCGCATGAAACTCTGCTTTACAGAATCAAATCAACAGATCAGCTGTGGCTTGTGTGTGATATTCCAGCAAATGGAACAAAAGTCGAGTGATCAATGCAACATGACTGGTTTGGATAATTAAAATCAATAATATGGCTCCGTTATCAACATACGAATGTGTTGCACACAGTGCAAGAGTCGCCAACCTACATACTTTCGTCAAATGTTCCATGAATATTCATCACTTGCTTCTTGTTTGTCACTGGGCTTCTATGGTCATTGCATGGTGACTGGAACATTGTCAAGCAACAAAAAAATTTCAACACTAACAGTAATGGCTTGCATATTGGAAATTCTGTGATGATAATCACTTCAAAGAGGATATCCCGCACATTAAGTCTCATTGTTAAAATCCTACCAGGGTAGGCATTCAAATGTATGCATTTCAGTTGATAACACTTTACTTACATTGGAACATGAATCTGAATAATGTTTAACATAATCTGGACTGTTTCATCAACTTTATTATATGCACCTCTTTTCAGTTTTCTGCATGTGTGCATGTGCGTGTGTGTTGTTTTCAGTACATTTTCTAGCAATTATAAAGTGTGACCCCCTAAATGTTTTTGTGACCCCTGTAAATTTGTCTTTCAATTTCATCCTCCAAAACTTCTGTCTAAAAAAAAGGGGGAGGAAGAGAGGAGGGGGCGGCTGGCTTTTATCTTCCAAAGAAGTTTTTAGCAGAAAAATATCAAAGCAGCAAATGCTTCATGAAGACAAGACTGAAAGAGCAGAAACACTGGGAAATTTCCTTCCCTGAGACATAAAACTAAAGGTCATTCACTTGTTAGTATGAGTGACTATAACAGGCCTTAGAGCGCGGATACCCAACATTTTAGCAAAGTTTGTCCTCAGTAGTGACATAATCGAGTACACGGCTCTAGGAATTTGCCCATAAAATTGGTACAGACACTGACACCCTGAGCTTGTAAATATCAATGATGTTTAAGAAATTATAACATATAATTACTATTTTGTACAGTAATATAAAAGTATATATCACACATTTTTTATGCCAGAATTAAGGCAAATGTAGACTTAAGTTAAGAAGATAAAATGACAATATACTAACTTTTTGAGAAAAGCTTACATGGAGGACTTTTCAAAGTGACTTGATCAAAGAACAAAATAACAAGCACAGTACAGACACTGAAGCTCTAATATTATATAGTCCATGATTAAAAACGTATGTTCCTAAAGACTGTGATAATTACTGTAATATTATTCAATATCAAAGTGTATCACATACTTTTTTCATATCAGTATTAAAGTACATGTGGACTGAAAATGATCAGATGATTAAGGTTGGCACAATGTGTACCACATAGTATCAGTACACAAACTATGGCTGCCCTGAGACGTTGGGAAAATCTACAGTGTTGAGCCAATGTTACCACAGTGTTACTCTGCAGACGCAGCCAGCCATATGCAAGACTAACTAAAAAGTCACTTGCATGCCCGACCTTTCACCTTGTCTTATGCACATGCACGGTGCCATGAAGGCACAAATGCATGCCATTTGAACAAAAGTTAAAGTCACTGTAATATCATTACAGAATAAAAGTTTGGCAGTGGTCTGACGTAATAAAGTCAATAATGCTTCATCTCTAATACATAAACCTGCAGTGTAAACTTTGGTACTCAACTCAGCTAACACACGTGAACCATTACTAACCATAGCTGTAAGGCAGGGCGACTGTGGGTTGTCTCAGTCATACACACTCACACATTACAAAAAGCTGTTTTCCAATTTATTTTCGACCCTCCACTGATTTCATGTAGCTTGATATACTTCTGAGTTGCATGTGCAATTCTTTATCATGAAACCTTTGCGTTTTTGAATAACTACCCTGTATGATCAAATTTATAACTGAACTGACGTAGATGAAAACAGTTCTGTTCCCAGTTCAGTATATGAACCTTATATGGGTTATCCCGATCTCATAATGTAATCCTGATTGAGTGGGACAAGCAACATTGACAGGGAAAGATAACCCTGACAGAATACGATTCTAATCTGCAATACAATTGCCAGCTTCAAGCTTGTGGATAGACTTGACAAACACTTGAAACCTAATATCCAGAAATCTGTTAGGCCCTGAAGCTTGGTATGAGATCTGAGGGCTTCATATAAGAAATGATCTTACAAGTATATTGGATGAACATGTACAAACTAAAATAAACCAATGATATATATTTATTTATTTATTATTTATTTATTCACTTGCACAACGCTTAGCCAAAAAAACAACAAGGTTTTGCATTTAAACAAATAAAGATAAATATTTGCTAATGGTGTGTGTGTGTGTGTGTGTGTGTGTGTGTGTGTGTGTGTGTTGTGTGTGTGTGTGTGTGTGTGTGTGTGCACATATCCATATGCATACCCTGGTCACCACCAGATGCCATATTTGATGCCCGACGCTGGCGCTGACGTCCACTCCGTCTGATAGAACGCTGGGACCGCTGATACGGGTGATTACGAGATCTCGATCGCGTCTGTGTTCAGAATACAAACTACTCTTTTGCAGATCAATACATTTGGAGTAAATAAATTACTATGTCCCTTTTCCCAAAAGTAGTAGTACAGACAAAAACTATGTTTCATATTTTGATGAGCGTCAAATTTCTCTTAGCACAAATCTATCCTAAAGATTTTTTTTCTTTAACCACAAATGGTTTATGACTAGAAGGTTTTTTTCTTTAATCTCATTTGCATGGACACACACTGAGAGCTTTTCATTACTTAATACTTTTGATTCAGATGAAAAGAACTGCTGAATGTCACCATTTTTTTTTAATTTCAAGGTGAAGACATATCATTTGTAAATCTTTGTATGAATAATAAATAGTTTTTAAATGAAAAGAATTTGTGGAAGTTTACCTTTAAATTTCAAGGTGAAGTCATATAACCTTTTGTAAATCGTCATATGAATGGTAAATGATTTCAAATTAAAATAAAGGAACACCTTGAATCTTAATAAATTTCAACTAATTCAAGGTGAAAATATATCTTTTGTAAACCTTTGAATGAAAAAAACATTAATTTACTTCTCTATGGCAAATAATCATAGTATTACATTACAATGAAACCCTGATCAATTTTTTCTACAATTCTTAATCTTCACCAACACAAACACACTCACCTTTAAAAAACAAAAACAAACGATACAAAACAAACAAAAACCAGCAGTCATACACATTATGCGAAACGTTATGTGCCAGATAATGAGACACACACAATGACATTACAAATCAAGAATGAAATATTTCGATCAGTAACAGAAGGCACATCATATCAATTATGATTTCTGTCTTGTGTTTCCTGTGTTTCATCAGGAACATGTAATCGTCTGTCCATGACAGTATCCATGAGATAATATCAAATATCACCCATGTGATCATGATCTAGAAATGTTTTCATAATTACACTGACATATTTTGATAAATTTTCATTTAAAACATTTCAGTTAATTTGAAACAATGATCTATGAATGTATGACGCAAGTTACTGTTGTGCAAGATACATTTAACAATTTTTCTTGACACAAAATATGTAATAAATACAAGGTTCCATAGAATAGAAGTAAACTTGCATATTTTAGATTCAATGAGAAAAAGAATAATAAAAAAAAAATGTATACTCACACTCATACTGTCGGTCGATGGGGTATTACCAAACCCAGGACCAATGCCCAATGTCTGACCTATGGTGGCAGTGCTACCCGCAGGCAAAGTCCTAATTTGGAGATGTGGTGTGCCAGTCTATTCCTCACCAATAAACTAGTGTTTTTACACCTGCAACAAATATTCTACTGTAAATTTGTTGAGAAGAAAACCTTAAAAAGTGTTCCCATTTTAACATCATAGATATATTCATAAACTTGAAAGAAAAATTACAATCTTGCCAAATGAAAAAGGCAAACAAATTATGACACGTTTTGACCTCTTTGGTCTTCTTCAGGCAAGACAAACAACATTGAAGACTATGAAAACCAAGAATGAGCAATCAATCTCCTCAAATAGGATGCGAAATTCCATATCCATTTTGCACCCAGTTTAAGGAGATCAAACAGCAACATTAAACAATTTACACTTACAGGCATGCTGGCAAATCACATACAACATCATACTACCTTATGAATATGTGATTGGATTCATGAATAATTCATGAGGCTCAGCTCTTTGTTTGGCCCTGTCTGTGACATGCCACTGCAGAGCTAACACACAAGGCTCAAGCGACCAGTGATGGCAGCTGCAAGACTGGGACATAGCTACCGACTAGAATTTACTTGTTATTTAACGTGGATCTAATCAAGTGTTGTGTTGGCTGTGTTCTGTAAACACACTACACTGCCAAATGTTAAACACAGGTTGTGAAACCCTTCTAGACAATTATTAATGCACATTTTGAGACCTGATGGAGCAATAACAGTATTTTCTAAAAGTGTATTTATGACAATGACATTTAAAAAGTGTGTCAGTTTGACAAATGAATTCAGTTCATTTGTTGTGCAATCAAAAATCAAACCTGTCTCTAACAGCGTCACCGAACATTGGAACAATCTTCCTGCACAAACTAAATTGGCTTCAGATACTAACAAATTCAAAAATCTCCTAGACAGTGATACTAAAATTGCTCATTTAAAGTATCTTTATGATTAGTGCATCAAAACGGATGCTTATACCATCACAGCAATTTCGGAAATGAAATGAGGTAGGGAACAGTAAACGATAAACAGTAAACAAGTGGGGTATGTTTTGCTCCCATAAGGAAACCTAACACAGAGTAACTTTTATTCAAGACTGGCACAGCCTTTTAAACTTGAATAAAGTCAGACAAATACATAGACGAACAATCTAATAGTGGGGGAAAAACAAGCGCAGGCCAACAACTGAACTGTCTGGCAAAGATTTGGACTTGAGGGAGGGGAGAGGGGAGGGGAGTTTGAAGATGGAGAAACTGGGAAAATGAAATTTAAAAAAAAAAAAAAGTTACAGATCTATATGAAAACTCTTCTCTAGCTGCATAAGGGAACCATCGCAATCCCTTTTGAAGGCAGATATATATTTGTATTGCCTGCTCCGAGGCCTTTCACCCGCTGGATCGGGACTCATCAGGGAGACACGGCTGGTTGTGTCTGCGCTCCCCGGCGTCAAATAGAGACACACCACAGTCCATAATACTGTGGTGTTCTCACCACCATTGGTGCAAAAAAGAATCCAATAGCACCCCCAGAGCAGCCAGCGAAGAGTAGTAAATGCAACCAAACGAAAGTGTGGGGAGGAAAAAAAGTTGCTGTAAAACTAAAGACATTATGCAAATAATATAAAATGTAGGGGACAGTCTTTGAGCCTACGCCTGAGGATCCACCCAAAGATGCAAGGGAGATCAAAAGACAAACACACAGACGGACAGAAACAAATACAAATAACCTCAATTTAATCAAAGCAAAATCGGAAATGAAATGAGGTAGGGAACAGTAAACGATAAACAGTAAACAAGTGGGGTATGTTTTGCTCCCATAAGGAAACCTAACACAGAGTAACTTTTATTCAAGACTGGCACAGCCTTTTAAACTTGAATAAAGTCAGACAAATACATAGACGAACAATCTAATAGTGGGGGAAAAAACAAGCGCATTTTTTGTTTCCTCAGCACTAGGAAGTCAAATTTGGGCAGGGCTGTTTGACGCTGCTCCTCCCACGTCTTGCCTCCCTGATGAATTCCCGATCCTTCCAGTCTTGATGATATCGTCTCTATCAGCTCGGGTCATCACTTCTCCTTTGTGCCAGACCACATCCTCTCCGTTTTCTTTCCTCATTTTGAATTGATCTCTTTTTGCTTTGTCTTCTTTTCTCTCTTTCAGGGTCTTGTCAGCCGCAATGCCAACAGACCTGTGTGCGTCATTCTCCTTCAGTGATCTGGCATTTCTTAAGATGCGGTTTTGCTGTTGGTTTCATTTAGAATGACTTTGATGGGTCTGGGTCTGGGGTTGGGTTCAGCCTCAGATTGTTCTCTTTTCTTTCCGAGACGAAAGATACCGTTGGGAGCAACCATGCTACTGTCATACTCAGGATCCACTTGCTTGAGTATTTGGTCGATCTGTTCAGCATCGTGTGCGACAACATCTACCTGAGCCTTGCTCTCAGTCTCCTTCACGTTGAACAATACAATGTTGTTCTTTCTTTCCTCCTTTTCATGCTGGTCGTCTAGGTACTCCTTCACCTGCACTCGAATTAGGTTCTCCACTCTATCTTCTCTTTGCAGCAGTTTCAGAATTGCCAGGTTCTGTTGTTGGAGGGTCTTTACTATTTCAAAGAGAGCCTCCAACTTTGCCCCCTGTTCTGCTATCTTGTCTCCTGGAGTGACTTTTTTGCACTCATCCTCGCAATGTTTGCAGAACTATTTGAAGCTTGTTGGACTGGCAGTTTCTAGAAAACTGTATTCAGAGGGGACACATTGGTACATCCCAGATGGACCCACCCTCCACACCTGTCGCAAATGATAGATTTGGCGTTCTTCCCTATTATCTTCGTGCAAATGCGGCACGGGGTAGGTACATCATCAGCATCCAGGTAAGATAAGATAAGATAATGTTGCTTATAGCCCAGCCGACCGCAAAGGGCCACATCAGGGCTGTCACCATGTTAAAATCAACTCACCAGTCATTTTAAAAAAAAACTAAAAAAAAAACCCCACTTTCACACATCTCATTAAATGACATCGTCTAGAAACGCACCAGAAATTGCATTAAAAATCTTTCTTCCGTAAAATCTTAAATCAGATGAAAAATGTTAATCTCTCTCAAAACTCAAGGATCACATCAGGCGGGACATCCCTGAACAGGATCTTCATGGACTCCGCTGTAAAATGTTTGTGTCTCACATCGTGCAAGTCCCAACACTCTAAAAGAACATGTTTCATTGTGAGTGGCGCATGACATGGAATACACCACGGAGCTTCTTCACTCTTTAAAAGGTAAGAATGGGTAAAATACGAATGGCCGGTGTGCAGCCGGCACAGAACCGTTTCCTCTTTACGACCTCCCGACGTAGATGGGAGGAAGTCCTTAAGGTTTGGACGGATCTGAAAGAGTTTGTTATTCGTCTGTGTGTTCCAATCCTCCTGCCAGAGGTCTCTCACATAATCGTTAATTTTGGGTTTCACATCTGAGCAGGGATATAAACGTTGGACAGTTTCTCTCTTGTGGCTTCTTGCTAAACGATCAACCATTTAGTTCCCGCCGATGCCAACATGACCAGGAACCCAAGCAAGAGTAATGTTGTAACCGTCCGCCTTCAACTTGCTAAAAAGTTCAAACAAAAGTAAAAGTTCTGGATGCTGAAGGTTGCGGCCAGCTATGGCCTCCAAAGCTGACAGCGAATCCGACAGAACCAGAAAGTCCCTCTTTGAAGAATGCGAGATTATCTTCAAAGCCAAAACCAGAGCGGTAAGTTCAGCAGAATAGACAGAAGCATCGGAATGAATATGTTCCAACAGTATCTGAGAAGGAGCCCCAGGGCAATAGGCTGCACAGGCCACTCCATCTTCAGACTTGGAACCGTCAGTAAAAACTTTTTGACAGGATGGGAATTTCAAACAGAGCTCAGCATACAATGCCTTGTACGCCAGAGAGCTGGTAGACTCTTTGCGAAAAGCTGCAAGATCAAAACGAATCTCTGGTGTGAAGAAGGTCCACGGTGGTTGATCCGGAAACTTGGAAAAATCAGATACTACACCTAGGTCTACAGCATCCAGGTAAACTAGAGGGGAGGAAGAGCAAGATGAATAGCGCTCAGCTGCAGAGCTCCCACTCTTAGTACGAGACTTTTCTCCAACATTGGTCCATTGTGCTTGACTAGCTGCAGGTGTCTTGGCTCTGGCTAGAGGACTGCCATCATAGCTCGTTTCTCACTCCTCTATTTCTGGTGGTAGGCATCTTGGTACAAAATCAAAATCTCACTCACTCCCTATACTATAGCCTATAGGACCTAGTTGACAAGGTTCTAGAATAAGTTTGAAGAAAAATCAAGTCTCATTTTCTACCAACTCAGATTCAGTATTCTACTTTCTCTTTCAAAACTGAGAATACTGTAATCATGATCAAGTGAATCTTTGATCAGACAAACTGAAAATGCGCACATGGCGAGCTTCTAGCTGGGTCCGTCTCGGTGGGCGAGTTACTAATAACTGAGTAACCAACTGAAATGTGAAAATTTTTACTTCGTTCGAAATTCAACTGAAATGTGATTCAGGAGGGGACGATTTCCACTTTACTCTCAAAACTGAGAAACAAATATCGACAAAATTGACACTTACTCAATATCACATAGATCCAAGAGAACTGGTCCTCTGTTGAGCAGTGAACTCAATCATAAACAACCACTGAATTAGTGATCACAACCATACAACCTTCCACAACGAACCGCATTTTCAAAAGGAAAGATTACTCTAGCTATCGTCCTTCTGTTAATTGGTTTCATCTTATTACACAATTCATCCCCAAAAGTATAATTTTCTCTCTTTTACCTGCACGCGAGCGAACTGAGACAGAGGAAAACATTTCTAAATGAATACAAACTGTCGTTGAGGATGCACAGAAGACTTGAAAATGGGGGAAAAAAAAAAAATCTTCAACGTTTCGGTCATAGACCGTCTTCAGGACTGGTGACATCAAACGAAAGACAAATAAATACGTATAGGCAATGACGTATGAAAACATACGTAAACGGACGAATATGCGGATACAAAACACAGGAGGAAAAAAACTTTGAACCCACTTGGGAGATGAGGAGTTGTATACTTCGACTCGTAGAGTCTTCAAGGCTGAAGATAGCCGCAGTCACAAGTGCAGTTTTCTGGTTGTTGTTAGAATAAATGCGTTCGCGTGTGACGTAAAGATATCACAAATCTGAAATAAATGGTAGCGAACCGCCCCCCCCCCCCCCCCCCCCCCCCCCCCCCCCCCCCAAAAAAAAAAGTGGACAAACGAATCACAAGACAAAACACGACGCGTTTCGACCTCTTAGGTCTTCTTCAGGCAAGATACAAAACAATAATCACAACGAAAATGAACGAACAATCACTTATCTCCAATCTCTTCAGTATAAGATAGGCATTGGTTCATGTGTGTGCGTGCGTGTGTGTGTGTGTGCGCGCGCGCGCGTGCGCGCGTGTGTGTAATAGGGAAAAGAAAAAAGGAGGCTGATAGAGGTAAAAGGCAAACAGATAAAGAGATAGAGAAAAAGAAAGGGAAATAGTGGTAGTGGAGGAGTCTTATGCTTGAAAGGTGTGTTTTAGTTTTTATGACTTATGACTTAAGACATTCTCAAACCTTTTCTTCCTTCAAAACCTCCCTTAAAAACCCACCTTTTCAAACAATACTAAGAAGACAGTCATTACCAGATAGTTGATTGACTCTTGTTGCTTCTGTGGATCGCTTAGTAGTTTGTGCTTGTTGCGACTGTTGTGTATTGTGTGTCTGTGCGTGAGAGTGTGTGTGCGCGTGGGAGATAATGGGAGAGTGCCTCTGTTTTTCATTTCTGAGCCGTTTTTCAATGCATTTTCTTTACATTTAGCAATTGTATTTTTTCTGCCTTTGTAAAGCGCCTTGTGCCGTGGAAGGCGCTATATAAATCCCCATTATTATTATTATTATTAAAGGGGGCGCTTGAGGGTGTGAATGAGGAAGGAAAAAAAAGGGGGAAAAGAAAAGAAAGAAAAGAAAAAGAAGGAAAAAAACCGCGGGGTTGGGTGGAAACTCGTATTTTAAAAAAAATAATAATAATAAAAAGATATGTGCATATGACATGCATGCGTTTATGAGTATGCATACCTGGATGGTGGATATGGTGTTTGGGGTGTATAAATTAAACTCTACATGATATGTTATAAAAATGTTATATATGTACATGGGGTGTGAACGTAAAGACAATGGGATGGGGAAATTGGGGAGGAGGTGTAGAGAGAAAGGGGTGGAGGAGAGGTTGGGGGAAAGGAAAGCGTGGGCAAAGAGCTGGAATGCTTCAAACTAAAACAGTCAGAAGTGGGAGTTGAGTCCATCAGGGATGGTGATGCCAAGGCGATAGGTGATCCTTGAACCCATGAAGTTTCTAGAGCTGAGGGGCTTTGCCAAACAGCAGTGACAAAGATATGGGCTTGGCTGTGGGAATCAGCGTTGAAATTAATCCCCAATGGTGTTGGATGACTGGATGGCTCTGAGGTGCTCCACAAAGCGTTTGTTGAGGGTGCGATTTGTCTCCCCAACGTACAGCTTTGACCAGAGGCTGCATCTCGGTACAAATGCCAAGTTGGTGGACTGGCAGGTGAAATGGAATTGGATATTGAATTTTCCTTTTGGGCCAATGATGCTGTGGATGTTTGCAATGAAATCATTTCTATATTTATAAATGAAATGACAATTCCACACTTCATCTTTCACAAATTTTCGGCCTCGTAGCTTTCCTCAAGTGAAGAGAAAAATAAAAACTAAAACACTATAACTGCGTTATATCCATCTTTGACAACTGGACAGGTCGAAGTAATGACGTTGTAAATATACTGCACAAGGCCTGACATCATAATGGCACTTATCAACAAGGAAAACAAAACAAAACATGAATGAAGATAAGTGATTCCTCGTTCATTTTCGTTGTCCTGAGTTTTTTGTATCTTGCCTGGTGAAGACCTAAGAGGTCGAAACGCGTCGTGTTTTGTTTTGTGATTCGTTTGCCTACGTTTTCTTGGCAGTTCGCTATTAATTACATTTAAAATTTGTTAAAACAAAACACGTCATCCTGAGGAACCAGATGAAAGACAATACCACTTACAGGCTAACAGAATGGGGACTAAACACACACATTATAGAGATAGATAGACAGACAGACAGATAGTTTGTTTTTTTTTTACTTGTTTATGATCATCATACATTATTATGTCAGGCCTTGTTCAGTATATTTATGACGTCATTTCTTGGATCTGTCCAGTCGTCAAAGATGGATATCACGTAGTTATATTGTTTTTTCTTTTCGTTTTTTTTTCCTCTCTTCACTTGGAAAAAGGCCACGAGGACGAAATTTTTTTTTAAACGAAGAGTGAAATTGTGATTTTGGGTACTGTTGTCTTCCCTTTGGAAGACTATTGCTTTCATTTCTAAATGGGTTTGAGTGTGAAGAGGAGGGGGTGAGCGCACGCAGACGCACTTTGTGCGTGTATGTGTGCCCACGTGCGCATTTGTGCGTGCGTGCGTGTGTGTATGTGTGTGTGTGTGTGTGTGTGTGTGTGTGTGTGTGTGTGTGTGTGTGTGTGTGTGTGTGTGTGTGCGTGCGCGCGCGCCCACGTGCGCGCCTGCGTACGTATATATATATATATATATATATATATATATATATATATATATATATATATATCTTTTTTTTTTTCACAGATAGAATTTTCCGTTGCCCGCACCGCACCACAACCAAACAATGAGAACAGGCAGATTAAAAATATACAAGGTAAAAACAAGCTCTTCATTTTTCTCACACAAGGGTAAAATCAACATTAAAACTCGAGCTTTCGCCCACAGGCTTCATCAGGAGAATGTGAAATGTGACCAGTTTGAAAACAGTCAAGAAAAAACAGTTCAGTGTTGGGCATAGGCTTCATCCAGTTCCTCCTGTTACATATCATTCACGTGCTACACAAAAACACAAACTCAATGCAAGAAGAGAGAGAGGGGGGGGGGGGGGGGGGGGGGGGAAAGGGGGGAAGGGGGAAAAAGAGTAGGTGGTGGTGGTGGTCGTGGAACAACTGGTAGAAGAATAACGAAAGGATGGGAAGCTGGAGGAGGGTGGGGGAGGGGTGTTTGTGGTCTAGGGATAGTAGGGATTGGGGTAGAGGGGGTATGGATGGAAGGAAGAAAAGAGAGAGGGAGAAGTGGGGAGGGGTGGTGGGTGGGAGAAAATTGAGAAGAGAGAGAGGACTAGAGAGTGAGGGAAAGAGAAACACAAGGACAAAGACAAGAAGACAGAGAGAGAGAAGAGAGGGAGGGAGAGAAGAGAGAGAGAGAGAGAGAGAGAGAGAGGAGAGAGAGAGAGAGAGGGGAGAGAGAGAGAGAGAAGAGTCCCAAAGAGGAACACAGACAGAGAGAAAGAGGGAGAAAAGGGGGGGGGGAGGAGAAAGAGAGAGGGAGGGAGAGAAAGAGCGACAGAGAGAGAGAGAGAGAGAGGGGGGAGAGAGAAAGAGAGAAGGCAAGAGAGAGAGAGGGGGGGGGGGGGGGAAACAGAAAAAGAGAGAGAGAGAGAGAGAGAGACAGAGGACTAGAGAGTGAGGGAAAGAGAAACACTAGGACAAAGACAAGAAGACAGGGGGGGGAAAAAAAAAAGAAAAAAAAAAGGGGGTGGGTGGGGGGTGGGGGTGGGGGGGAGGTGGGGGGGGGGGGGAATGGAGGAGCAAAGAAGTAAGGAAAAGGAAGCTATTGCGCAACTTACATCGAGCATGAATTTCTACTAGTGAACAACATTGGTACTATAACCAGTACTTATACTATTCGACAAGACTGGCTTTTTAGCTCTAAAAACACTTCAATAAGATCAAATTAACCAAGTTCACTTATTAATTATTCAGAAAACGATATGACATGAGACTAACCCCTCACTCCCCCTCCCCCCCGACACACACACTCTCACAAATCCCTTCCGTAGGCACCAGTCCGATCCTGAAAGGACCATCACCCTTCATATTTCATATTGCTGCCAAATTTCTCTTTTCCTTAAAGTATGAAAGATATCCGTCCTATAATTGAGCCCATTGAAAATGGTTCCAATATTTGCCTGCCAAAAAGTTTCCCTATCCAACAGATTATCTTCACTGTGCAACGTTTCAATGGCATGGATGGAAATAAATTTGAACTGTTGATCATTTGGGTGTGGAAGTTCTGTTACATGTTCGCCACTGCACATTTATTGATCTTCTTCAATTTAATATCAGACTTGTGGTTGGCCCATCTGAGTTTGAGGGTTTTTGTGGAACCAATATACCATTTATTTGGATGAATTTGGCACTGAAGTACATATATTACATTTGGCGTTTTACATGTAAGATGTTGCTTAATTTTCCAGTATCTGTTGTCCCATGGACTTTAAAAGAAAGAAGGGTAGAAGAGTGTTCACAGGTGTCGCATCTTTTAGCAGCGCACGGGAAAAAGCCAGGTTTGTTTTGAGGGCCATGTAGTGGAAATCTTCTAGGGACAGTGGGTTTAAAAATTTCTCCTAAATTTTTACGCTTCCTTTCTGCTGAAATGATAGGTTTTTTTGGGAAAATTTCTTTATTCTGTTGATTAGCATACAAGATATGCAGATTGTTCCGAATTATTTTTGATTTTGAAGGAAGTCTGGGGTCATATTGGGTGACCATGCTATCTTTTGCCCTTCTTTTTCTCTCAGTAAATAGTGTTTCCTGTCTATTCTTACTCGCTCCTCTTTCCAGTTCTTTCCGTGCCTTGTTTAGAGGCCATCCTGCTAAACTAAAATAATGAGCATATTCATCAAGTCTTTTACCAAGGACATCATTAATCACTGCAAAGCATCCTCAATCTAGTTCCTACTCCAAGCAACAGTCCCCTGAAAACTGACTGTGGGTGACAACTAGTTCTAGGCAAGTAGCTGTGGCAATGTTTTGAGTTTACATCAGTTTGGATATAGCCATCTTTGATGTCAATTTAAGATCTAGATATTGGGCCTCCTTTGTTGGGGTTACAGTCCATTTGATGTTGGGTGGGTGTAGGTTTTGAATATGTTCATCAAATCTATCTATATGCTCTTTATCCAAAAGAATGGTGATCCCATCATCCCTATATCTTGTCCAATCCAGGCTTCTATCAGCGTTTGCACCCCCTTAGTTTTGTGGGAGGACAAGAGTGGGACAGGGGAGTTACTGGGTCAATTTCTCATCTAACTCTGCCATAAACACATCTACATATTCACAAGCTCCTCCATCCCCCCCACCCCCACCTCCCACCCCCACCCCCCACCCCCACCCCCACCCACCCCTTTTTTTCCCTCTGTCTTCTTGTCTTTGTCCTTGTGTTTCTCTTTCTCTCACTCTCTAGTCCTCTGTCTCACTCTCTCTTTTTCTGTTCCCCCCCCCCCTCTCTCTCTCTCTCTTTCCTTCTCTCTTCTCTCCCTCTCTCTCTCTCTCTCTGTTTTCTCTCTCTCTCTCTCTCTCTCTCTCTCTCTCTTCTCTCTCTCTCTCTCTCTGTCGCTCTTTCTCTCCCTCCCTCTCTCTTTCTCCCCCCCCCCCCTTTTCTCCCTCTTTCTCTCTGTCTGTGTTCCTCTTTGGGACTCTCTCTCTCTCTCTCTCTCTCTCTCTCTCTCTCTCTCTCTCTCTCTCTCTCTCTTCTCTGTCTTCTTGTCTTTGTCCTTGTGTTTCTCTTTCCCTCACTCTCTAGTCCTCTCTCTCTCTCAATTTTCCCCCACCCCAACCCTCCCCACTTCTCCCTCTCTCTTTTCTTCCTTCCATCCATACCCCCTCTACCCCAATCCCTACTATCCCTAGACCACAAACACCCCTCCGCCACCCCTCCTCCAGCTTCCCATCCTTTCGTTATTCTTCTACCAGTTGTTCCACGACCACCACCACCACCTACTCTTTCCCCCCCCCTTCCCCTTCCCCCCCTTCCCCCCCCCCCCCCCCCCCCCCCCTCTCTCTCTCTCTTCTTGCATTGAGTTTGTGTTTTTGCGTAGCACGTGAATGATATGTAACAGGAGGAACTGGATGTAGCCTATGCCCAACACTGAACTGTTTTTTCTTGACTGTTTTCAAACTGGTCACATTTCACAAAAATGGAGAAAAAAAACACCTACAAAATTGTTTCGAGCCAACTGCTCTCTTCAGGCTATCTTGAGATTCGAACGAATTATATTTAACCAACAGTGGAAGGAGTTGTCAGCATGCTACCGACATTAGTTCAGATGAATGGCCTACAATCCAGCTGACCTAGCCCCAGTGACGTCACTCTGCAGGAAAGAGACTGTTCAGTCTCTCCACTATGCATCATCGAAAGAAAGATAAGCTCCACACAAACTCTGGATTGCATCTTTAAACCCATGTGCAAGAACGACCCTAAACCCTCAAAGACTTAATGATGATTAATGTTGTGTAGGGCCCAGCCGGACAGAGGCCTGACACGTTATCTGTTTCATCTCTAAGATCTAGACATACACACATAATAGTGTGTGTTGAATAACTTAGTAGTGGGGCGAAAACAAGTGCAGGCCTACAATTCCTCCGTCATTACGTTAATGACCTGGCAAAGATTTTTAAAAAAAAAAAAAGAAGAAAAAGAAGAAAGAAGAAAGAAAGAAAGAAGAAAAAGAGGGGGGGGGGGTGGAAAAGAGAGAGAGAGAGGGGGGGGGGGGTGGGCGGGTGTAGAAAGCAGTTTAGAACGAAAAATCATGGTATAACATTATGAATATTAAACCTTTCAGTAGCAGCAAATGGGAACCACTGTTATCCATCCTGAAGACAGAACCGTTCATATTGCCTATTCCGAGGCCTTTTGTCCACTGGATCAGACTCATCAGGGAGGCACGGATGATTGTGTCTGTGCTCCCTTGGCATCAAATGGAGATACATGTATTATCCTAGAATAGACTATACATCACCATGGTATGTATTCCATAGCGAGTGGTGTGTCATCGCGTCTCATCCTAAATAGATCATACGCCACTGCTGGTACACAATCCCCAGCCAGCAGCATATTTTCAGGTATTTTTTTTCTGAAGCAAAGCACACATTACTGTTAGAATACCATCCCTGGTTAAACGCAGGTCACCAGGTATTATTCTGAAATAGACCCCGCACAACTGTTAGTGCACAATGCATAGTGAATCAGGTGTCATCAAGATTTTATCCTAAAATACGTCACACAGTACTGTATTATTCATAATTACAGGGCTGTCATTCTGGAAAGATCATGTAATAATTAGAGGCGAGTCACCAGGTTTAATTGGAAAACAGATCATGCATCGCTGGTAGTACAAACTCCACATTTTGAAGCCCACCACTGGGGTATTATCAAAAAATAAATCTGTGTAACCAGCCGCCGTGGCAAAGTGGTTAGCGTCGCGGACTCCCGGCTGGGAGGTCGTGGGTTCGAAACCCATCAGAGTCATGTGAGTTTTTCTGCCCCGACCGGCTCCTACCAGAGTTGAGTTTGCTGCGGACTCAGTTGGGAAGACTGGGACCGCACAGTCGAGTTTCATCCACTTAATGGATGCGTTTCTGAGA
>CM031597.1:113448215-113465715 GCA_018398815.1 Conus ventricosus | reverse complement strand
TCAGCAATTTAACCATTGCAGTAGATGGATCATACGGCTTCCGGGTTAGACTTGTAAACCCACTAACTAAATATTCAAATCCTCCAATAAAGAGTGATAGAGTGCCATCAGCATGGTCATCCCACCCTATGGCTTTTTTCCAGAATCAGTTAAATTTTGCCATTTACTGCGCAACTACTGGCTGTGGGGTTTCATATGCAAACCATTTAAACCACCCCAATCTTTTAGTAAGGTCAGTATATAACTTTCATGTTTATTACCAGTACAGGCGAATACTAACTGAACTACAAGTAGTCCTCCCAAGCGACAGCGCATTTAATCCATTTAAAAGCCCAATGGACAATAACGCATATGAAAGAATTTGCAACGAATTTAACATTAATCCTTCAACTGACTTTGGGACAAAAGTTAGACCGCAATCATGGGTTAGGCACATTGTATTTGTGGGGTGTAAAAAGAGAATATACTTATGACTACTGGCCCGGCCACACCTCTTTCAACCAGACAAACAAGTTCGATTAGGGTCAATTGAACAAAAACATCCTAATGCTTGGGCAACATTTATCTTAGATGAAAGTAAAGGCCTAACAATGCCGGGAGTGCAAAGACTTAATGACTCCATACGAACATACGTTTGGTGTCTATTAGGAGCACAAGCACAGACTAAGTCTAGCATAGTAGATCAATCTACAGGCTTTGATGCCAGAAAACAATTTCTAGCCAATTTAGAAGATGCTATTAACTCTGCCGTTGATTTGCCCTCCAGCATACAAAGGTATCAAGATGTTCTTGCACACGCTAGGTCAAAGGTTGACTTTGTTGTAGGTCATGGATTATACATGCTGCCCTCTGACCTTAGACTGCAGATTGGCATGATACAGAATTATAACAATGAAATCCTCATAGCTGGAGACGACCAAAACTTAGGACAACAATCAAAGCTTAAACACAAGGCCCGCCCCATCCATTTAAAAAAAGTACCTAGCCCTGAAGAAAGCGATCCAGTTATAAGCCCCCCACAGCCAGAAAGCAGTCCAGAAAGCACGCCACCTGTTATCTGCCTCACACTGACAGTCACACTAGCGAAAAGACAGCCCTTGTTGTATTTTTAACTTTTACTGGATTATCCATACTTTATTTCACTAAAAATTAATCCAGCAGCTAGCGCTCCTAACGTCCACAGATGGTCAGCCATATAGCCAGCAACTTTGCCTATAGTAGACAAAACCCAACTAACAACCTGCCTATTATGCCAGGCAGAGCATCAAGCGCTTTGGCAGCTAACTTCTTTAATAAGTTTGCTAGATGATGCAATTGTTTTCTAATCCAACTTTTACCTGGCTGAGGTGTTGGAGGAGTTACTGGCCCTGTTGGCGCACCACCTGTTAAAGCATAAACGAGCGTAGAGATAGCAAACCCAACAGCCGTTAATATGCTAACTATTGTAATCCCCTGTTCCCTGAACAGAGTCCTTATTCTTTCAGCTAGCGTAGTGTTTTCATAAAGTATTCTGTTTATAGTTTCTCTTATTCTGCTTGTTTGTGATGCTAGCTGCGCTCTGTTAGTAGACAGCGTTTCTAACCTAGCCGCCCTTTCTATCATTAAATCCTGTATTTTCTGCTGTATTATAGCCTTTTCTCTCGCCCTAAATTGTTATCATCTGCATCAGCCAGTTTATTTTTTTCTTCTTCTATTTGTTCATCTAACTCGTCAAGTTTTCCTAGATTGTGCGCTAGTGCCTCCTCACAGTTGTAAGAGCATTCTTAATACCCTCAAGTTCGCGCCTAAGTCTATAGTTTTCACTCCTAAGAGCCTCAATTTCACCAGTGGGTTCAGAGTTGTCAATTGTTTTTCATTGTGTCTCCTCATTAAAACTCGCATCAATTTCTGCTACTATCTCATCTGCTGTTCGATTTAATTCTTGAAGAGGAATATTTTGTATTTCAGATTGTGTTGGAAACTTTTGCCCCAAGTTCTGTAAACGACTAACGGCTTCGGCTCTAAGCTCTAAAAGGTTTAATTGTTCTGCCTTAGCAATAGGGAGTTTTCGCCTAACTGTGCTTAGTTTTAAAAACTTGTTTTGGTTTTGCGTTGAAGTAACTTTTAACGGTTTCCTGCACCAGTTCTTATATACAAATGCCCATCAACTTCCTCAAAATCATTAGGATCAACTACTTCTGGTAGCTCTCGTCCTATGCTTGTATAGAATGATTGAATTCGCTGTCGCAATAGTTCTTGACGGGCTTTAGGGAGTAAAGAACCCGCTTCTTCAAGCTCTTCTTGCAATGAGGGGCCCAGTTCTGTTTCATCTTCTTCTTCTTCAATAGGTTCAATCGCGTCAAAATCTTCAGCCATATTTTTTATTTATATTCTTTTTTGTTTTATAAAAAATGAACTCATACGGTTGTGACCTCGATCCATACAGAAAAGAGAAGGAACCTCATGGCGTAAAAAGGTATAAGGCAGACGTAATTAGTGTAAATACTCCATCAACAGTTGAGCCTGGACAAACTTTAATAGTCAAGTTCCCTGATCTTGGCGCTGATGATGTTATAATGCCAGGCACTGCTAAACTATCATTCAAAATAGATATTACATCGGAAGATCCTAATGCTACTGTTGTTGCTAATTTAGGCAGGGCTATCGTTAATCATATAGTAATCAAACTAGAAGGCAGAAACGTCTTTGAACTAAGCGAGGCAGACATTTTTGCCCTCTATTCTGATCTATGGCTGCCTAAAAAGAAAGGAAAGAGAAAGTTTATCAGGAATACAAAGCCCAAACGGTCTCAAGCACAGGTTAAAAGCGGGGGATGCAAAGAATGATGTTAAAGATGAGGCAGTAGCAGAAGCATTTGGCAACAGACTCTGCATCCCTCTAGATTTTGAGCTGTTAAAGACGCATATGCCATATTACCAAGGCGCACTAAAAGAAAAACTTACTTATCATCTGACATTTAATCCTAGTGGTTCTGTCGTTCTGTCTGAAGATCCTGAAGCTAAATACGCGGTTAGTGACATTTCTCTTGAGTTTGATGTTGTTACTAACCCTGGACTGGCCAGAACAATCTTAACCCGTATAAAAGTAAAACGGTTATTTATTATGAAAACGTTATACACGCCACTACAGAAAATAGAAACAAGCGAGACACTCTCTGGAACATACATCTAAATCAGTCTTTGAAGTCTTTGAAAGGAATTTTGTTCTTGTTTACTGAAGGAACAACTCCTTTTCAGAGAGAATCAGAAGTGTTTTATAATCCCAAAAAATTTAGAAGGTCGACTGTGCAATAAATGGCAAGTCTGATCAGTTGTATTCGGGTCGCGGTCTTTTACCCCACCAACACTTCAATGAAATAAGAAAGTTATTTGCTGGAGGTAGGCAAAGAGATCCTACAGTTGATCGCGTATGTAAAAAACTTCGCCTTTATGATGTAAGACTCGAAGACTACTTAATAGCCAAATATGGGCTGTGGCTGGATTTTAGATCCACATTTGACAACAGATTGTTTGGAAGTGGAGAAAGGATAGGACAAGATGGCATAAAAATAAATATTCACAAGAAAGCAGACGGAAACGGCCCAATAAAAATGCACATTTTTATGGTTTGTGATGCCCAGTTAAACATTGAAGAAAACAGGCTAAAAGACGCGGCTTATTAAAATGTAGAAGAAATATTCTAATAAAAACAGATGGATAGCTTGAAGTTTCTGCCAAAAGATCCGCACTGTTCTCTTAACTGCGGATTACTGGGTGTGGGAAAACTGTATTCGTACTTGATTTGTTACAAACAATATACAGGTTTCATTACGAGTACATTGTTATATCTGCACAACCATTAAGCACAACAAGTCTTACAAAGAAAGGAAGTTTATTTGGACAGACGAGAATATATTTTTAGTTGATCCTAGCGACAAACTAAGCGACTGTTTAGAACATTACTATAGACTATTTGAGGGGAAATGAAACACTGTTTATTATTGATGACTGTTCGGCTGAATGAGACATTGTTAAAAAAAGAAAAGCCCTGTCAAAGCTAGCCTTTAGTGGGCGCCACGCCTTAGTTTCTGTGTGGCTCTTAACTCAAAAATATAATGCTGTCTTAAAAGACTTTAGATTGCAGTTAAAATCGGTTGTATTATTTTACACTAAGGACAAAGATAGCTTTGAAGAATGTTTAAGTGAAAATTATATAATACGGGACAAAGATGAGTTAAAAAAATAAAAGAGCAGTTAGAAAAATCTAAGCACGCTAAGCTATGCTTGCGGACTGACCCCCCAGTTCAATACGTTTGTTTATTATAATTTGTTTATTATTGATTGTTTATTATAATTTTAATATTATAATTTCAGATTATAAAAAGAATGTCTCGAGGGCCAGAATCAAAAGCAGAGCTAGCTCCTAAATGCGTTGCAGTAGAGTTAAAAGACCTAGCAGACATAAACGAGTTTGATCTAATAGGAGTGCCAGGAAATGTTTATGGATTTGAATACACAGATGATGGGGTTTACAAACGAACAGAAATTGAAGACAAAAAACGACAGCAGTATCCTACCCTAGAAGAGATAAGAAATTTAAGGGCAAACGATTTTGGCAAACATGAATACAAAATTCATAAAAAAGAGAATGCTTGGGCGTTGCTTCCTGAAATTGCTTGGAATTTAAAGTTTGAACTACGAAGCCCTAATGTATACTTGATAAGAAAAACAATTTAGAAAAGCCTTAAATGCAGGGCCCTACTTGTTAGTCTAGTTCCGGGAACACAACAGAAAAAACAGATTGAAATAACTATGCAGGTTCTGAATATATGCTACAGAGAAAGAAGTCCGCTGAAGTGGCGAATGACACCGTCGGCTTAGAATTTACCCCAAAACTAGAATCAACTCTTAGGCAAATGACGATGATTTTTCGCTTATTTATTACTCCGAGAGAGGGCGATACTAGTTTGCCAGAACATACGTTAATTAGAGGCATACAAATAAAAGCTGAAAACTTAGATGCTCCTCTTAAGTTCAGTATTGCAATTACTAAAAACGGAGACAAAATAAACACCATGTATCATCTGACAAGGTTACTGTGATGGTTGACAAAGACAAACTAACAGTACTCGACTTTATTTTAATTAAGTATGTTGATTTTATTTCGTTTTACTCTGTTAATGAAGTGCTGCCAGAAGGATTAATAAGAAGATATGTACAAGATTAATTAATAAAATAATCTTACTTAAAAATGCATGTTCAACAGTTTAGGTTAAAGCAAATAACTGAACTTCAAAAGGAAATAGAAAGCGACTTGGATAAGTATAGGGTTACTAGAATGAAATATGCTAAAGCTTTAAATACTCTTTCTTATGTAATTACTGGCTCATCAGCTGTAGCTAGCGTAAGCGCCGGGTCTAGTGTTGCTGTTTTAGCTACCGGGGTTGGGGCTCCAGTCTCTTTAGCATTAGGAGGTCTTGGGTTAGGTTTAGGTGCCCTGTCTATGATTGTAAGTGCTGTTTTAAAAAAATTAACTCCTAAATTACAAAAGCACACCGCCATTGTTGCCCTAGCATCAGCAAAACTTAGTTCATTAAGATTAAGAATAAGCAAATCATTACAGGATGAAAACATTACAGACGAAGAATTTGATAAGCTTATGGCTGACGGTGAGGATTACAGGCGACAGAAAATTGAACTTCAAAAGGAGTGGAGAAAGACGTTTACTTCACGACAGGTAGACACTGACGCAATTAAACAGAACATTGAAAAACAAACACATGATCGGTTAAACCCAAAATAAGCCAAAAAAATAAGTTTAACAAATACTATTTTTTTTGTTAACTAACTGTGTTTGGCGGACAACTTGCAGCTCTTCACGAACAAACGATCTTTTAGGGGCAGGCTTTTTAGCAGAAAGAGTTTCTCTTAAATAATATACGGGAGGGTCTGTTTTCATAATTCGCTCAACTTCATACACATCTACGCTCCATATGGGGTCTGTGGCTCTAATTCTAACATCGCCTTCTGCCTCTCCAGGAGCATACAAGTATCTTACTTTAGTCCAAATGGCAAGAGTTTTTGAGTCCCCTGCACATCTCAGTAATGCTAATTTTTTTTAATTTGATTGCGTTTACTGGTTTAAGGCCTGTTGCTTTAAATTCTTCGTTGCTCATGGCACGTAAGACTGCTGGCAACCTCCTAACCCATTCTGTGTTACGCGTTCTGTCCATAATTTCTCTGTGATATTGATAGGTAAACAGGCGTTCAGCTAGATTCTTATTAAAGTTTTCTACTAGGGCTTGTGATCGATGGTTGCCTGGGATCCCTCTCTTAACTGTAACATGATGTTTTAAAAACAGCTGGTTTACAGAACCTTTAAACTCTTTTCCATCATCAACCTGGATCAACCTAGGATACTTTAATGGACCTCTCATGTATATTTGTTGTAAAGCCACAGCCACAGCAGTTGAGCTTTTATCCGTTAAAGGTTCAGCGTCTTTGTATCTTGAAGCCATGTCAACAACCGTCAGAGCATACTTAAACTTTTTTCTTCTTATTTTATCATGTGGAAGATACAGCAAGTCCATTTGGTGGTGTCATTAGGAAACTGAATTAACAAATCTAGGCCTTATTATTCTTTTGGGGCAGGCAGATATATTTGCCAAAATGCCTGTTTTGAAAGCCAGTCTTTCGCATCTGATTCAGACACTCTAGCAGCTTTACTCAGTTTTTCAATAGCAGTCTTTCCTTTCCAATACCCTTTAGGAGAATAATATATTTTGTACTTCGTATTGTCCATAAGAAGGACTGTATTTTAATTGTGTTTTTAATTGTTTTTTAGATTGTTTGTGCAAGAATATAGATTGCTCCCATAGCGCCCACAATAAAACCAATTTCTGCTATTTTCTGTTCTTCTGATGGTTCATAAAAGTCAGAGAGTTCTGGAGGTGGTGATGTAAGAAACTTCTTTCCTGTCACTAAGTAATACTCATTCATTGCCTCATCAACGTCTGTAAATGTGTGCTCTGCATGACCCTGTTCCCTTAACTTTTTATTAATAAAGTCTAAGTGAGCAATTCGTCTTTCTCATAAGCGTCTCTTGCCTTAGCTAAATCTTCTATTGCCTTGTTATGACGTTCTCTTTCTTCATCAGACCTCAATTTACTAAACATATAATTGCTTCCAGAGAAGGCCAAGGCATTAACAATAGCTCCCCCTACCATCATAACTACTCCCGCCATCTTTTTATAAATCAATATTTTCTATATTAATCTGTCTATGAACTAATATTTTCTGGTATAATTCCCTGTGTAACAAGAAAGTCTTTTGAGGCAATTCCTGCAGTAATTACAACTATAACCTTAACAACGTCCTCAATGTCTAACCTTCCTAGGTCAGCCGGCTTCATTTTAAACATGTTTTTTGCTAACACGCTATAGCCTATACTAAGGCCGCTAATTACAGCAGAGTGGTAAATCGCATTGATAATCTTTTTTTCACTCATCTTTTTATTAACTAAAAAATAATTAAAATAATCATAATACGAAATGCTGTCTATGTGCTTTTTAATCAGATAATCTTTGTTGTTAAAGCTAAAAATAAAGTTGCAACTAGTTTTGGCGAATCTTCTATCTTCCCCATGTTGGGCGGTTTTATTCCTAACAAACATTTTGCAAGGGTTGAATAAACTATAACACCAACGATAGGCACTGCATAATTAACCAGCGTTAAACTCATGGTTTTAAAAGTATTATATTATTTTTTATTGTTTTTAAAAATGGATTGTGACGAACTATTAAAGTGTGAGGAGCAAGCAAACTACTCCGTAGACAACTGCCATAAAGAAAGATTATACTCTCTGGCTGCGTGTGGAAAAACTAGACAGTATTTAGGTGTTGAACTAAGTATTGAACAGATTCAACAATTGTCTACATCAGACATTGAGAAGTACTACGCTAGGTACGAAGCACAGCTAGGATCAAAAATGGTTAGATCAGTGGGTCAGACAATGATTAGTTTATATGCTAAGTTAGTAAGTAAGGTGGCGCCGGTTGATTCAGAAGAAGATTTAAAATACGACTTATCACAAGATCCGGTTTTAAACAAGTCACTAGAAACTCTTGCATGTGACATGTATTACAAATTTGGGACTATGTTATGTCCATTCATCATGGGATTAATTACTTTTAATCATATTAATTTTGATCATATTAAATTTAATCGCAATAAAAAAAAATGAGCGATCAGGAGAAGAAGACGCCACAGGACAGTCCGCAGGAGCAGAATGTGCCACAAGTGAATGTACCGCAAGTGAGTAATGTTACTAAGACTAAAAATCCTGGATGTGTTGAGGCGGCGCGTAAACTGGCTGAATGGAACAAACTGAGAAAATCAAACCAATCCGCAAAACAAAAATTATTAGATAGTAACACAACATCGCCGCCAACAACACAATTAACAACAACACAATCAAACAATAAGACGTATCATTATGTATTGGGGGCTGCTGCTGTTGTTGGTGGTTTTTTTGCATACAAATACCTAACACCATACCTAACAACAAAGCCGCAAACCCCCACAGTAAAAGAAGAAGAACCGCCTTCTGCAAAAAAAGAGCAACCTCCTGCAGTAGACCCATTTTCTCTGTAATAGTTTTTAAGAACTAGATAAGTACAAGTTAAGAACTAGATAAGTTAAATTAGTTACAGAAAGTACTTTTTAAGTTAAGTGCAAGTAAATTACAAGTTAAGTGTAAGTAAATTATAAGTTATATAAAGTACTAGTTAGGTTCTTAAGTAAGTTCTTGTTATGTTTTTAATTTAAGTTCTTGTTAGATTCTTAAGTTAAGTATATGCCAAGTCAGTCAAGTTAATCTTTTAAAGTTCTCCAATGCCCTACAGCATATGAAAACTCAGGATTGACGTAAGTTCTCTTGTTATTGTTAGAGACTAGTGATTTCTTGTTAACAGCAGTTGTGTTTACTTGATGAAGAGTAGAGCGCAGATTAACATTTGTGTGATGAAATACTTTGTTTTCAAAGAGAGCTTCCTTGTAGTTATCGTGAGTTATATTTTTTTTGACAACTTCTTTACTTATGCCTTTAGCCTTCTTCATTACAGAAGTCTGGCTAGCAACGCTATACATCTTCGACCGCAAACCACATATTCTTTGATAACTGTCCCATTAATTCATCCTTCATCTTCCAATCACTTTCTTGTTCACAGTGTGAATGTAAAGGACTGTCTTTAGGATAGTCGCATGTGTCGCATGTGTCGTACCACCATCAGTTCCTTTAGCCACTTCTGTTTCTAAATCCTTATAAAAGTCTTCAGTAGGGACGTCTAGAATAAAAGAGTCAGTGTCTGTGTAAAGGACTCTTGCTTCTGGGTACAGTGGTTTAAAGTAGTTGTACAGAAATTCTAACATTAACAATTTAGACAAAACTCTAATACAGTAAAGCCGATAAACACCGGCTTGTCCAACTTAACATCCTTTTTCTTCATCATAATGCCAACCAGGCTGTCGTTAAATCTTCTAAAGTCTTGATAGTTAGGTTTAGAGGCAAACTTAATTGCTTGGTTTTCTTTTGTAACTAATTTAACATCTTTACGATTGTGTACGTTCTCCATGGTTTTACCAAAACAACTGTTGTTCATCAGTTTAAAGAAGTCTTTTTCTGAAGCATCAGTGGCTTGGGTTCTAAGATCAGTATTCTTCTTGATGTATGGCCTCATAAAGGGCTCTTGGTCAAATCAATGATTCTATGAACGGCTGTCAACTTTAATCCGTGTCTTAGGTAAAACTGTAGGAGTCTGTAATGACACACATATTTAGTTTTATGTCTAAGATTGGGAACAAGTTTAGGCGGTTCGATGGGGCTCATCTTTAATCTTTCTGCGGCTAGGGGGTATTCGTTGTGGAGATTGTGTAATTCTTTAGGATATTCTAAGTCTACTTCCAAGATTAGTCCCGCTGGATTATCAGGCGTAAGCTGTGACAACATACTTAACACAGTATTAACATCGTGAGGCCCTTTTTCATTTTAAAGTTTCTCAGCGGAAGCGGTTGACTCATGGCCCATCCATACAGATTGTTAGCGTCTAAGTACATTAGATAGTTGGCTGGTTTGGGTGGGATCATAGTCATCTAAATATTTGTTGTTGGCTTTGCAGTAAGGATGTGAGGCCATGCTAATACCTCCCCTCAGCCCATCTTCAATCATCTGAAGTGTGGGTAGATCAGTATTAAGTCAATCTGAATGTTTGTAGACTTTAGAAAGCATCCCAAGAAGCCCGGGGCAGAGATGTAATGTGATGATCTAAGTTGTAATGTTTCATGCATGTAGATCTGTAATTCTGAAAGACGTCTGCTAATAAAACACGTCAGCCAATAAAATATTGATCGTGATAATCACCCCATCGTTTCACAGTGTAATTCTGTCCAGGCTTTCTGAGCGTAATTCATATTCAGCATCAGTTATGTCTTTGCCTCTAAGACTAGAAAAGAAAGCGCCTTTAGGAGGAAGTGAGTCTTCGTCAAACCTGTCCCACGAGTTCATGTATTCATAAGGGTAAACTCCTTTACGCACTAAAGATGGGTCAAAATATTGTTTAGTGATTGGAAAAGTCTTGTAGAGATCCCGCTAACTAATATATAATAATCTAATTAAATAATGGGGATTTATATAGCGCCTTCCACGGCACAAGGCGCTTTACAAAGGCAGAAAAATACAATTGCTAAATGTAAGGAAATGCATTGAAAAACGGCTCAGAAATGAAAAACAAAGGCTCTCTCCCATTATCTCCCACGCGCACACACACTCTCACGCACAGACACACAATACACAACAGCCGCAACAAGCACAAACTACTAGCGATCCACAGAGCAACAAGAGTCAATCAAATATCTGGTAATGACTGTCTTCTTAGTATTGTTTGAAAAGGTGGGTTTTCAGGGAGGTTTTGAAGGAAGAAAAGGTTTGAGATGTCTTAAGTCATAGGGGAGTTTATTCCAGAGTTTGGGAGCTGCGTATGAGAAAGCTCGTTCGCCATGCTGTTTACGATGGGGACGGTAACTGGGAAAGCGGAAGGTCCTGGTGTCGGTGGAGGAGCGGAGCGTTCGTTGATGGGACATATACTTGAGGAGATCGGAAAGATAGGCAGGGGCATCGCCAGTGAAAATCTTGAAGCAGAGACAACAACATTTGTATTTAATTCTTTCTTCAACGGGGAGCCAGTGCAACTTTTTCAGGAGAGGGCTGCAGGGTTGGGTCCTAGGAGATTTGCAATGAGACGGGCTGCAGAGTCTGTACACGTTGGAGGGGTTGGATGACAGTTGAGGGACAGCCAAGGAGAACACAGTTGCAGTAATCTAGCCTGAAAGGATGTATGATGAACGAGGTTTTTGTGGCGTCTTCAGTGAGATAGGGTCGAATAGCAGCAATTCGTTTAAGTTCCATGTAAGCTAACTGACAAGTTTTGTGACATGCTGTTTCATTGAGAGGTCACTATCAAGGAGAACACCAAAGTCACGAACAGTGTTTGAAAATTCAATAGTGCTGGAACCTAATGTCAAAAAAGAAGGGATCGGATCAGGGCCATGATGTGACCGCTTTGAAAACGGATGGCTTCAGTCTTCTCACAGTTTAATTTAAGCTTATTTGCTGACATCCAGGTCTCGATATCAGAAGTACAAGATTGAAGAGTAGAAACAAGGGGTGAGTAGTCATCGATGACAGAGGAATGGAGCAGCTGAGTATCATCCGCAAACATTTCGTGTGAAACGGAATGGCCGTGGATGACATTAGACAATGGAGTGGTGTACAAATAAAGAGGACAGGTCCCAGCACGGATCCTGAGGCACGCCAAACTGGAGGTTAGATTCATCAGAACGGTGATCACCCACTTGAATAAACTGTTTCCTGTCTAGAAGATAAGAACGAAACCAATTTAAAGCTGTTTCCCTGATGCCACATGTGTATTTCAAACGAGGAGAGAAGGATTTCATGGTCTATGGTGTCAAAGGCTGCCGAAAGATTAGCAAAAAGGACAGAAATTTGTTTTCGTCTGAGGAATTTAGAATATCATTGAGAATGCGAAGGATGGTGGTCTCCGTGCTGTGCCCAGGGCGATAGGCTGACTGATGTGGTGTGAGGAGGTTGTTTGAGGCCAGATGGTCAGAGAGCTGTTGAAGAATGACTTTCTCAAGAATTTGGATAGGAAAGAAGATTGAGATGGGTCTGTAATTTTTAAGAACGTTGGGATCAAGACTGCTTTTCTTGAGTAGGGTTTAACAAGGGCGGTCTTAAAGTCAGTGGGAACTGTGCCAGAAAGACAGAGACTCGTTAAGAATTTTGGTGATGGTAGGAAGGAGAGAGTCAAGGTGTTCAAAGAGGAGTGGGGTGGGAATGGGGTCAAGGTCACAGGATGTTTTCGCAGACTGTGTGATGATTTTACGAACAGTCTGCTCGGACACTGGCAAGAACTCACAGAGTGTGGTACCGTTAAAAACAACAGACTGATCTGAAGTATCTGAGGATGGGGAGAAAGCGTTTCGAATTGTTTGAATTTTGTGGGCGAAAAAACATGAGAAAACAAACCAGGAAGCTGTGACGGCTCATGAGTGGACGGCATTACAACACTTGCAGCATTACCCAACATGCTAGTGACAGTTCTAAACAGTTCTTTACACGAGGATGCTGCTGCAACTTTGGAAGAATAAAAAGCGGTTTTGGCTTGATGGACAAACTGTACGACTTTCTGTTTGGCAGCATCGTAAATTTGCTTGTGTATTGTCAGTCTAGATGATACCAGCGCCGCTCGGCTCGACGTCGCTCGCGTTTCATATTCGCGCTCAGGTGCAATGAGTTGTACCACGGAGCCGGACGACGCTAGTGTACGTCCGCTGACATACAGGCGCATGCTTATCCAAAACTTTTCTAAGACCAATGTTCAAATCAGTAAGTGTTACATCAGGCGTGATAATGTTAGCGATGTCATGAGAAAAATCAGCAGGGTCAATCTTATGAATGGCACGAACACATTTGAATTGGGGTGCCGACTTTTGCTTTGGAACACTGAGATGGCACACTAGACTATAGTGATCAGACATCAAATTATAACAACACTTAGCAGAGTGCAAAAGACCATCAGTGTCACGAAAAATCACAAGATCAAGAATGTGACCACTTGCTGGATAAGTGGGTTCATCGATGGCCTGAGAAAGGCCACACGTCTCTAAGAGTTTCTGAAACCTCCTAGCTTGGGATCACTCGAGTCGTCATAGTGAACATTAAAGTCACCGATGATCAGAAGATCGCCGTCACGCGTGGCGGCAAAAGTCAAGGAAATCAGGGAACTCTTCGTAGAATCTTGAATCAAGCAGTTTGTTCCTTTTACTGGGCGGGGTCCGATACACACACAGCAGACGGATTCGCTGATTTTGCAAAGTCAGAAGTAGCTCAGCCACTTCAAAAGTGGTGTGGGAGAAGGGAAGGTCGAATTGACGTGGGCGAAAGACACGAGACGCTCTTTGATGATCAGCATGATCCCACCACCACTCTTGGCAGTGGCACCAAGTTCACGGGGGAAATTGTAGAGTTTATAACCCGGGGGTGTCAAATCAGCACATTTACTCTCATCACCTGACTCACGAAGCCACGTTTCTGACACTATCATAATGTCCACGTCGTAATCGGTCATGAAGTCAGCGATCGCAGTGCGTTTCTGACGTGTTTTAAGGGCATTACCACGAACAGACTGGGCATTCAGGTGACAGACACAGAGCTGATTAGGAACTTATCTAAACTTGCCATAAGATGTTGGGCAGAGTCATAAAAGGATAAAGAGTCAAGAGTAAAAGTCATGTATTTTTCTGAAGACTGTGCAATGCAGGTAACCTCTTATATTCAGAAGTCACTGCTTGCATGATGAAATGAGAATCGTAGCCTCTTAAGTTATGAAAGAAGATAGGCAGTTTCCATGTCTTAGGGTCAACCTTAAGCTGAAGATTGCAATTGTTGTGCGCGGCCCCTCTGAACTTTCCAGTAATGTGATCGTGGTCTCTTACTGCGTTGCCTAATAACTCTTTATTGCAAATCCAACAGTGTGTAGATGCGTCATAACGTTCTTGGTCTTCAGGAGTCATAACAATGTCTGAAAGATTTAGTTGGTTGGATAACTGATTGCGAAGTTGTTTCATCTGCTCTAAAAATCTACTAGTGGCGTTGGGGCCTCTGTAAATCTCAGGTGTTGTGTGTTGACCGTCTGACCTAACAACAATAAACGCATAAGAACAGATCTGATGGTGGGTTAATAAGGTTGTTTTTTGTTCTTGCTGTTGTGGGCCATAGTACTGTGGTAAGAGCGATTCAAAGTCAGCATAAACCACGTACGGACTCATCTGCATTTTGTGTATATTCTTAAAACTAACTTTAGACCCTGGTTTAGGTGTGAGGAGTTTGGTTTCGCAGTCTACAAAACTTTTACAATGAGTTCTATGACTGGCAGCTGCTTCTATAGTTGGGATTCTGACCAAACATCTTCTACAAAGCCCTTGTTTAAAATTGTCTTTTGTAGTAAAACCCATAAGTCTGCTTATTGTTCTGATTAATACATAATGACTCTTAGGGCCGTCTGTAAACAGGATCAAGTCTACATGCTTGTTAAGCGGTTCGCCTAAAGTAGGGGCATTGGGAGAAATCCTTAGAGGAACTAGATTGTCTACTACAGACCATGTGTATACGTTTACAGTGATTGGTTTGTTTTGCTCTTCAAACTGAGATATGCTTTCTATGCTTACTGGGAAGGTTATGTTATCAAAGTTCAGGCTATCTTTGTATTGTTCATAATTGGAAACTCTGTTTGCATGATTTTTGACAGGATGTAGATGAGCTAAAACACACCACATAAAACACATGTTGTCAGAATTATGTATGTTTAAGACTGCTCGTTTTAACTCTAACTCTTTTGGGAGAGGAAGGTAGGAATTGCCGACTATAGGATAGAACTTTGTTTGCCTCAATCTGATTTCAAGGACTGTCCCTTCAGACCAGCCAGAACCCTTAACTTTGCCTCCTCACTTGCATGGTTAAACTGGGTAAGCATGTAGTCAGCCCAGTTAGAGTTAAAGTCGTGATAGCTGATTACTTCTTTCTGTTTAGTTGAAACCCAGACTTCCATGTTACTATCATCAGGCGTTATATAATCAATCAGAACGGCCAACAGCACTTTTACTGGCAGTTCCATCTGAAGAGACTCTGGGATTTTAGAGATAGCATGTGCTACATTTTCATGAACGTTTGTGGGGTTAATAATGTTCATGTCTACTTCACTAAACGTATTGCTTAATTGTTTTTTTTCAATATCAAATTTTCTTCCATCGTATATAGTTTCCCGTCCTCGAATTTACTTGGGGTCGTCATTTTTAAAGCACAATATTTACGTAGATTAAAAAAATAAATGTAAATAAAAGTAAGTAAAACACGCTTTTTATTCTTCACCCAAGTGTCGCAACACTTCAAGACACGTTAACCTTACAATAACACCCGCCAATATTTTTGCTTTTTCTGAATCACTACAGTCAATGTTCATCACTTGATTGCTTCGTTAAATAGTTCACTATTATCTTTTATTATATTGTCTATATCATTCTCAAACCCAAATTCACTAAAATCAATGTTTAATAATTTCATTGTTTCGTCAAATAGTTCATTACAATTCTTTAAATCAGATTCACTGAGTTCAGCAGCCATTTTTAAATCTAAAATAAATAAAAAAATAATTGTAAATTCAGTTGTTATTCATAGTTTTTTCTAATCACAAAACCTATCTTAATTAAAGTGAATAGATATTTCTTCAGGGCTGGTAGAAAAAGTTAGATTAACATCTTTAGAAGCCATATAATCAACTAAAACGGCAAACAACTTTATAGTTGGTTGGGGCCAATAATCTGGTATTTCACTAATGGCCCTCTTCACGTTTGTTTGTATCTTTATGTGATTAAAAAGATTAGTAATTGATTCTTCAAACTTGTTTTTTAACTCTTCCCTATCGGCCTTCCAACTCAACTTGTAAAGTATATTAGTAAGCTTTTTAACGTCTTCAGGCTTCATTTTAAAACAGAATAAAATTATAAATTAAAAAAATTAATTAATCAGTTTCTCTTGTAAAATTCAACTGTTATTTATAGTCTTTTCTAATCGTAAAACCTGATCTTCATTAAAGCGAATAGCTACTCCTTCAGGGGTGGTAGAAACAGTCAGATTAACATCTTCAGGAGCCATATTATCAACTAATATGGCAAATAACTTTATAACTGGTTGGGGCCAAGAATCTGGTATTTTACTAACGGCTTCCAATACACTTTCTCGCATGTCTATGCGATTAAAAAGATCAGTAATTAATTCTTCAAACCTGTTCTTTAACTGATCTTTATCGCCCTCCCTCTCCCAATCCAACTCGTAAAGTATATTAATAAGCTCTGTAGCTAGTTCGGCCTTCATTTTTAAACCCAAATAAAATCATAAATTAAAAAAATTAATTAATCAGTTTCTCTTGTTTTTGTGTTATAGACATGATCTGGATCACGCACACACACATACACACACACACAATAGATAGGGAGGTGCGTGCAGGGGAGTGTGAAGGGGGCTTTTTGTGGTTCGCACTTGAGCGGCGTAAATTCGAGACAGCCGCTAAAATCACTTATCAGAGTCCTGAATCAATAATCACAAGATCTCTTCAAAGTTCTCTCAGCGGCCGTCTGAATAGACAGCCTGAAGCAGGTGAAGCAAAACAGCGAAGCAGGACGTTGAAGCAGGTGACGTAAGAACTATTTTTAGATACCGTTCGGATCCGAACGGTTTTACCAGTCCGTCAAGCAAAGCAGGACGTTGAAGCAGGTGACGTAAGAACTATTTTTAGATACCGTTCGGATCCGAACGGTTTTACCAGTCCGTCGAATGGCGTAAATTCGCCACCTGAAAGGCAGCCTTTGTATGTGAAGCGGAGCGTAAACAGCAAAACGGCGAAGCAGGCAACTACAGCAGCAAAAAAGCCTGATCTCCTCACTGCTGATAACCTTTGACCGCTCTAGGTGGAGCGCTGGGGAAACGGCTTGCCACTGTGACGTTTGACCGCTCTAGGTGGAGCGCTGGAAAACGGCTTGCCACTGTGACCTTTGACCACTTCAGGGTGGAGCGCTAGTTCTCTCTCACTGCTGCGGACTTTGAAAGGAGTGTGTTTGGAGTTGCATTGGCTCTTGTACGGGAGCAGTTCAATAATTTCTAATCTCTTCACTGCTTGAAAACATTAAATTCAAATCCTTCCTCATAGCGTAGACTTCTATGAAAGAAAGACCGACTGTAGAAAACCTTTTAGCAAGCAATACGCTGAAGCCACAACAACAAAAAAGTCAATACTACCACCCGCAGCCGGCGTCTCTCCCCGTAAAGCTCTGGATCAATAACCGGTGCTCTCTCTGCCTCTGTGTGTCTGCCCTCATCGACTAGTGTTGATTTT
>CM031597.1:113430715-113443215 GCA_018398815.1 Conus ventricosus | reverse complement strand
CTCTTTTCGCAGTGCTGCAAGCAGCGGTGCTAGTCAGCGGTGGAGGCTGAAAGCGATAAATGACAAGCATACTGACACTTCGCCAACACACTAGGCGCATCACACCAACCATTGAGACAACACACTTCCCTGTCAGTAAATAGCCTCTCCACAAGCAAGCCTTCTGAGTGCCTCCTCGTGGCCACACACGTCAACTGGAAGCGTAAGGACTCAGGCTAAACTACAAGGGACTCGGAGGAAGTCTAGTCCCCAGACGTGTGGCATGCAGGCCCACCGGTATGTGGATACGCCCTGGTGCCCACGAACCAGATTTCCAGCTATGGGTCAAATAGCTTCACTGCCGTGTGGATGTCTGGGAGAGACAAAGGCTAAGGGAGTAAACCATGATAGATAATCCGGAGTGGCGCCCCAAGGCAGTTGGTCACCGTGACACCTTTCGGCAACTCCTGCAGCTGCATTGACACCATACTGTACTGGCTTTGTCCTTTCTGTTGGATCCTATCAGCAAAGTCGAGAGGGGGATTTGGGCTATTGGGCACCTCAGGATCTTCACACACATCGCCCAGGCCTGCGCCTGGAGAGGTCACTCCAGTGCCACTACCCATCGATGCAAGGTCAGTCAGATATTCTTCTTGTAAACTAACACCATTATCTAAGTCAACAGGGGCATAAAACGGGGAACTTTCTGGTGGAATATAAGTACAAAAATACAAAAAATTCTTTTCTGTTTCAAACAACAATTTGTCAGTCAAGAACACAAACAAATTAAGAAACATCACTTAAATTCATTTAACATATGGGATGAACTCATTCTTTCTTAGACAAACCACACCTCCTAAACGCGTTCCCAATCTTGAAAATTTAACAGTAGATTTACAAAATATATATACAAAATACTTTATAACCAGCAAATAGATCATCACGATAATCTTCAATGAATGTTTCAATTAAACGGACAAATTTAAACTGATAAAGAACTGAAAAAGAATTGGATCTCCAAATTTAGCTTCCTATGTCGACTGCTGCCCGAGATATAGCTAAAAATGGATTTTCGGTTTTGAAGGTCACACGTCAAGGTCATAACCTTGACCTTAAAAATTTGGAAAAGATGTGTTTAAGCCACCCCTCCTGTATTCTTGCTTCTTTGTGTATATGCAGTATTGCCTTTTTCAGTGTAGATAGGGCTGTCTTTTTTCTACCTTTTGAGGTAAAAGTTGTTCTTTAATGATAATTCAAAACTTCGATTTATTTGGCATACCCCCCCCCCCCCCCCCGCCTGCACCCCCCCCACCCCCACCCCCACCCCCACACACACATACCACACACACACACACACACACCATATAGAGCTGACCCACTTCACTGACAGTCATGATAATAGCACTGTGTAATGGTCGATTTCCGCCTAAAAAAGCATATTGGGATTAATCCTTCCTGATCGACAAAATGTGGTGACGTCACCCTTTACTTGAATGTAGGTGGGATAAAACACTACGCTAAGTGCAACATCAGCAAGCCTAAGTACAAATTGTAGCATGAACTAGGCACAGCAATAACAAGCGCATCGCCGAGCGGCTGCAACGCCGCACGACAGATATGTTCTTTGCCCGTTCCGCCCCCCCCCCCCCCTCCCCCCTGCCTTCCTTTACACTCATGTCTTAGCCCCACCTTTCTCTCTGTCTCTCTCCGCACCGAGTAGCTGACACGCACTGACATTCATTCAATAACTGTCTTTGCCTTTCACACTGCTACATCACTACTGAAAGTACTTTCCTCACTTTTGGACACACACACATGCACGCACGCACGCACACACACACACACACACACACACACACACACACACACACACACACACACACACACACACACATACATACGTGCACAGTGCGCACGCACACACACACACACACACACACACACACACACACACACACACACACACACACACACACACACACACGCACGCTGGTAGTGGTCGCTGGTGTACAGAAATATTATTTTCAAGTTTGATAAAGATAGGTTATTTTCTGAGAGTGTACGTTGGTATCGGAGGACCGGAACTTTTAATATTAAAAGAGGAGACTGTCACGCGGTGCGTGCCAGGTACAGAGGGCAGACTGCATGTGCTGTGTCTGGGCGTGTGTGAGGTTTATCGATAGGTGACGGGTGGTGGTACCTCGGATAGACACGTCTTGTAGAGGTTCACTTTTGGTGTTTGCGCTTGGAACTAAACCGGGGTGGATGGGCGGAAAGGAAAATTATGGATCATTATATTAATAAGAGTTGTTCTTTTTTCAATTATTATTAAAGATTTGCAGGTGAATTCATGATTGTGTTAAATACAATAGTAGTATTAGTTAGATTACTTGGTACAGGTGATTACGATTGGAAAATAAAAGAGGAAAAAATAGCAGATGATAATAATAAAAGGTGTTTAAGATATTAGGAATTGTGCCTCAGAAGCCTACATTTGGGATATAATATATATATATACTATATATTATATATTATATATATATATATATATTATATATATATATATATATATGTATATGGTTGTTTTAGTCGACGGTGGTGCCCCAGTATTCAAAGAAGTTTTCCGCGCATTGTGGTGTCGTAGGCGTGTTTAGGACAATGATAGCACGCTCGGAACCCTTTGCGGCTTTGAAATTTGGTGATTGTCCTACGCTTGTAATTTCTGATGACTTTGTAGGATTATGATTGTCCCTGCTGGGAAAAATTAGGATACCGGGTTCAATTCTATTTTTTGGTTTTGCTTAAAATGGTTTGTTTCATTAAGTGTTCTAGGTTTGGATCCAAATTTGGGGCCCGGTTTTGGGTGGTCACAAGGGTCGGTTGTTCGTTGGAGCGAATTGATTTTCCCTATTGAATCATTGTTGGAGACCCGGGGGAAATGAAGTCGGGGGTAGTAAACTCAACAATTATCACTTTTATGAAGGAAGGTTAAAATTTGTTCGTGGCCATTGATGAAGTGGAAGGTAAAGAATTTGGTTTAAAAATTGTAGGGAAAAATTTCGGGTGAGAGAAAATTTTGATGTCAAGGTGGTGGTTGATAGGTCTTTTTTTAAAAATCCAATCAGCTGTCGCATTTTGGGGTTGGGGTCTCTCGGCTTTACTTAGTGAGTCAACATGAAATGCTAAAAAACGTAAACACTAAAACCTTTTTACTTAAGTGAAGCAAAAATAATTTAGAACTGATTTTTTGGTGTAAGACATTTCCTTTTCCACAGGTTATCTAATATCACCATTGTTGTAAAGGACTCAAAATTAAACCCCTTTCCCCACGGGTTTTCCCGGGCGATTTTTGTACCCCCCCCTACACAGCAAATCCGTGAGGGTGGGCCTTCGAGTTGGGGGGTTGTTTTCCCCCTCCCCCCTCCACTGCATCCTTGCTCATTCCTCTCCTGGGTGGGACAATGGACCCGGCAGGGGCGTTCGAGGGGGACCCCGACCCCTTTCCCTTCCCGCAGTCGGGTGGCAGTTCCTCCGATTTCACTCTTCTTTTTTTTGGGGGGGCAAGCATTTAAGGGCTCACTGGGGGTTTTACTATCTGGTGTGATGTGCGAGTGTAGTTGGTGCCCGGTAAGAAGGGGCCGCGCTCTTCGTGCATCCGATTTTTTTTTATTCCTGCGCTTTCATCTCAGCCTTCGGGCAGGCTTGTGTTTTGGGCGGTACTTGGGTGTGAGGGGTGTGAAAACAGAGACGAGTTTACCTGATTTATTGGGAAGCTGTGTTGCGTTTTTTTGTTGTTTTTTTTTTTTGGGAAGGGGAGTTTGTTTGTTTTTTGGTGTTTCAAGTCCCCCGCCAGGGACTTTAAATGAAGTACTAAAATTGCAAAATTGGGTTTGGGGTACTTAAACAATTTTTTTTGAATTTTTGGGGGGTTTGAGCTTGGGTGTACGGATAGTCTGACACCGGTACAAAAAAAAATTAGCAAAAGGAATCAGCTTGGGGAAAATTCGCGTGGGCATTCGGTTCTATGAGGTATCAAACCTTTTTTGATATTTCAGCCGGGGTTTTCAAGGTGTGAAAAATTTCACCCTTTCCCCTTCTGATTCCCTTTCAGGGGGCTGGGGGGGTGTGTGGTGGCCCCTGGGGAGGGCATTTTGGATGTGCGCACTGGTGCAAATTGCATAAATGGCCAGCGCTGGGGTCGTTTTGGGTGTTGTTTGCTGGATTTTTTTGGGGTTTTTTTTTTTTGTTTTGTTTTTGTTTTGTTTTTGTTTTTTTTTCCGTGTGGGAAAAAACTCCCTGTGTGTGTTGGTTATAAGGTTGGTGTTTTCATCTGCCATTTGGGGGTGGAGTGCGTGTGTGAATGCAAATAAAGCTTTCTGTTTGTGCACCTTTTTTCTTTTGTCTGTTGTTTGTTGTGTGGGTTGTACCTGGGGTTTTAAAAGGGGGGGAAAGGGGGGGGTTATAAAAGGGGGTATATTAAACATATATCCCTGTCACGTTTATCAGTGACATCCGGTCCGTGCGATCCCGGGCCCGCAGTGGCACCAAGCTGTTGACTCTCAGGCGGGAAGGTTCTTGGGTCCAGGGTTCTGTTCGTGCCCGCGCCCCGTTAAAGAAAACTGCCACAGGCATCAGCTGAAGAGCAACCCTAGGTGAGCCCGGCAACTTTGTTTATGCGTAGAGTGGAAATTCGGGCAGTCCCTGTCGAGGCCCCCTCAACATGAAGGCGATATATGGGGGCAGAAAGGGCCACATGACGCCCAGAAAACAAGAGGACTGAAGGCATGGTTACCAAGCACCCGTGGCAAAGAGAAGAGAAGAGGAGAGAGGAGGGGAAAGGGGGAGAGAAGGAAGAAGAGTGAGAGAGGGAGAAGAGAAGAGAGGGGGGGTGAGAGGAAGAGCGGGAGGACGGGGACAGAGAAGAGAACAGGAGAGACGGAGAGAAGAGAGACGGAGAGAGGAACAGAGAGAGAGAAAACAGAGGGGGCAGGAGAGAGAGAGAAGAAGACAGAGAGAGACAAAAGGAAAAGGAGAGGAGGACAGAGAGAGGAGACAGAGAGGAGAGCAGAGAGAGAGGAAGAGAGGACAGAGGGAGAAAACGAGGAAGAGAACAGGAGGAGGGAGGAGGGGGGAGAGGACAGAGAGAGAGCAGAGCACTGACACTGAACTGACACAATTTATTCCATTAGAAAAGGGCCCTGTTGGCAAGGGGGTACATGAGTCCTTTTATCAACAGCACAAAAAGGAAAAAAAAAAGAAAAAGCCCCTCTGTGATGTTATAAACTCCCAAACAAAAACAATTTGGATCAACGAATGAAGCCCCAAAATCCACACACGAACTCCCCCCCCCCCTCCACACCACAACACACACACCACCACACCACACACACACCACCACACATACACACACACCACACACAAGCCGCGCGCTCTCCGAAAGCACACACAATATCCCACGATATAGACTATCGGGTTACAGTAAGTAAAATATATTTCTTGTTATTTTCTTTTTTCGAAAAGAATGCTTCTGCAATATACTTCGAAAAGGGCTATTATAGTGTTTCGTTTCCACTGATAAAATCGTATAAAATCTTTTTTCGAAACTGTTCACCGAAGTGTTAAAACCCTTGGGGATTTTGTCGTTGGGGGACAATCAAACACAAAATGTATTTCATTCTCAACCGTCTCTTTTTACCATTGACATGATCTATTAATGATTTTCGAACCAGTTTTGGTTTGCTTAAGACCGGCGTTCGGTTCGAAATTTTGCTAAAAATCTATCCCTTTCTGCGTTATGATTTTAAGAATTTCTTGCTTCGGATTACTTTTAAATGGAAAGGGAAAGTGTATTTTACATTTCCACCCCCCCAGCATGCCAGCTTTGTTTATAAGTACAAATTAAAACGGGCCTTGAATTCGAAATAAAATTGTCCCTTTTACCGATCCTTTTGACAAACCCCAAACATGCCAAAAACCCTTTTCTTCAATATTTTCTTAATACAGGGGGAACCCCCTTAATTTTCCTTTCATGTTGCAATGAGCTTTCTACCCTGAACAGAGTTGGTTTTTGGTGGTTTACTAAATTTTACAAAAGTTAAAACATCTAAATAAGTTATAAAAAATAGGGGTTTCTCCGCTTTCGCCCCTAAACCCTTTTATTTAAAGGGGTGCAATACATACTTTTATCGCATAAGTATAACTTTTTCCATTTGGTTTTTCCAACTTCCCCAAATTCAGAATTTCATATATCAAAAAGGCTGTATCTGTAATCGAATAATTTCCGAAATAGTTCACTGTTTGAGTTCAATTTTTTTCATGTCCCCGAAAATCCATGACACCTTCTTTCCCTTTCTGCACATCTCAAGCCATCCCTTTCTCAAGCTAAATTTTTCGGAATAACAACCCAAGGGTTTTTTTAGCTACTTGTCACTCTAACTTTTGCTCCACATAAAAACCCTCTTTGTATTTTGATAAATAACCACCCTTTCTGGAAAAAACCTTACATTGTTTTGTTAAGGTTCACCTTTTAAATTTTTTCCCATCTATTCTCTTTTTAGTGGGTCTAACTGATTTTTTCAAACCAATGGGGGATTCTGGAGGATAAAATCTCAGCGAAAAGCATTAGAAATTTTAAATCCAGCAACGGGTAACATTTGAATTCCTGTTTCCTTCCCCCGCTATCTCTATCGCTAATCGTTTATAAGAATGTGAACAAAAAAGGGGCTAAGCAGACACCCTTTTTTCACCCCTCGGGCAGTGAAAAAAATCAGTATAATCCTTTCTCTCGAACCTGAAGAACGACTCATACTTCCATGAACAGCTGCATAAAATTCCCATTTACGCCCCTTTTTCCTCAAATTTTAAACCCTAGAACATTTCGTTTATGAATCGAAAAATTTCTGAAAAACAACAATGCAACATACAATTTTATTTTTTTAAAAGATTTTTTTCAAAAACTCAGAGTAAATAAAATCTATTGTATATTTTGGATCGGAACCGCCTGCTCTTCCATTATTTTTTCTTCTCTCTTGCCCACGTTTTTTTTCTTTTGTTGGTTTTTTGGAACATTTTACTAATATTTTCTCGCAGTGCAAAACCTCGATGTTTTCAGGATTATTACTATCACCTTTCTTGTGCAGAGAAAAAATTATTGATTTAGACCAAGATTCTGGAAAAGGCCCTTTTCAAACACCGAGTAAAAAAATCAACCAAGAAATCAACTGAACAGAGTTTGACATTTGAACATTTCCCAAACTTTTGTCTGGCCAGCACTTTTCCCTTTGATGTGTTTTATATGTTTAAGACTTATTTTTGCATCTGGGTTTAAAAAAATGGTTCGCCTAATTTGCTCGTTTTTCGATATCTAGTCAAAACTTTTACAATCTTACAATTCATTTAAAAAACACTGTAGAAATGTTATCCATTGTTGCGAGCGATTTCATTTTTTAAATTTTTGGTTTTCTATGATCGTCGAAAAGGTAGACCAGAATAATTTAGGGTCGTTTAAAAGATGCTTTCAAACTTTAAATTTGGGGGTTCATAAAATTTTTTTCTTTTCTCTTTTTTTAGTAAAATTTAGTTTTCCTTTCCCCAAGTAAGTTGCTTTTTGTCTTTTTTCAGTGTTTTAAAAATTTGGTTTCTTTTATTTTTGCTTTTAAACCCCGTTTACAAGTTTTTTCTTTTTTTCTCGCATCAAAAACAAACAAAAGCTCCTTTTTCTTTTTTTTTCACGCAGGTGCCTTTCAAAGCTTTTTACAAAAAATTTTTAAACCGTGTTTCTTTAAATTAAATGTTCTGTAGCTTCATACAGCACTGTTTGAAATCGTCTGAATTTTTGTTCCTCCCTTTTAAGTTTTTGTGTTCTTCAGAGAAAAAAGCGCTCTTCGTAGAATTCTGGAGCTTTTTTCGTTCTTTCCTGTTTTCCCTTTTAGTCTAAGGTAAATGCCAGGAAAATAAACAATCACCACCCTTTATTCTGCATTTTTAGTAAAATTTTTGTGACAATGAAATAATCAATTAAACTATACCTTTTGGTGACACAAAAGTAAACCTCCTTTTGAAACTCATTGCAGTACCTTTAAAATATCTAGATCAAAAAAAAAAACAAAAAATTAACAAAGATTTACCAAAATTATTTACAACGTTTTAGAGCGGCCTTTAAACAAATCATTTTCATTGTCCCTTTTATGATCATCTTTGTAAACATCTTCACACATGAATCATACCATCTAGACATCAATTTTAAACACCTCCCCCAACATCACAGTCTTCATCATCATGCTATCCAAACTCCAGGCGTAAAATTTGAAATAGGCTCCCTTTTGGGGTTTTTTGATGTCCGTCCGGCATTATCACCCAAAACAGAATATTACTCCCTATTTTCGTAATGTTAACTATTTTCTTCAAGGGTCAAATTCCTCTTTAATTGCTATTGTTATTTTCGGGCCCCCCCTCTGGGACTTAAAAGCAATCGTAGAACATCCTTAGTTGTATTAAACAATGATTGCTAACATTCAGGACTATCATTATCACAATTTTCACTGACCTAGTGACAAACATTTCATATTTTTCTTACCATTTGCAATACCCCACCCGATGACGACCTTTATATGAAATTTCTTTTCTGGAGCATAAATTTTTCAAAAACAATAAAAAACACAGAGAAAAACTTTTCAGAAAAAAATGTCTCAGTGGGCACCAAAATCAAAAACCCTTTTTTATAATTTAAAGAACGAAACTTTTTAAATTTTGTGTATAAATTTTTTTAGTTATAATTAAAAAAACGCAGTTCTTTTTCCCGTTTGTCTGCTGTCTATTTTTAGCACTTTTGATCTCAAGATCTCCCACGGCATCTTTGGCCCTAAGAATTTAAAGCCGTTTGGGGTTTTTTCGACCGACCCCCCTCCTGTCCCTGGGGGCCCCCCTTCCCCCCCTTTCCCTACCGGATCCCTGGTGGGAGTTTTCGCGTCACCCCCACGCACACACTGGGTACGGCCCCCGCCTGTGGTGAGTGATCGGTCGGGATTCCCCGGTCTGGTAGGAACACGTCACAAGATCGTTTCCCCCACTAACAAGGTGTCGAAGTAGGCGTTCGCCCCGTTCGGAAATCCGCACAACTGGTGGTTGGGGTCACAGGGTTGGTGCTTCTTCCCCGGGGTTTTCCCCTGCCGTAGGTTGATCGGCACGGTCATCACCCCCCAGCGCGTGCTGACCTCCTTTCTCCGCCTCCACTCCTTCTGCCGCTCCCCATTGGCTACTGTGTTGGAGAGAGACAGAGAGAGAGACAGAGAGAGAGACAGAGAGAGACAGAGAGAGAGACAGAGAGAGACAGAGAGAGAGAGAGACAGAGACAGAGACAGAGAGACAGAGACAGAGAGACAGAGACAGAGACAGAGAGAGAGACAGAGACAGAGAGACAGAGACAGAGAGACAGAGAGAGACAGAGAGACAGAGACAGAGAGAGAGAGAGACAGAGAGAGAGAGAGACAGAGAGAGAGAGAGACAGAGAGACAGAGAGAGAGAGAGAGACAGAGAGAGAGAGAGACAGAGAGAGAGAGAGAGAGACAGAGAGAGACACAGAGAGAGACAGAAAGAGAGAGACAGAGAGATTACATTGAGCATTCAGCGATGAAACCAGGAGCATAGTGATGACAAGCAAAGGGAGGCAGATCATGGTGTCAGCAGCCAAATGTCTGGTTTCTCGCAGAGAAATGTGCCAGTACAACGAAGTTCCGAGGCTTTCCACTCTCGTCAGTCAGCGGATGACGGCAGTGTTCAGCTGTGCCATTTATATTGTCTCTGTAGATTCCTCGCATACTTCGTCATTAAATCATAAGCTGGAACATGTGCCGTTATGTTCTTCACACCGCGTAATGTTGCAGAACTGATAAGAGACTGTGTGTGTGTGTGTGTGTGTGTGTGTGTGTGTGTGTGTGTGTGTGTTGTGTGTGTGTGCGTGCGTGCGTGCGTGCGTGCGTGCGTGCGTGCGTGCGTGCGTGCGTGCGCGCGTGTGTGTGTGTGTGTGTGTGCGTTCGCACCGCGTAATGTTGCATACCTGATAAGGGACTGTGTGTCTATGTGTTGTGTGTGTGTGTTAGTTAGTTAGTTTCAAATTTTACGTCTATCTACTATAGGTGATATTAGACGAACAAAAAAAACACCCACATCAACAAAAACAAACAGACAAACAAACCAACAAAACCTCCATGATAAAGCTAGAAAACTACAAATGGTTTTGATACGGGAGAGAACAGTGAGAGGTAGGGGACGGATGAAGATGGTCCTTTCGTACATATTATGTAGATTTAGTAGTAGGTAAATGATTGACTCACTTACAAGTAACCTCATAAGAGATAATAAATGTAAGAAATTATAAGTACTTACATATTGGACCCTTTGATAAAAAAAAAAAGAGAAAGAATCCATAGGTTAATACTGGTGATTCGAAAATATTTCTAATAGTATATCTAGAAAGCGTGGGTATAAATTGTTTGTTTAGCGGCACATGATATGATAATATGGTCAACTGTGATGCTCTGTCAACAACCACATGAGGCATATTTTACTAAATTTTGTTGTAAAAGCATCGACTTTCCACCAATACATAAGGGACGATAACTTTCTGCTGATGTGGGAGTGTGTTTTTAAGTTTGCAATATTAAAATCTGTGTAAATAAGCTTTTTGTGAGACTTTTTAAAAAGGAATTCTGGAAATGGTTCCAAGCAAATGATTCAACTTTTCTATATTGTTCTTCTTATATTGGAGTGGCACTGTCTTCATCTGTCCGGGGGCAGGGGTTGGTTGGGTCTGTGGGGTGTGCTCGGCAGCTGGAGGGTGGTGTTTTTCGCCGGTGGGCTCTGCAGTCATGAAATACGGGCTGGTACACCCATGGGGATGCTACTTTAAGGCTGTTATGAGCTGCATCCTGTAGTCTAATTTACCTCTGTTCAGGAGCAGTTATGTTCCTTGATATCTTAATGGAGTGTCCTGTGCGTGCCTGTACCCATCGTCAACACAGCGCAGGCCTCCAAGGGTGGTACAGGACTGCTCTAAAGGCAGGTGAAGACAGTGCTTCTCTGGGTCCTCCCCAGCACCTTCGGGTGTTTCTTTTTCTTCTTTGCCTTAACTAGGCTGACCCTGGAGAAAGGTCCAGTGACGGTGAGGAAAGACCACTGACCACAGGGAAAGTCCTGTTGACAGTGGGAAAGACTACAACTTTGGATTCTCTCTTGAGGGCACATAAGACCATATGGCGAAAGCTTGGCTGTGTCTGGAGTGGCACTGTCTTCATCTGTCCGGGGGCAGGGGTGGTTGGGTCTGTGGGGTGTGCTCGGCAGCTGGAGGGTGGTGTTTTTCGCCGGTGGGCTCTGCAGTCATGAAATACGGGCTGGTACACCCATGGGGATGCTACTTTAAGGCTGTTATGAGCTGCATCCTGTAGTCTAATTTACCTCTGTTCAGGAGCAGTTATGTTCCTTGATATCTTAATGGAGTGTCCTGTGCGTGCCTGTACCCATCGTCAACACAGCGCAGGCCTCCAAGGGTGGTACAGGACTGCTCTAAAGGCAGGTGAAGACAGTGCTTCTCTGGGTCCTCCCCAGCACCTTCGGGTGTTTCTTTTTCTTCTTTGCCTTAACTAGGCTGACCCTGGAGAAAGGTCCAGTGACGGTGAGGAAAAGACCCACTGACCACAGGGAAAGTCCTGTTGACAGTGGGAAAGACTACAACTTTGGATTCTCTCTTGAGGGCACATAAGACCATATGGCGAAAGCTTGGCTGTGTCTGGAGTGGCACTGTCTTCATCTGTCCGGGGGCAGGGGTGGTTGGGTCTGTGGGGTGTGCTCGGCAGCTGGAGGGTGGTGTTTTTCGCCGGTGGGCTCTGCAGTCATGAAATACGGGCTGGTACACCCATGGGGATGCTACTTTAAGGCTGTTATGAGCTGCATCCTGTAGTCTAATTTACCTCTGTTCAGGAGCAGTTATGTTCCTTGATATCTTAATGGAGTGTCCTGTGCGTGCCTGTACCCATCGTCAACACAGCGCAGGCCTCCAAGGGTGGTACAGGACTGCTCTAAAGGCAGGTGAAGACAGTGCTTCTCTGGGTCCTCCCCAGCACCTTCGGGTGTTTCTTTTTCTTCTTTGCCTTAACTAGGCTGACCCTGGAGAAAGGTCCAGTGACGGTGAGGAAAGACCCACTGACCACAGGGAAAGTCCTGTTGACAGTGGGAAAGACTACAACTTTGGATTCTCTCTTGAGGGCACATAAGACCATATGGCGAAAGCTTGGCTGTGTCTGGAGTGGCACTGTCTTCATCTGTCCGGGGGCAGGGGTGGTTGGGTCTGTGGGGTGTGCTCGGCAGCTGGAGGGTGGTGTTTTTCGCCGGTGGGCTCTGCAGTCATGAAATACGGGCTGGTACACCCATGGGGATGCTACTTTAAGGCTGTTATGAGCTGCATCCTGTAGTCTAATTTACCTCTGTTCAGGAGCAGTTATGTTCCTTGATATCTTAATGGAGTGTCC
>CM031597.1:113413347-113425615 GCA_018398815.1 Conus ventricosus | reverse complement strand
GGTGACTTAATTAAAACAAATTTTAAGAACTTAATTAAAACTTGAGGACGACATAAGTAAGACTTAGGGGTGACTTGGGGTTAACTTGAGTTAAGAACTTAAAAGTGACTTGAGGATAACTTGAGTAAAACTTAGAGTGACTTGAGTAAGAACTTAGAAGTGACTTAAGTAAGAACTTGAGGACGACTTAAGTAAGAACTTAGAGGTGACTTGGGGTAACTTGAGTTAAGAACTTAAAAGCGACTTAAGTGTGTGCATGCGTGGGGTGGGGGCGGGGGGTGGGGTGGGGGTGGTAGGGTGGGGGTGTGCAGGAGTTACCTCCTTAGTGTCCGCACATAGCAAGTACAGGCAGTACCGCAGCCCTCTTGCTACTAAAAAAGGCGTTCACGGCATGAACGGCTATTTATAGTAGCAGTCAGCAAGGTGGATTTTACCGCAGCCCTCTTGCTACTAAAATAAGGCATTCACGGCATGAACGGCTATTTATAGCAAGGTGGATTTTACCGCAGCCCTCTTGCTACTAAAATAAGGGTTCACAGCATGAACGGCTATTTATAGCAAGGCGGATTTTACTGCAGCCCTCTTGCTACTAAAATAAGGCGTTCACAGCATGAACGGCTATTTATAGTAGCAGTCAGCAAGGCTGACCATACTGGCAGATGTACTAAGGTCTGCCTAGCCCTATCTAGTTTGTTTGCCCACAGAAAGTTGAATAAGTTTCAGGCATACGAATCAGCCATGTTTACCTGCGTCTTAAGAAATGAAGCGTTTTTTTTTTTTAAACATGCCTTGAGCTGTCTCAAGCCAGCGCCCAACAATCAATGCAAAATGGATTGTTTTGCTTCGGCCAACTTTCAACAATGCAGCGCCATTTTTTAGATAAGGAACCATCTCATCAATAGTCAAACACGTATTGAAATCGGCTACATCTTGTTCAATATTTCTTTCAGCGTTTTCATTTTCTTGAACCAACAAACCTTTAAGATAGGCGTGCATTTCCAAAGCAGTTGGTTCCCTTTTTTCCTTTTCTGTTCCTTCCAAAAAAGCATGCTTTTTTTGGGTTTTGCTGGCAGAGAACAGGCTTCGCCTAGTTCTTTTTTTGACAAATACTCTAACATGCTAGTGAAGTAAACCTTGTGATCTTGAATAGCGCGAGCCTGTTCTTCGGTAAACCTGTTAGCCATTGTTAAAATAACAACACAATAAAACACAGTAGTCACGCCGGAGCACAATAAAACACAACCTTCTCGTGCGGCAGTCAGTGAAAGAATGGTGAAATCGGTCTTCGTGTTCAAGAATTGCACCATAATGTTGCAAGTTAACCTGGTCAGGTGAGCGTCGCGAGCCCGCCTTATGGCGGTTACAGTCAGTTAATTACAGGTATCACAGGAGCCACCGGGACCGCCGTACATGTTACTGCCTGCCACAATCCCCGAACCCTCTAATTAGGGTTGTGCACACAGTGTCCCGGCCAAGTCTTACATGATTTCTAAATTTAGGGGGGATTTCCACTCTAGTGTTTGATGACTGTATGTGTGAAAATGATGTTATTGAAAATGATCAGGAAAAACGCAGGATTAAACAAAAACTAAAATCTGAAAAGTTTAGTAAATTAGTATTTAAAACGGACAATCCTACACAGTATGTATGTTTATAGGGTTTACTTGTCAGAGAACAGGAAAACATGAATTTAAGGTCGGCCGCTCGAAACCGGGTTTAAAGGCCGGTTGAGAGCGGGGTGAGCTTAAATCCGTGTTTTCCTGTTCTCTACGGTAGACCATATATTCACTCTGTTCAGTATAATACAGAAAAGTTTGGCTCAGAGAAAAGGAAAAGTTATGTAGCCTTCATAGACTACCAGAAAGCATTTGATTCTGTAAATCGTGATAACCTATGGGGTTGTCTGGCGAGAAAAGGATTGTCAAGAAAAATGCTGAAATTACTCAAAAGCATGTATGAAAATGTTCTTTGTTGTGTGCGAGTCGGTTTCGATTACACAGAGTTCTTTGAGTCACCAGTGGTGTTAAACAAGGCTGCTTACTTTCACCCAAAATTTTCTGTTTATTATAAACGAAGTAGCAGATGACTTAAGGAGAGATGGGAAGACATGGTATAGTACTGTCCAACCTGATAGAAGAAATATTTACTCTATTGTTTGCAGATGACATAGCTTTAGTATCGCACACTGTAGTAGGATTACAAAACCAATTGAATTATTGGCTAAAGCATCTAATAGAATAGGATTAACAGTAAATTTAACAAAAACTAAAATTATGGTATTCAGAAAAGGAGGCCATCTGGCAGCAAGAGAGAAATGGTACTTAAATGGAGAAGTCCTTGAAGTAGTCAATTCATATGTTTATCTTGGCTTTACCTTAACAACAAAACTGTCTTTAAAAGAAAGCCATGGAACAGATAGTAAAGGAAAGCTAGGAAAAAGACAATTGGGATATCTCGGGCATTATGGAAAATAGAATGTGCTGACGTTAAAGTGTTTTTACGTTTATTTGACCGCCAAATTCAACCAGCCCTCTTGTATGCAGCAGAAATATGGGGGATTAAAGAGGCAAAAGAAATAGAGCGTGTTCATATGTATGCATGTAAGAAGGTTTTAGCAGTCAGCCAAAAGACGCCCAACTCTATGATCTATGGGGAATTAGGCAGGCATCCTCTTTTCATCAATGCAATCATGAAGGCTGTTAAATATTGGTTAAAGCTATTAGAAATGGAGAGTAGTAGAATCCCTAAAGCTATGTATGTTCATCTGAAGCAGCTAGACGAGAGAGGAATGAAGACATGGATAACTGATGTTAAGATGCAATTATTTCGGTACGGTTTTGGTTACGTGTGGATAGAACAACAAGTAGGAAGCAAAGCTGGCTTTTTAAAAGCTCTGAAAGAACGTCTGCAAGATTGTTTTAAACAAGAATGGCATGACAAAATATCTTCAAGCGAACGATTCAAAGAATATAGAAGTTTTAAAGATGGCCTATGTTACGAAGCTTACTTATCGTCCCTTTACGTACGACGGTATAGAGATGCAGTAATAAGATTTAGACTTGGGATGAATGAATTAAACTGTAATCGATATAGGTATAATAGTAACAAACAATTACAAGCTTGTCCACTATGTGGAGCAAGCGAGGAAAATGAAGTTCATTTGATTTATGTGTGTCATGCATATTCACATTTACGTGAAGCAATATTTCCACGTTCATTACTGATACAGAGAAATGGCCTTAATACGATTTCACGCTTCCTTCAAAGTTTGACTCCATTAATGATCGCAAAGTATCTGACAGATTGTTTTAAGCTTAGAACTGAAAAAAGTCGCTGTCCATGAAAAATTGATTTTTGTGCGGCTGAGGTCTACATTTCAGTGTGTGTGTGTGGAGTGTAGGAAAAAAGGGCACCGGAAAAAACGGCACCGGAAAAAATGGCACCGGAAAAAATGGCACCCGGAAATAACGGCACTCAAAAATAATAGAAATATGAGAAAGTGGAAAAAATGGCACCGTTAAATTCTGATTGTGATGTATTATATCCTATATGGGTTTATGTTGAGTAATTTGTAAAGGATGTTTATTTTACTTTCTACGTTTAAAAGTGCAAGTTTCTTGGTTAGCATAGACTTGGAGCCGGAATAGCTCAGTTGGTAGAGCGCCGGACTCGTAATCTTGGTGATCCTGGGGTTGCGGGTTCGAACCTCCGCCGGGGTATTTCGGTACAGGGGGATTTTTCCCTCGGAGTTAACATTGGTTCTGACTCCATTTCCCCATACAGTCCTTCGAATGAGACTATAAACCGAGGTTCCGTGTGTGAACGCACGCATAACATCTTGCACACACGTAAAATCCCATCACCAACTTTCGGAAGAGTAGGCCAGTTTGGCCGTTGGTATGGATGACACGTTACACATAGCATGCACCCTGCGTGAGAAATGGAAAGAATGAAGGAAGTAAGGAAAATGAGTGATCGATATTGAACGATATTGACTGGATGACACGGGAAACGACTGAATGAAGCGCCAGCTGGCAGCTCTTCAGTCGGCACTACCCAGGTAGGCAGCCCGTTGTGTAAACGAGTGTTGATTGTAAAGCGCTTAGAGCTTGGTCTCTAGCCGAGAATAGGCGCTATATAAGTATTCATTATTATTATTATTATTATTATAACACGTGTAAGTCATAAAACAAGTAAGTAAAAAACGTGTAAGTAAAACAAATGTGACAAAAACAAACATATCACATTTCAGTGAATGTCATTTCCCGGCCCCGGCTTCCATCGAATGTTGTGTCCTCCTCCTCGGAGAAATTCTTCCACAGACTTGGATCCATCCTGTCGATCACAACAGAGTTGCCGGAGACGCGCCTGTAGTCGACAGTAGACGCGTTTGATGCGTCTGCGTGGAGGATCTCCGCGTGAATTGCTGAGGATGTGGGTGCTGGAAAGTGCTGCATCTCGCTTCAGCCACCAGATCAGCTTCCATATAGATGGGTGCTGCACACCGCATAACTGTTCAATTCTGTGATTCCACGCCTCACATAGGTTGTTTGTTCGCTGTTCACCCTCTAGTGTGACTTGTGTGTGTTTGTGTGTGTGTGTGTGTGTCACACCATTAGGCCCTATTACCGGGTGCCATTTATTCCGGGTGCCATTTATTCCAGGTGCCTTATTTTCCCGGTGCCATTTTTTCCAGTGCCATTTTTTCCGGTGCCGTTTTTTTCCGGTGCCGTTTATTCCCGACCCCGTGTGTGTGTGTGTGTGTGTGTGTGTGTGTGTGTGTGTGTGTGTGTGTGTGTGTGTGTGTGTGTGTGCGCGCGCGCGCGTGCGTGCGTGCCTCCTTAGAGCTCTGCATAATTTGTCTATTTTGTTGTTTATAACAGGTACTGTGTTCCATTTTCTTTAGATGTCTTTAGAGATTGTAAGGACGTTTGTCTGTGCAATTAAATGTTCGAGTTCGAGTTCGAGTTCTCTCTCTCTCAATGTTTGTGTTCTTATTTTAATCTGGATAGAATTGAAGAATAGCATGATGTATTCATAAGAAAGTGCTCCAAATTGTATTGTTATTGTATTGTTTTCTTTTTAATGGACCAGAAGAAATGCAGCATGGTGTTCTTTTCTGTATGATCATAGACACAGCGGCATTTCCCTAAGGTTGAAACTATTCACACGGCAGAGAGTTCGTTCTGCTGACCATGTGCACAGCAGACTGTTCCTTGTGTTAACCATGCACAGAGCAGGAGAAAAGAAGAAGAAAAGAAAAAGATACGCCAGAAGGTGCGGGTAGGACCCAGAGAAGTACTGTCCTCAACCGTGCTGACCGTGTACACACCAGGGTGTCCCGTATGCTGACCACAGACAGATCAGAATATCACGTCTGTTGACTATGAACAAGTGTCGTGCCCCTTTTGTCCGACCATGTACACTTGGGTTTTTCTTCTGTCTGAACAAACATCCATGGGAATGTCACTTCTGTTCTGTCTGACCATACACACAGTGAACGTCTTTTCTGCCTGACAATACACACAGTGGGACAGCTCTTCTGTCTAACCATACACGCAGCGGGATAGCTCTTCTGTCTAACTATACACACAGTGGGACAGCTCTTCTGTCTGACCATACACACAGTGGGACAGCTCTTCTGTCTGACCATACACACAGCGGGATAGCTCTTCTGTCTGACCATACACACAGTGGGATAGCTCTTCTGTCCGACCATACACACAGTGGGACAGCTCTTCTGTCTGACCATACACACAATGGGATAGCTCTTCTGTCTGACCATACACACAATGGGACAGCTCTTCTGTCTGACCATACACACAGTGGGATAGCTCTTCTGTCTGACCATACACACAATGGGATAGCTCTTCTGTCTGACCATACACACAGTGGACAGCTCTTCTGTCTGACCATATACACAGTGGGATAGATCTTCTGTCTGACCATACACTCTGTGGGAGAGCTCTTCTGTCTGACCATACACACAGTGGGATAGATCTTCTGTCTGACCATACACTCTGTGGAGAGCTCTTCTGTCTGACCATACACACAGTGGGATAGATCTTCTGTCTGACCATACACACAGTGGGATAGATCTTCTGTCTGACCATACACTTTGTGGGAGAGCTCTTCTGTCTTACTATACACGCAGTGGGGTGTCTCTGTTGTTTTATCGTGGACACAACTGGGCGGAATGGAGGAAGCTGGTCGCTAAGTCTTCTGCGGCGCCACAACCGTCTTCAAGGCTCCGGGTAGGTGAGATGAGGTGAGGTGAGCACAGTGGGACGCCTCTTCTGTCTGGCCATATTCATAGGGAAACATCCCTTCTGTCTCACCATACACAGAGAGGTATGTCTCTTCTGTCTGAGCAAATACACAGTGGGCAGTCTCTTCTGTCTGAGCATATACACTGTGGGAAGTCTCTTCTGTCTGAGCATATACACAGTGGGAAGTCTCTTCTGTCTGAGCATATACACAGTAAGAAGTCTCTTCTATCTGAGCATATACACAGTAGGAAGTCTCTTATGTCTGAGCATATACGGAGCAGTAGGAAGTCCACTCTGTCTGACCCTACACAAAAGGGTATGTGTAGTGTGTCTGACCGTGCATACAGTGAGATGTTCTTCTGTTTTACCCTCCACACAGTTGGGTGTTTCTTCTGTCTGACCATACGCGTAGTGGATTTCTCGTCTGTCTGACCATACGCTAAGTGGTGGTAGCTGACCTCCTGACAAACGCCAGGTGCAGGTTTGAGTGTAATAGAGAATGTAAAGCATCTTGAGCCTAATCTGTAACCGTGGACACGGACCCTTTATACCATCTGACTGTGGACACAGCGAACTGTTCATTATTACTGACCCTGCACTCAGCCTGCTGGTCATTCTGTCTGGCCATGCAAACAGTAGGCTCGTCATTATGGCTGATTATGCACACAGCAAAGCTATTCATTCTGTCCAGCCACACACAGTGTGTGGTGTCCGATCTGTTTAACCATGTGCACACCATGTGTACCAGTCTGAGAAAGAAAGAAAGAGAGAGAGGGAGAGAGAGAGAGAGGAGAGAGAGAGAGAGAGAGAGAGAGTGTGTGTGTGTGTGTGTGCGTGTGTGTTGTGTTGTGTGTGTGTGTGTGTGTGTGTGTGTGTGTGTGTGTGTGTGTGTGTTCTTTTTTCCTTTTTTTGTTTTGTTTTTTCGTAATCAATTTATAATATATTCTTGAGTGTTGTTTGAATGACTTTTTTTCTTTAGGTTCATCTATTCGTCAATGTTGATAGAGAAACAGCTCATCCGTGTTTTTATGTATCTTTTAAAGAGAACTAGACTTGTTTGTATGGTTTTGTAGCTAGTCATGCTTAGTTCGTTGCGAGTCACTCTTAATCCCTCAGCGGGGCGAGGTCCGGGTGTAAGAAAGCATGTATTTCCACGCACGCACGCACGCACGGCGCGCGCACGCACGCACGCACGCACGCACGCACGCACGCACGCACGCACACACGCACGCACGCACGCACGCACGCACACACACACACACACACACACACACACACACACACACACACAGAGTTTTTCCCGTCAAAATTCCAGATGGTATTCTTTAACAATTACGAGGTTCATGGTTACGATGGACTGGATTGACTACCAAGGCATACGTTTATTTGTTTAACCTCTTATACACATATGACCGTACAAGCGTATGAATGCTCACTTTGCTGGAGACAAACACTCTGTGGAACTGTTTAGTTTCACGGTTAGACATTGTGCGTGGGTGGAGGAGAGAATCGGTTCATAACATAAACTACTTCAACGACATTTCGTGTGTAGACACAAACGCTGTTGAGCAATAAATAGCTCAAATGTTGACAAAGGCTGTAGACCATACAGTTTCCTTTCACATCTATTGTTTTGTTTATGGGTTGGCTCGGAAGGTGCAGAAACACTGTAAACAAAACAATGGCTGTTTGATTTCTTTCTTTAAGGGAAGGAGGAAGCGGATGTACGGGGAAGAAATCGTGAAATGGACGAGTGTGTGTGTGTGTGTGTGTGTGTGTGTGTGTGTGTGTGTGTGTGTGGTGTGTGTGTGTGTGTGTGTGTGTGAGTGCGTGTGTGTGTGTGTGTGTGTGTGTGTGTGTGTGTGTGTGTGTGTGTGTGTGTGTGTGTGTGTGTGCGTGCATGCGTGCGTGCGTGCGTGCGTGCGTGTGTGTGTGTGTGTGTGTAATGAAAAACGTGACTATTGCTTGCAGCTCAAAGGAAGTTTTTTTTATGTGAAACTTTTATATATATATATATATATATATATATATATATATATATATATATATATATATATATATATATATATATATATATATATATATATAGTTTGGCTTCTTTCAAGAAATTCTAACCTAGTAAATGCACTTTGAAAGGAATGAACTCACTCGTGGGGTTTTGGATGCATGTCCACGTGCGCGTGTGTGTTTATGTATGTGCAGGTGTGTGCTTGTGAGCGAACATATGCGCGCGCACGCATGCGTGCGAGTGTGTGTGTGTGTGTGTGTGTGTGTGTGTGTGTGTGTGTGTGTGTGTGCGTGCGTGCGTGCGTGCGTGCGTGCGTGCGTGCGTGCGTGTGTGTGTGTTGTGTGTAATGAAAAACGTGACTATTGCTTGCAGCTCAAATTTCTTGACAATTACTGCAGGTGTCGTATCTCCCGGGCCAGGGTATATGATGGACAGAAATAGAGAATACGTGTAGTTTTAAAACAGAATTGAACAGTATCATCTTGGCCATCCTAACTGATAATAAGAACAAGCATAACAAATTCTCTGATCCACCAGCCGCCGTGGCGTAGCGGTCAGCGTCGCACATCATGGGATGGGAGGTAGTCAGTTCGAGTCCCATCAGAGCCATTTATTTGTGGAATGTTTCGGCCTCAACCGGCTCTTACCCAGAGCTGAACTTGCTATGGGCTTAACACTCACAAAAAAGTAAGAATGAAAGAAAGGGAAAAAAAAGAAAACACTGGAACCACACAATCGGGTTTCATCTATTAAGTGGATGTGTCACAGAGAAAAACCTCTCGTTCTGTTCTTTTTCTAGACATTCTTACAGATGCTCTGGATATGTACATGATTTCCATACCAAGGCCTCTATTGAAATAACATGTAAAGCAGTTCTTTCCTGCATGTGCTGTTTATGTACAGCCTTCGCTTGTATCTCACACTTCATTGCCTTTACAGTCAACGCCGCCATATTGTTTAACGTTAACCCAGAATGCAAGGACTTGATTCATTAAACAGACAAAGGGAAACAACTCAGAGTTTTCAGAAAATCAGGCAGCGCGCGTCGCAAGCATAATGACCCTTTCATGCTTATTTTCTCTTTATTCGCTTGCCAATCAGTGGTTTATCATTCGGCATGAGCCAGTAAGTCACCTCACCCTTTAAACATGCAGGACTATATAACAGACGTGTGACTAACATGCCATCTGAACCAGCATGTTTCATCAGTGCCGTTTCCCAGAAACTAATGAACAGAATCTCTTTAGGTCTGGACTGCCTTGAAGGAGTTAGCGTGTCTGTCTGTTTCTGTTTCTCTTGCCAGAGGCCTTTGATATGTTTTTACATTTTCCCTTTGGAGTCTGAAAAAGGGATGGGCTGCATCATCGTCTGGAATGCCAGCATGATCTGATCTGGGATCAAGGCAGCGATCATCATAATAAACATTGTCATGGTGTTCCTACCGAGTCTTGATTCGCGAATCTGATGGCTTGATGTTTTGTGTTATTCAATTGCTTGTTATTTTGTGGCGTTGTGAATGAGAAGGAGAGACCTATCGTTGCAAAGGGGGCAAGATACCAGGACCCTGAATCCTCTGCACGAGGGTGTTCAGGTGGTACTGTGTTGGGAGAAGTCGAAGGTAGACAGACAGATTGGAAAAGGTGTGAATTAGTGAGGGGTGGGGGTGGGGTCGGGGGGGGGGGCTTATACTTACACGAGAGAGAGAGAGAGAGAGAGAGAGAGAAGAGAGAGAGAGAGAGAGAGAGAGTGACACTGACACTGACACTGGTGTTAATGTGAAGGCCACCAGCCCGAGAGAGAGGGGAGAGGGAGAGAGGAGAGAGAGAGAGAGAGAGAGAGAGAGAGAGAGAGAGAGAGAGAGAGAGAGAGAGAGAGAGAGAGAATGACTATAGCGTTCCTAAGGGAAAAAAAGGGAACGCATGATTACAGCACTCCCTCCCAAACGAGGTCATGTTTTCACAACAAAAATTTCATCGGCAATCAAGCGGCATGCTGTCTTCCTCTCCAGACATCAGCACCCCAACACTCTTCGTTTCACTGTATTTTTGAAATGTCAAATTTTATTCACTGTGTTGTTCCGCTTCATGGGAAAGGTCAGATCATCAGGTCAGATCCGGACTACACTCTCAGAGCAATCAACAGCGTAGGAGTAGGCTTAATTTTAGTGATAAATGTGTAAATTCGTATTGTATTTTACATCTTAGCAAACGGTGATTAAGTCCTTTACAGCAAACTGATAAAATCAAGTGCCATATTAACGAGGGTTTTTTTTTTTACTTGGTTAAACAGAAGACTTATTGTAAGCATATGCATAAATTCTCAATATAACTTTAATTAATCAATCGGTTAAAAGAGTTTCTTGTTTAACACTAAACATATTTTTTGAATTAGGAACCTTTAAAAAAAAGATAAATTGCCAGCCCAGATTTGGCTACCCTGCATATTTCAGATCGTGATTAGAATTTTTTTTTTTCTCATCAAAACCCAACTCTTAAGTCTCGTCGTCTCTAACCACACACATGTCATTCCAAAGTAGTAGGGAGGGAGGATGATGAATATATAGATAGGAGATGTAAACATGCAAGCTGTTTATATTTTGGCTTCGCTGTAATGACTAGAAGCAGGTTATATTTGTACACAATCGAAAACAGGTTGCAGATAATTGCAAACTCCCAGCATGAACAATGATTGCCTCCCCACTCCCTCACCCTGATTTTCTTCTTCTTTTTTTTTCTTTTTAAAGTCAGAATATTCTTTTTTTTTTATATTCAGAGCGAACTTTTCCAACGAAACAAAAACTGCAATGACGAAAACTATGGCAGTGAATGAATCCGTGTGTATTTGTGTGTCAAAGGTTGCATGCGTATGCACGTACGTGTGTGTGTGTGTGTGTGTGTGTGTGTGTGTGTGTGTGTGTGTGTGTGTGTGTGTGTGTGTGGTGCGTGCGTGTGTGTGTGTGTCCGCGAGCGTGTGCCCCGCACGTGTCGCTCGTGCGCGGGCGTACATGTGAGAGTACAAAAAGTGGCCGCAGCACGTGACCCCCCATCAAGCGTTGGTGATTGGTCAGTCGTACTGTCGGTTGACCAGCAGACGGCGGATGAGCGTGAGCAGCTCTTGTCTTGACGACACGGAGTCCTCTTGGTCAGTGTCCCACTCTGCACAGCGAGTTGAACGAGCAGGCATCTGCAACAACAATAACAACAACATCAACATCAACATCAACATCAACCACTAGTAACAATGATCTAAGAGAAACTGAGGGGTGGAGTATAGACACAGCTTCTAGAAACCCAGCCCCCCCCCGCCCCCCCCCCTTTCACCCACAATCACTCTATTATGTCCACCTTTCACACAACAACTACAAATCACCACCACCCCCACCACCACACCAGCATCAAAACACCACTGAAGACCCCCAAGTTCATGACCAGTTTGATTGTAAAAAGAAAACCTGCAGAATTTGCTGTTAAGTACTGCAGTTGAGGACAAAGAAGTACTGCAGTTGAATACAGAGACGTACTGCAGTTGAGGACAAAGAAGTACTGCAGTAGAAAACAGAGAAGTACTGCAGTTGAGGACAAAGAAGTACTGCAGTTGAATACAGAGAAGTACTGCAGTTGAGACAGAGAAATACTGCAGTTGAGGACAAGAAGTACTGCAGTGGAGAACAGAGAAGTACTGCAGCTGAGGACAAAGAAGTACTGCAGTTGAGGACAGAGAAGTACTGCAGTTGAAGACAGAGAGGTACTACAGTAGAGAACAGAGACGTACTGCAGTAGAGAACAAAGAAGTATTGCAGTTGAGGACAGAGAAGTACTGCAGTTGAAGACAGAGAAGTACTGCAGTTGAAGACAGAGAAGTACTGCAGTTGAAGACAGAGAGGTACTACAGTAGAGAACAGAGACGTACTGCAGTAGAGAACAAAGAAGTACTGCAGTTGAGGACAGAGAAGTACTGCAGTTGAAGACAGAGAAGTACTGCAGTTGAGGAC